>CM030172.1:35402019-35414519 GCA_017639675.1 Aplochiton taeniatus | reverse complement strand
AGAATATCATGTGGTCAGATGAAACCAAAATATAACTTTTTGGTAAAAACTCAACTCGTCGTGTTTGGAGGAAGAAGAATGCTGAGTTGCATCCCAAGAACACCATACCTACTGTGAAGCATGGGGGTGGAAACATCATGCTTTGGGGCTGTTTTATTGCAAAGGGGACAGGACGACTGATCCGTGTTAAGGGAAGAATGAACGGGGCCATGTATCGTGAGATTTTAAGCAAAAACCTCCTTCCATCAGTGAGAGCATTGAAGATGGAACGTGGCTGGGTCTTCCAGCATGACAATGATCCCAAACACACCGTTCGGGCAACCAAGGAGTGGCTTCGTAAAAAGCATTTCAAGGTCCTGGAGTGGCCTAGCCAGTCTCCAGACCTCAACCCCATAGAAAATTTGTGGAGGGAGTTGAAAGTCCGTGTTGCCCAGCGACAGCCCCAAAACATGACTGCTCTAGAGGAGATCTGCATGGAGGAATGGGCCAAAATACCAGCTACAGTGTGTGCAAACCTGGTGAAGACTTACAGGAAACGTTTGACCTCTGTCATTGCCAGCAAAGGTTATGTTACAAAGTATTGAGTTGAACTTTTGTTATTGACCAAATACTTATTTTCCACCATAATTTACAAATAAATTCTTTAAAAATCCTACAATGTGATTTCCTGGCTTTTTTTTCTCATTTTTGTCTCTCACAGTTGAAGTGTACCTATGATGAAAATTACAGACCTCTCTCATCTTTCTAAGTAGGAGAACTTGCACAATCAGTGGCTGACTAAATACTTTTTGGCCCCACTGTATATATATATACACACTGCAAGGAACAAACGCATACTCTTTTAATTGTTGACCCCCTGCAGTTTCTCTAGAGAACCCCGGGTGGCTTGGACCCCTCGTAGAATACCTCCTGCTCCAGAAATCTAAGCCATAAGCAAGATTAGAGTCTGTGTAGAGAGAAAGAGGTCCGTTCTCTATGTCTCTGTCTCTTTTTCACACACACACACACACACACACACACACACACACACACACACACACACACACACACACACACACACACACACACACACACACACTCCAAGCCAGGCTCTCCAGCAGTGGTTGATGGCTATGTGTTAGAGCATGTGGGCCTCCCAGCCAGCTGACGGGGGCTACAGTTAATCGATGGAGGCTGGAGGGTGTGGAACAGTCCCTGGAGAGGACCACTGGAATGTAAGCCTGCATGGCCCCTGTCACACGCACACACACACACACACACACACACACACACACACACACACACACACACACACACACACACACCCACTGTGAAGGAACCAAGCGGACAGTGACTACCCTGCTAGTACAGTAACAGGACAGAGGCAAACAAGAGGGCTCCTTTCAGCCGCCAACGTCCCACAGTCCTCCGAAGACCAGGAGGAGGATCCGAGAACAATCCTAAGCGGTGGCCTTTCACAGTAAACCTACGTTTTGGGAAGGCGGCAGGCCAAGGAGGGCAATCCCTTTGTGATTCCTGTTAAGGTTTGGATTCTAAAATGTCAATTTGAACCTTCTAACGGACCAGAGTTGAGACCCCGGGAAACAGAGAAAGCCCTTGAATGTCAGCAGCAGACTGTCGTGCCAAAGTAAAGCGGCGCCTCACTGTCTGTCTCGCAGGCGGCCGTGCCGTCGTTGGGGCAGAAGCGCGTCTCCAGCTTGCGGCGTCCGATCTGCAGCTCGTGGGGGTCGGCCAGCTGGGCGCGGCACATGAAGCGCATCCTCTGCTCCTGGCGGGCTCCGCCCTGTGTCACGTTGACGGGCATCCAGGGCGTCCAGGGCGTGTTCCTCTTCACCTCAGGACACGGCTCGAGGTTGCACGCCTTGTATTCCTGTGTGGACACACACACACACACACACACACACACACAGTTGTCAGTAGATTGCAGATGCAAAACGCTGGGATGGATAGTGTGAAGTACTATGTACTGGACTGTGTCTTATAAAGGTTGTTTTTTTTGCATGGGAACGTGTTGCTGACTGTTTTGAATGGATCAGAGAGTTATCCTACTTGGCACACACACGCAATCGATTTTGAAACTCAGCCAGAGATTTGGGGGGCTTCTTTTTGTCCATGATGAGCATTAATTAGGTTCCTTAATGAAGCTAATTAAATGTCAGCTCCTCAGAGGGGCTGGAAACATGTCGAGAGTATGAAGAGGGGAAGCTCACTCTCCATGCTGAACAACTGCAGGAAGCTTTAGACATTGCAACGGCGAGGCGGGGGTTTTATGACGATGGATGAATAGTGTTGTGTTTTTGTGTGAGCTACGGACAGAGACAGAACAAGAGTGTGTGTATGAGAGAAAGTGTGTGTGTGTGTGTGTGTGTGTGTGTGTGTGCGTCTCATACCAGTGCACAGCCTGGGCAGCTGTTGCCATTCTCACAGGAGCGGACGCGCGAGTGGACCCCTCCCCCACACTCGGCGCTGCACTTGGTCCAGGAGGCCCAGGGGGACCAGAAGATGGGCTGGGGACACGACACCCCCTCGTTACAGAACCTGGGCCCGGGGGAGGGGAGACAGTACGGGTTAGCCAGTGAGCCTTACGTCAAATGGTAACGAACGCTTCCAAGGACGCTTCATGACATGGCGTATTCTCAACAAGGTATTTTGCTAAAAGCCAATCTGTTTCCATGTCGTTTTGTGATGTCATTTTTGCACACCTTTGTGAACATTGTTTAGTGTTGATTTTGCCAACTGTAACTACAACTTGAGCATAAAGCAATGTTTTGGGGCTAAAATCAATGGCCACAGCTGTGTCCACTTAGGAATAGACATTTTAAATATATTTGAGAAATAATATGACAGTTATCATGTCTGCCAGGTTCCTTCTCTCTCTCTCTCTCTCTCTCTCTCTCTCTCTCTCTCTCTCTCTCTCTCTCTCTCTCTCTCTCTCTCTCTCTCTCTCTCTCTCTCTCTCTCTCTCTCTCTCTCTCTCTCTCTCTCTCTCTCTCTCTCTCTCTCTCTCTCTCTCTCTCTCTCTCTCTCTCTCTCTCTCTCTCTCTCTCTCTCTCTCTCACCTTTCATCCCTGCTGGGCCCCACACAGACGCGCCCTCCGTGCCGAGGCGAGGGGTTGTTGCAGGAGCGCTGGCGCATCTCGAACCCCGTCCCACAAGTGGTGCTGCACTGTCCCCATGACGACCAGGGCGTCCAGCCACCGTTCCTGAGGTGACAATCAGACAGACACAAACCATCAAAGGAGCCTCCAAACAAACAAACAACAGTACTGCACTACAGCTTTGTTTTGGAAGTCTTCCACTCTCTTTGGAGCACCACTTTGGCTTGCATCACCAGATGCCAGGCTACTTTCAGCAGCTCCATTTGGATATGGAAACACGCTCTGTCAATTTTCTTAAGTGCTTTCCCCCCCAGTAGCACTACCCCGTGATGTAATTGCCACTTCCTAGAGCGGCACAATTCAATTTGGCCACCTCAGGTGTAATCTTTGCTAGTTATCTCGGCCGGCGCTTGAAAGGCAGCTGAGGCTTATTGTGCTGCCGCGACCCTGCTTTTCACAATCCGTGATTGGCCAGTTAAGACCGACGAGGCTGGTGATAGGCCGCTTAGCGTGGACTCTTGGGTGTCACCTACACCCTTTAATCAAAGCCTTTCCTATCCTGTCACTATGCTAATTCTGCCCCGCGGAGAACAGACACTGTGAGTTGGGAGGATGTCGGCACGACAACAATGGCGGCGCCTGGGAAGTAATGGTTTCAATTTGTCAGACATGCTCCGGGAATATGAGTCACTGCAACTTTTCCGGGGAAATGATCTCCTTAACGTTTCACCGTTACCGTAACTAAATCCTATGTTTGTGAATTAGGAACAGAAGGAACAGTTGCCTGTGAGTACCTGGAGCAGTTGGAGACCTGGATGGTCGCGCCCTCACAGTCCCTCCCCCCACAGCGGGGCGTGGGGCCGTCACATGACCTGGAGCGGCACAAACAGGAACTGCTGCCGTCAGCGCCGTCGTCATTGTTGCAGGGTTGCCATGGAGCCCAGGGTCCGAAGGCACCGTCGGTAGTCTGGTTGCGCAACTGAAAAGCCCACCATTAGAATTGAAGGGGCCAGCGTGGAGCGGGTGAATTAGTCAGTGATTAGTCAGTGCACACATAACACTTGGTGTTCTATTACATTCTATTCTGTTCCCATGTGTGCCAGACACCAATTCAAACAGGACAACTGTGACCGTGGGGGCACCTCGCACCCACAGCACAGTGGTGCCACAGGCTGCCAACTACCCAGATTTGTTGCAGGCCAGGGCCCCTAGGGAGCTGCAGTTACACAGGCCTCAAGTGCCGTGACAGCAGCGGAAATGCAATTCGCCGACCATGTTGACTCTTACGGGGCACACGGTGATGTTCTGGCTCCACTGGCTCATGTTGGAGCTGTCCTCCAGCGTGGTGCAGCGCCGCTGCTTCAAGTCCCAGCCGCAGTACGGGTCACGCGCCTCCAGACACAAACTGCAGCGGCCGAGCAGACCGGGAGGGAGAGATAGGGAGAGAGAGAGGGAGAGAGAGAGGGAGAAAAAAAAAAACGGGAACGTCAGTCCAAGAGAAAGCTCAACATAACCCCTGGGTTAGACCCCACGGGACGGTACGGCAGGAGGTGGATTCCACCTCCATTCCAATACACTCACTCTCACCAGAGACCTACACACCCGACTGACTCAAAAAACTAAAAGGTCCACGGGGTGGGTGGGGGGGGGGGGGTGGGGGGCAAGAACCCTCATGTTCCCCTTTCCCGAGTGATGCTCGGCAACCAAGCAGCAATCCAACAGTGAAACAATAAGCCAAAACGAGTGCTAATTGAAGTGGTTGGCGACTAAGCTGAGGAATGTTGGAGTGGGGTGTTACAGTGATAAACACATCAAGTGGCTGACAGCCCCTCCTCCCCTACTCTGGTTCTATCTTCTCGATCCTTACCATTACTCTCTCCCTGTCGTCCTGTGCTCCCTCTTTACTGTTTCTCTCTCTGCCTCATCTTTTCCCCTCCTTCAATGTTATATCTTTCCCCCCATCTCTTCCGTCTCCCTGCATCTACCCCATCTCTCCGTCCCTCTGCCCCTCCATCCATCTGTCCATCCCTCTGCCCCTCCTCCATTAATCTCTCCTTTTTCCTCCAAGGCCAGCGAGGGCAGGTTTTCCCTGACTCAGGCCTCCACATAGTTTATTTGAGAGGGGCCTGCAGTGTGTTCCAGGGAAGAGGTTGAGGCAACACAGTGTGTTGATCCAGGCCCCAGTGCCAGCTCTCCCCTGGCTGGGGAACCAGGGCCTGCTAGGGAAGAGGGGATAGAGGGGGCCCTTTTATGGAGAAACACTGCTGAGTGGGCACTTTAGCAGATGGCTTCAAAACAAGAGAAACTGAGGTAAAGAAAGGGGGAATAGTGGGGGAACTTATATCTTTGGTTACCTCTAGCTATGAGGGGAGGAAATACTAAGTGGCACTGGACATTCAAGTGAATTAAAAAACAAGTTGATTGAAAGTTAACTGTAAAAAAAAGGGGTTGAATATCTAACAGATCAGGAAAAGATTATTGACAGTGCTTACCACAGAAAGTAAACATACATAATGCACAGTACATTTCTGAGACTTAATGCATCCACCTCATCAAGAATATGGTTCCAATCTCAAAGCTGAATTGTAGGTGATGGAGGTAAAACCTTATAATACGGCAACATTTACAACATCTACAACCCCCCCAAAAAACAGCTGTCTGCTCAGCTGATCAACCAGCGTTGTTTTCACGAACTGCCATTTTCAGCATATTTTCATTTCAGCTACTTTTTCTAAAACCTTTCTGTTGGTGTCATTTATTATGTGGCAATAATAATGGCCGAGAGTCAGGGTTTTACATGAGCTCCACTGACGGTTAAACAACCCCTATAATGAAGTAATCTACTACTGCTCTCTGCAACCACAGTTCACTAAACCTAACAGCCTCTTCAATGGGTTTCAGTGGAGGAGGATCCCATTGTGGCTCAAGGTCATTCCCGATGACTATAATAACAGTTAAACATTATAACGTGTGGCTGCCCATTGGCGTTAATGCCACAGACGATACTCTCCATCACGGCACAATCCAATCCCGCTTGCTGACACTGTCCGCACTGCACACGATCATCACGACACAATGACAGGAAAACAGCCAAGCATGGTGAATAACAAACCAGTCCGTTTTCACAAGGTGGAGTGTAATTGTCTGTCTAACGTGGTGGGGTGGAGTTTAAAGCGAATTAGCCCAGAACGCAGTGAGCCAAAAGCCCAGCTCAGGAGCGCACTGACCCAGGTCAAAGATTCCTTTAGCCCCGCCTCCTACCCCACCGTCATTAATTAGAGTAAAGAGAAGTCCTGCGTCGTCCACCATGGAGAGAGCCAGACCTAGCCCTCCATGTCAGCTCTTTCACCATGTCAGAGAAAGGCTCCGGTTTGAAAGCAGTGCTGAGTTGACAGATAAGACAGCAGAAATGCAAAGCTTTATGTGCCAGGACAGGAGAAAACACACACATCCCGCACTTACACACACACACACACACGCGCGCACGCACGCATGCACACGCACAGAGGAACACTGTACAATCACAGGGCATGCCAACAGCCCTGTCCCTCAAAACTCCCTGCTGCCGACAGCCTCCCTCAGTGCCTCTCCTTACAGTCAGAAGCCAAGGGGTGCTCCATGGTCTCTTTCCCAGCAGCATGACAGACAGGATTTACATTGTCACCAGGTGCAGAGGGCCAGACAAAGCTTGTGTCTGCTTCTCTGACCTGTGTCCCCAAGAAGGTTTCTGAGGCTGTACTGTTTTGGCAGCTATTGTAAAAGTGAGTCAGACATGTGAGTTAGTAGACATGTGAGTTTGGTGCAATACAGGACCAGAAGCAGCCGGATGGAACAGCTGAGAAAGAACTAAGGGTGAGGCATTTGTTTGTTTGTGAGTGTTGGAGTGAAGGTGTGAAGGTGTGTGTGTGTGTGTGTGTGTGTGTGTGTGTGTGTGTGTGTGTGTGTGTGTGTGTGTGTCTGCGTGTGTAAAACGTTGTGGTACCCTTCGGACATTATTTACAGCGTGTTGTGTGTGTGTGTGTGTGTGTGTGTGTGTGTGTGTGTGTGTGTGTGTGTGTGTGTTTGTGTGTTTGTTTAGACTTGTCCAGACAGGCACAGTGAGTACCTATGAAACCTCTTGGGACCCATGCATATTGATCTTTAATTCAACACAGCCAGCCGTGGTGGCCCACTCTATCAAAACCGCGAAAGCCACAAAACCTGGCCAGTTAAAATTTAAACAGCGCAGGCTTCAACCCCCCCCCCCGGCCCATAAAACACAGAGTTGGGGCGATGGGCAGCGCCAGATAAATCTCCCCTACTGCTCACGGAGGCCTAATGGACGTTTTAAAGAGACCCCCAAGGCTGTAAAAACGGGTGTCCCATTTTACAGGGGCTTTTAAACAGGTAGGCATAAAAACAACAGTTATCACCTCGCCTTTAACTTCAAATCGTGGCTGTAAATCTCAGGCGTAAACAGCGAGGAAATGCACAGGTAAATCATTTGGATCGGTTATGAGGTATTCGCCGTTACACTGGCCACATGATTTCGTGTGGACGTGTACGCCGTCCATAACGTTCTCGCAGATGACTTGTTCTGCTGCACCAGGCTTGCAACATACTGTACTGTTCTGGTACTGTGGCTCCATTCCTCCAGAGACTTCCACTGACAGCCTCTGGCTTTCTTGTCCTTTCCCCAGGGAAGAGCGCTTGTCCCTGGGGCTTTATTCCCATTGTAGTGGGTCATGATGTCCAGCCCCAGTGGAGCTCAAACAGTGGGTATTCAAATGATAGATCTGAGAGAGGGCTGACTCCTGCTGGCCCTGCAGGCCAACTGGGACCCATAATTCAGTTATTCTCCACAGGGGACACTGGACTCTCGTTGGCAGGGGTCTGAGCACCCAGAGGCTGAGACTGGCAGTCTGCCCGGAGAGCGTCCACTTGCAGCCGGCCCCCTCACCACGGTCTGCATCCCCCCACCCCCTTCTCCCAGGAAATCTATTTGTATTAGACAGAAAGGAGAGACGGAGCGTGTGGGGCCATGTGTATATGAAAAAGGTGGAGCAGGCAGACAGAGTGGTAATGAAAGAGCCAGGGATCGCGTGAGAGACAGAGAACAGAAAGGCTTGCAGCAGTTCACTGCCGTCTGTCCTCTTAACTCCTACTGTGTTTTATGGCCGAGGATAGCACGGTGGAAAGAGAGAGAGAGGTTTGAGTTTTTCGGTGAAAAACCGTGAGAAAGAATACGGCATGGAACATAGTCCAGGCCGACAGAGAGATAAAGAGAGGATAAAAGAAGGAAAGAGAGCGAGGAAAAAGGAATGAGGAAGAGAGAAATAGCGAGGACTAGGCTGGGGTGCTCTGCCAGACACAGAGAAGAAGCAACAGCCCTCTGCACTGGTCAAAATACCTTTCACTCCTGTGATTGCTTTTTTTTTTTCTTCTTCTGCTGAGCTCTCTCTCTCTCTCTCTCTCTCTCTCTCTCTCTCTCTCTCTCTCTCTCTCTCTCTCTCTCTCTCTCTCTCTCTCTCTCTCTCTCTCTCTCTCTCTCTCTCTCTCTCTCTCTCTCTCTCTCTCTCTCTCTCTCTCTCTCTCTCTCTCTCTCTCTCTCTCTCCCTCTCTCTCCCTCTCTCTCTCTCCCTCTCTCCCTCTCCTTCTCCTCCTTCTCCTCCTCCTCCTCCTCCGGCTCCTCCGGCTGACTCAGTGCTTAGCTGAAGGGGTCCTGATCTTTTCTACAGGTTCAGTGTGGTTAGTTGGAGTCCAGCCGAGTGACAGGGCGGCAGCGGGCGGCAGTCCCGGGCATGGCAGCAGAGTGAGAGGTAATGAAGAGGGAACCCTTCCCCTTTGGACAGAGAGGAAACCAGAGGTCTCTCTACACCCTGTTTCTACACCCTGTTTCTACCCAACACCACCACTAGTTAAACACACACACACACACACACACACACACACAGCTTGCCGAGAGAGATGTTAACGGCTTGTGGGTTTTCCTAGACAGCCACTTTGTGGTTTGGTGGTGTTGTTTCAGTGTTTCTTGCTGCAGGGAACTCCTGCACTTGCAGCCTTAGGATAGGATGTCCATAGAATGCGGAACCAAGCCACCTCGTATGCAATGGCATTTTGCTTTCAAATCTATGGTGGGCTTTGGTGAGTATATTTACATTAAATTAGGTTAATGTATATGCAACATGTATGGAAAATACATGTTATAAATACTGTCTTCAATAATGTTCATAGATTAAGATGTGACTGCATTGCCTAAGCAAGGATTCACAAACCCTATACTAAACAATCATATTCATGATTGCAATGGCTAGTGCCTGTAATCTATCAACCGCACAAGGCAATATAAATGGTGTTTTTTTTACCAAATGACAAATTCACCCATAATATTGATAGCTTCATCATCCTAACCCCCTCCTCCTTCTCATCCGCACCCTAAACAATATATTTTGTTAAACGCTCCAAAGCCCACACAGTAACACTTTATCTTATTTGGCATCCTCACTCTGCTCGGTGGGAGAAAAGAGGGAAGCTGTGGAACGGAGCTCCAGTAATGTTCCTGGCCAGGGGGTGTGAGTATCGCCGTTCCTGACCAGAGGGTGTGAGTACTGTGGTTCCTGACTAGAAGGTGTGAACTGTGGTTCCTGCCTAGAGGGTGTGAGTACTGTGGTTCCTGCCCAGAGGGTGTGAGTACTGTGGTTCCTGACCAGAGGGTGTGAGTACTGCGGTTCCTGACCAGAGGGTGTGAGTACTGCGGTTCCTGACCAGAGGGTGTGGGTACTGTTTTCTGCAGACCACTACCTTGATTAAGCCCTCTCTACAGCCACTCTACAGAGGCAGAGATTGTCTCTCTCTGCCTCTGTTAAAAGCTCTGCTGCAGTTCAGCTAGCTGCCAAAAACATCACTTTAGCTCATAGAGGAATAGAGGAAGGGAGAGAGAGAGGGGGGTGTAGTAAGTGGGAGGCGGCGATTGGTGCGGTCAAATGTAATTATGACAAATAGAGGACACACACACACACACACACACACACACACCGCCTACGTAAATGTGCAGCACTTAACACTAAGTCACCAATAAAGCACCACTGTTGCTAACAAGGGTGTATTGGGGCCAAATATGCTATGATGTGATTATGAAAATCTTTTAACTTGATGTTCCATTATTTCTAGTTGAGTCCTTATGGGCACCACAATAAAATAAAATATTCAAGATGTACAAGTGGTTACCAGATGGCATACAGATTTCCTACAACACATCCATATTTCAACCTAGCACAGAACCAAACGGATAGCGTTAGACTTGTAAATGAAACCCTGTGGTTGCCCTGACCTCCCTTGGTGCCCTTGGAGCACCATAAAGCCTTCCATTCTGCTCATAGAAACAGCCAGAAGAAGCCTGCACAGAAAAAGGAAGGCGGTAGAATTGACTGCTAACACCAACAACTTCGAGACAGTGGGACTGGCTGACAGACAGTGGGACTGGCTGACAGACAGTGGGACTGGCTGACTAGCTTAAAGAAAGGGCCAAACGCAGTTAGACAGAGGATACAATGACCTGGTGGCCAGCCGAATGGCACGGGTGTATAAAAGGAATCCACAGGCTGTCCTTCACGTTCTGGAAGTGGAGAGAGAGAGAGAGAGAGAGAGAGAGAGAGAGAGAGAGAGAGAGAGAGAGAGAGAGAGAGAGAGAGAGAGAGAGAGAGAGAGAGAGAGAGAGAGAATAACAGTACAACTCATTTGGCTGTTATTCCCGAGAGAGGTCAGCAGAGTGAACAGTCACTCTGAGAATGAGCTCCTGACATGGAAAAAGAAACAAAGAAGAGGGAATAAGGTATCTCAAGCCAACTGTCAACTCTGTGTCAAGCTCAAGTTTGGCATTTCTTGCTAAAATATGTAGAAATAATAATAAGAACAATAATACAAACAAAAGCTTTGAAAAAAGGGAGTTATCATAGTCATTTTGACAGGTGGAAAGCCAGCTAGCCTGTGGTTACCATGGCAACCAACAAACCAAGCACAGAGTACTTAGAAATAGTGTACCCTGATAAGTGTTTCTGTGAGAAAGCTAAAGAAACACAGAGAAACAACTGTACAATGTCAACTAATCCACAACAACTATATGTTGACTGAGTACATGTTGACTGAGTTGTCAAACTACAAATGACAAAGAAAATGAACAATATCTGCCACACACATCACAAGATGGAGGGATGTGTTTTGTAAACACTATAAGCTGGTTGTGGGCTGAGATTGTAGACTCACTGGCTGCCAGGAGGAGGGCTTAGACATCCACATCCCTGTTCTCACCATCACCCACCACCCTACCAAAGGCACTGTGCTTATCCAGGCCAGCAAAGTAAATTGAAACTCCTTTGAGGACATCTTTCACCAGCTAAAAGCAGAGGTTGAGAGTGACCAGTTGAGTGCTATCCTTACATTACACTACATTACAGTCATTTAGCAGACACTTTTTGTCGAGAGAAACTTTTCAAATAGTGCTTTCTACACTAGAAGATAAAAAAACTGAAATCAGATAGATAAATAAGTGCATCCTTTACCCATTCGCCTATCGCACAGAACCCAGTGGAGGAGGACCCAGAGGTCTCAGAAGCCCCTGCACAACAAATGGTCCCCTGCCCCTCCCTCTCCATCCAGCCCCATCCACGAGCTGAGAGAGACCCTGGCTCCGCTGAAGACCAACCTGTCTGACTTTAAAGAACTCAGGTCAGGTTGGCCCAGCCGAGCCCCACAGTGCCCACCCACACCCAGCAGTTCAGGGTAGAGCTCCAGGAGATGAAAGAGGAAAACCCGCTGGCCACCAGGAGCACAGGTGGATCTTCTCGTGGTTCAAACCGGACGTACGACGGCACCAAGTGCCTGTTCCCCCGGATGCCAAGTGATCTACAAGTGCGGTCGTAACACGGGCCACGCTCTAACACCAGGGAGGCCCAAAGGCACCCGCAGTGTATCGTGGTACACACAGGCACCTCCTTCTCCTTCTCCTGCCCATGATCAATAAAGCCAGAGGATGGCCGATGACCCAGGGGCCACCCCACCAACAAGAGCAATTTCCTTCTGTCCCACAGACAAAACTATGAGACTGTCAAACAAGAAGGGGAGGGACCTGCTGCAGCTTTACTGAAGCCTAGGTCTGCACACTGTCAGTGTGTGTGCAGTCTACGGGGGTCTCTCTCTCTCTCTCTCTCTCTCTCTCTCTCTCTCTCTCTCTCTCTCTCTCTCTCTCTCTCTCTCTCTCTCTCTCTCTCTCTCTCTCTCTCTCTCTCTCTCTCTCTCTCTCTCTCTCTCTCTCTCTCTCTCTCTCTCTCTCTCTCTCTCTCTCTCTCTCTCTCTCTCTCTCTCTCTCTCTCTCTCTCCACCCAGTGCTCACCTCTTGATAACCGCAGAGTCAATTACATTGTA
>CM030172.1:35392019-35399519 GCA_017639675.1 Aplochiton taeniatus | reverse complement strand
CATATCACTAATCCCCTTCTCCGGTACTGTTCCGGGTATAATGGCTCTAGACCCATAACCACGAGAGCACTCGTGACAGTGGAGACCCTTAATTAAAGTGGCCCTTAAATGCAGAGGACGAGCAGCTGGAGCCCAGTGGATCGACTTCCTAACGGCCATTCAGATGAGACTCTCCAACACCTGGCTCGGATGTCTCTTGCTTAGGTTTCCCCCGGCACCCTGGACAGACAGACAGACAGACAGACAGACAGACAGACAGACAGACAGACAGACAGACAGACAGACAGACAGACAGACAGACAGACAGACAGACAGACAGACAGACAGACAGACAGACAGACAGACAGACAGACAGACAGACAGACAGACAGACAGAGCGGGCCGCCGGCTTACCTCTCGGTGTTGTAGTTGGAGCAGCGCTCCAGGGGGATCTTCAGCACCCGCTGGTTGAGGCCCACAAACAGGGACCTGTCGCTGTGCAGGATCTGGAGGCTGAGGATGGGCTCGCGCACCCCGGGCGGGAGGAGCTGCATCTCCTCCAGGTAGCAGCCCTGCAGGTTCTTGTTGGTGGTGGCCAGGGCCTTGAGGATGGTGCCGTACTCTGACCACGAGGGGGCGAGAGGGAGGCTTATAGGAACACAAACGTCTCGACATGGACGGGAGGGCACAAGATCTAACGGTCCGAATCAGGGGGTTTTTACTTTTTCTCAGTGGACTAGCCTTGCCATTTGCCTTGCGGTGGTCACCGTCAACAGCATTCTGTGTTATCTTATGAGCATGAGCAACACTATCACCATTATTACAAGCCCTCTCATCCCCCTCGCTGTCACTCTTGTCATCATCACCCCCATTATTATTACCAACAGCATTGTTGTCAACACCTTCATCCTCATCATCATCCTCACAGTTATCATCATCGTTGTCCTCATCACCCTTATGGTTATCATCCTCATCGTCATCCTCATCCATCATCCTCATCCTCTGCCTCACAACATCATCAGCGACATCGTCTTCATTAGCGTCATCCTCATCAATGTCGTCATCATCATCTTCACCATCATCATCATCCTCACTATCACCATCATCTTTGTCATCGTTGTCATCGTCATCATCACCCCCCCCCCTCCTCCACTCCTGCTCCTGACCTGTGCCGATGTACATGACGTGGTAGAGGGTGTCCATGCCCTGCACGATGTCCACCACCAGGCTGGAGAAGCGCACGTCGTCCTGCATGACCAGCGGGTCCACGGAGACGGGCTGCACCACGTCGTTCATCAGGTAGAGGCGCTGGGCGTCCTGCAGGCTGCGCTCCGTCAGGCCCTCGTTGGGGCCGCCTGCGTCGTCGATGGTGCCACACTGGAGGGAGAGAGAGACACATGAGGCAGAGGGAGAGAGAGAGAAAGAAAGAGAGAGGGAGAGGGAGAGAGACAAAGTCAGAGGGAGAGAGAGTGAGAAAAAAAGAGGAGAGAGAGAGAGAGACAGTCAGAGGGAGAGAGAGAAAGAAAGAGAGAGGGAGAGGGAGAGAGAGACAGAGTCAGAGGGAGAGAGAGAGAAAGAAAGAGAGAAAGAGGGAGAAAGGGGCTGGGGGCTGAAATTAGCCCTCCAAGGGGGAAAATGAATAGGTTTTTTTCTTCACAAAGAGGGAAAATTGTACGAAGATATGTAGGCAGAGAAAGAAACTAAAGCAGATGGGACTAAATAAAGAAAAAATATATAAACCAATTAAAATGTGAAAGACAGTAAGAAATTGAAGTGTGAGGAGTGGAGTGAAGTGAGAATTACAAAGAGCTGGAAAATATCATAGTGATTGCTGCGCTGATTCGATCAATACACGACTCCGGAACGTGGTCATTTCAATCTCTTTTTATGGCCCAGTAATCATGTTTAATCATTGCAACAAATACATTTAATAACTTTATGTGTCTAGACCGCGGCATAATGCTGACTCCAGTGTGCTGCTGTATTGGCAGTTTGGAATAAATATCGCATAACAAGCTCCAGTTGGCTTGTTCTATTGAAAATCGTATTGTTTGTTTTGTTACATTAGAATCGGGTCTTTGATTGGGGCCGATTCTTCTTGCCATGATTACACTGCAGAGTTAAACAAGTCATGCACAATGTTGGAGGGCTGCTTTGAACGTTTTGGCAGTCACGTTAAAGGCAAACTGTACGTGTGGGGTTTAGAGAATGAGGTTAAAGTAGATGACTTGCCATACACAGCTGTAGTTGTGTATGGGGTTAGGGGGTGGAGGTACCAGGAAGTTGTGTATGGGGTTAGGGGGTGGAGGTACCTGGAAGTTGTGTATGGGGTTAGGGGGTGGAGGTACCTGGAAGTTGTGTATGGGGTTAGGGGGTGGAGGTACCTGGAAGTTGTGTATGGGGTTAGGGGGTGGAGGTACCTGGAAGTTGTGTATGGGGTTAGGGGGTGGAGGTACCTGGAAGTTGTGTATGGGGTTAGGGGGTGGAGGTACCTGGAAGTTGTGTATGGGGTTAGGGGGTGGAGGTACCTGGAAGTTGTGTATGGGGTTAGGGGGTGGAGGTACCTGGAAGTTGTGTATGGGGTTAGGGGGTGGAGGTACCTGGAAGTTGTGTATGGGGTTAGGGGTGGGGAGCCAAGTGGAGCGGGGGTTCTCCTGGGAGCGGAAGGGACCGTTGAAGGCCTGGGTGATGGCACTCAGGTTAAAGGCACACACCGCTGACGCTGCTATGCTGTTCCTGCAGAACAGAGAGGTGGAGAGAAAGAGAAGAGGGGCATAGAAAGAAAAGGAGAAATGACAGAGAGGGAGAGGGAGAGGGAGAGAGAGAGAGAGAGAGAGAGGATGAGGGAGAGGGAGAGAGAAAGGGAGGGAAATATAGAAGAAGCAAAGAGGGAGGGAGAACTTTTTTTATCATAAAAAGTCGACAACAAGAAAATCCTTATCTTGAACAGTTTTCCTACATATGGTATAATCCTCTACATTTGACTGTGTGGAAGTCACATTATATGCAGCCAATCCTAGCTGGAACCCAGCAACACGGGACAGCCAGTGAATTATACTCAGGCAGATTTTCATCAAGCACACACACACACACACACACACACACACACACAGCCACACACACACACACACACAGAGAGAGAGACTCTCGTACATCGGTGGAAACAAACCTCAGCTAGCGCTCAGCTAAACTCAGCCATCGTTATCGTGGCGCTGTTTTCTGACTGCCGGTAGCGTGAGGCTGGTAATGAGTTTCGAAACTGTTGGCTGGTGGGCTGCGCTCGACGCCCGTTCCCAAAGACACACAGCTCAGCGTGCTTAACCCGGCGTCTGACTCTAGCCGCTGGGGCAGCCATGCTGCCCGGGTGCGATTAAAGCAGAGGCTGCCTGCGCGCGGCGCAGATATGGGACACAACAGAACTCTTAAGGGGGGAGAGAGGAGGGCTCACCGCACGGCCGGACTGCACTGGTCTGCTGGCCGTGGCGTGCAGTGGCGGCGGCTGGTGGAAGGAATCTAGGGGGATCGTACTCGACCGAAAAAGGTGGAGACACAACCTGTTCCAGTAGCTCTGCTCTTTCAGCTTAAAACCTCTCCGCCTGAGGGGGTATCCAAGTGGCTCTGAGGCGCCAGTGATAAAACGGGTTTCCAACTGACGCCCAGGGTTTGCCATTCCACTCGCATCACACTCTATTCGGTTATCACGGAGGAACCATCTCCCGTTAGCGCCACTGATCTAGTGCTCTCATACACGGGAGGGACTTGTGAGTCTGATAGAACAATCTCAGCTCCTCCCAAAGTCGTCATACGCTACCACGATTTCATTTGCGTTACGGGGCCTCCGAATCCCAGTTGCCTTTGCGGTTCTTAGTGAGATATTTCTTTAGTGCCACACGGCCCCCCCAAGGTCCAGCTAGTTTCGCTCTCTTTCACGTAGAGCAGGGAGGGTGTGAGAGATAGAGGAAGGAAGGGAGAGAAGAAGAGAGACAGAGAGAGGAAGAGACACCACCAAAACAGCGGTAGCTCTTTCTCCCTCTCTAACCCTCTTTACGTTGCCTCGCCGAAGAAAGAAGTCATGTAATCTTCCTCGTCCGTGTCTCTCCTTTTTTCCCTGCAGAGACCAGATAACAGACGACTTCGCCTGTTTCCCCATGGAGGTCAATGTATTGTCTGGGAGGGGGGTCAAAAAGAGCTGAATCATGCCTGAGGCCAGCAGGAGGTCGGCCTTTTTAGCAAAAATCTCCATATTCTCCCGAGCGCAGAGCATGGTCTTCAACCCTCAAGACAAGTGAAGTGAAATGGAGTCTGCAGAGGGGCCGACCTACTGACCTCCTGCTGGCCCGCAGGCATTTTGCTGGACTCCTATCAGGCACTGAGACCGCTCTCACTAGACACGTGTGTGTGCGCGCCCACACATTCACCGATGCGCATGCAGACGCATGCAGACACACGGCTGCACATGCCACACCCCCGCTCAAGGCCATCACTCACCCAGCCAACAAAGCATGGTTGCGATTCAAGGCTCAAATTAAGAGAGACTTTGAGAGAGTGCAGGCAGGACCCACTCTCCATGGCACACACATGCACACACACACACACACACACACACACACACACACACCGCAAGTCTTAGCTCAACAACCTCTACATCTAATGCAACGAACCCCTTTCTCTCTAAATAAGAGGCAGGAAGTAAAGGGAAAGTTGATGAAGTCTAATGTTTCCCCCTCAATGATTAGGTGCAGCACAGCAAAAACAAAGAGCTCACTCAGCAACCCGCCGGAGCACACAGGCACGCAGGAATGGAACCTGAGCCGGCAGGATTCACCATAAATATTTGTTCTGCACAACAATACGTCAGCTAAAGCTACCGCGCTCACCGGCGGGGCCTGCAGGCGGGCGGACTGGCTGGCCTGAAACAGTCAGGAGCTGAGAGACAGCCGGGAGAGTCAGCAGCAGCAGGTGACAACACAGCACCACGAGGCTGCTAACCTTACAGCGGGAGGACATTTCCTTGGCGCCTCACAGCCTCAGCAAACCGCACGCGAAGAGCTCCGCATCCTGGGGAAGTTCTGACAAATTACGGTGAATTGTTGTTCCTGTTCACACGCACGCTACCTATTATTTATAATTTTTCGGTCCTCGCACGAGGTCTGTGGGTATGTTTTCCGGGGATGAATGTTTTTTTGTCTTTCCGCTGTTTCTGCTGGCTTTTGGAAAGTTTGCCGTTGGTTGAGGAGACGTGACGAGGCCCCGTCCTGTCACATGTCATTCCCACCCACGGGGCACATGAGCTCATTTCAAGGTGCATTTGGTGTCATCAAGTTGAGGTGATGGAAAATGTGTCATCTGTCAAATCTAAAAATACCCTCAAATACGAGGCGCGTTTCGGGCGGTTGGGATTTATCACACATGAAAAATCGCATCCTAGCGGAATTCGATCCGAATGTCACTGTGGTGAACGTGTAAGAACAACTTGTGTGTGTGTGTGAGAGAGAGAGAGAGAGAGAGAGAGAGAGAGAGAGAGAGAGAGAGAGAGAGAGAGAGAGAGAGAGAGAGAGTGTGTGTGTGTGTGTGTGTGTGTGTGTGTGTGCGTGCGTGCGTGAGAGAGAGAGAGTGTTTGTGTGTGTAAATCTTTGATGCATTTTTTATATTTTGGGCCTTTGATGTTCGTTGTATTTTTTCTATACATGTTTCAGCCACGCAAGAGCACGTCCATCTTTGCATGCCTGCACACCTGTGCCCAATAACGAAACCCACACCATACCACATACCACACCATTGTTCACAGAAAAAAACCTTGCCGATCCAAGAGGAATGAAGCGAAGTGGTTAATACTAAGCTCTGGAAAGGATTTCTGGGTGAATGAGGCTGCGGGGCTAATCATTAACCTGTGACAGGCAGTTTGCCGTTTAAACGAGAGCTTCGACCGCATCACAGCCCCGTGGCAGTGGAGGCGCCGTTCAAAAGGAACTGGACTTAATTAAAAGTGCTCGGCCGTGGACAGAAGGTCTTAAGTGCCTCCGCTCTGTTAACATGCTAAAACCCCTCCGTTGGCATCTTAACAGTCTGAAACGTTCCTTTTCCCCTTTCCATCACTCCGTTGTGTAAACCTGAGGGGGAGGCATCTCAACAGGCTGAAACGTTCCTTTTCCCCTTTCCATCACTCCGTTGTGTAAACCTGAGGGGGAGGCATCTCAACAGGCTGAAGGTATTTCACCTCACCCTAACTAAAACCAAAATAAAAGGAACTAGGAGATTACCTGGGTAATTATTAAACAATTTGTTCAAATGTTCTCAAATAAGAGGACAAAGCCACAATCAAGGAATATTGAGATCCATGTAAAATGGGGGGGGGGGGGCAAACAGAAGCCCCCTCCATATGGCTACTAGAGTCCTCACCTCCGCTGGTCCCTGCTCGGTTTTACGGCCCAAACTCCCGAGAGCAGCTGGGAACTTGTTCAATTTAGCCGGCACAGATGGAGACAGTGTTTCTGGTGATTGCATTACCATATTGCACGACTGGGGCCCAGTTAAAAGGGAGGGATGGGCAGGGAAGGAGAAGGCTGGGACACGCAGGGAGACAGAGCAGGAGCACGGAAATGAATTCTTCATCGCTTTTGTCTTTGACTACCCCTTTCTGGTTCTTTCTCCCTGACACACACACACACACACGGGGGTCCCACAGGGGGCTCCAATAATGAGTGGAGAAAGTAGGAGAGCCAGGGAGCACGGAGCGTGTCGCACACACACACGGAGGCAGCAGGAGTTTGCAGGTGAGAGCACTGGAGGGGAGACGGAGGACTTTTCTCTTTTAGAGGACAAAGAATACGTCTGAATAGTAACAAGAGCACATGCACGCACACACACACACACACACACACACACACAGACGCACGTGCACACTTTCTCACTCTATCTCCGGTCTCCACTTTATTGAAGAGAGAGAGGCTGTGTCTGTAGAGCCTGCTCACAGCAGGGGTCACCAACGCTCAGTCTAGGAGATGAGCTGCCTATAATGGTGTCTGCCTGTCCTGACCCGGCCTGTTCCGTGTCACGTCCCCCAGTGAAGCTCAGATAGAACCTCCGGGATGTGGGTGGCACCACTTCCCTCTCTGCTCTTTCGCTGGAAAAGAAGAGCTGTGCCAACCAAAGGAGCGAGAGAGAGAGAGAGAGAGAGAGAGAGAGAGAGTGAGGTAGAGAGAGAGAGAGAGAGTGAGGTAGAGAGAGCCAGTCCACAAAGTCCACGCCTAGATTGACAGCTCATCTTTTGGCCTGGGCGGTATAGAGAGCGTTCAGGCGCCGTGGAATTTCGAAAAAGCCGGCTTAAGAGACCGACAGTGTCTGTTCAACGCGTCTTTGCGAATCGCGATAGCCGTCGGTGCCCGCAAACAACAACGTACGTCGAGCGAATTTCCCCCGAATGGCCTGCCCCGCCACACACACACACACACACACACACACACACACACACTCTCTTGACAAGCCGCGGGAGCCTCCTCCTCTTGCTCTCCCGTTCCAGTG
>CM030172.1:35379519-35387019 GCA_017639675.1 Aplochiton taeniatus | reverse complement strand
CCACTACTAAGATGAATGGTGAAGGGGGAGTGGGAGTGGGAGGGGGGGGGGGGGGGGGGGTTACCGTTGAGCCACTTGGAGTTGTACTGGGCAGTGCGCAGCGGCGGCATGCCCCCCAGGCTGCGGTAGATGACGGGGTCGCGGCCCGAGAAGTCGATGACGGTGGCGGCGTACAGCTCGCCGCTCTCCGTCACCACCGCCGTGGAGTTGTGGCGCGGGTCGTAGGGGCAGCGGGCCACGCCGTTCACCCGCTCCAGCACGCTGCTCAAGTTGCCCACCTGGGGGGGGGGGGGGGGGTGGGAGTCAGAGGAAAGGGTTAGCATACGGGGGGGGACAGGGAAAAGAGAACGCCTGTTTTATGTCTGCACCACAGGAACCTTTAATGGCGCTCTGTTCTCCATCCCCACGCCACTTGCCGTCTCACGGGACACGCAGGCACAGGAACACACACAACACACGCTCTCTTTCACCCTCCCAAGCTCTCACTCTCTCTCTCTTTCACAAACACACACACACACACGCACACACAAATTCCACTTGCGTGCATGTAAGCACGCACACACAGATGCTAAAGCGGGTAGAGGCCGACTGTACCTCGCGATTGATGCACAGAGGCTGGAAGGCGTTGGTGCCACAGGTGATGACCTCGGTCTTGTTGACCAACAGGACCCTGATGTAGTTCTGGCACTCCACCTGTAGGGGGCGGTAAAGAGGAGAGGCTTAGTAATGATCTGATGGACTTCATTCCGATTGTTGTGTAAAAGAGTTGACGTCAATTTACAAAAAGTTGGAATCAGTGGCGACGCTTAAAATGTAACATTGAAATACCTAATTTAGCGTATCCCAAAACCCTCACATCCATCTTTCTCTTTTTGCATCAATATATTAAGATAATTTTGCAGGCATCACAAGCCAAACTGGCATACTGTCTGCAACGAATAGCCATCAGAGATTCTGTCAGTGATGATTCAAAATATATGAATGTCGCAATAAAAAACAAAATGTGACTTTAAATTCACCATTGAAAGAAAGTAATTGCTTAATCTGGAAGGGGAGAATTGAGGTTGCAATGGTGAATAGTTACAAGTTAAAACTGACACAGTAATCAATTCTCCCTTAAAAGACAAAAGAAGAAAATAATTCAAGCTGCATTTATCTGCCTTTCATCTTGACTGGGCTACCAAAAATCCAGAGCCTTTTCTATCTTTTCTCTTTTATGAAGAGGAAAAACAAAGATTGATTGAGCAGCCCCCCTAAAAAGTGACTGAGGGCCCCAAGAGACCCTCCCAGATGGGCCTAAGCCAATGGACTGTCAGAGACATGACCTCCCAGCCAATCGTCCAACAGCGTTTATCAGACATTACGTCAGTGGGGGCGGGTTTACCTCAGTCTTTCCTTTGCTCTGACAGGATCTCCTGGTATCGTCGTCCGGACTCCACTCGGTTGCCTAGGAAACAGAAAACAACACCATTCAAAAGGTGACTTGATGCATTAAACATGGGCTGATCTGCTGCCAAGGACCGCGGGACCCTCATTGGCGCACGCACTGCGTAACAACCACGCGAATGTTGACTGTTACCGATAAGGTACACACTCACAAACGCACACACACAAAGAAGGGAACCCGATCGTTGTTTGTTTGTGGCGTCAACATGGCTGTTTGTGTGTGTGCAAGCGCGCGAGTTGTGTATATAGGCAATTAAGGGGAATGCAGCAGACGTCTTTGGAATATGAATGACTCTCACTCCCACATGCATGCACGCACGCACGCACACTCACTCACTCACTCACTCACTCACTCACTCACTCACTCACTCACTCACTCACTCACTCACTCACTCACTCACTCACTCTCTCTCTCTCTTCACTCTTGTCTTCAAAGCACATGAAGCCCATCACCATGCCGTCGGTTTAATTATGGATGTAAACAGCAGGACCAAGGGACAGAGAATATCCAGCCACAGGACACACAGTAACACACACACATACACACACACACACACACTTTTTCCTGGCAACTGTATAGAACACTAAGGGATGCCCACCCATGCCTCTCTCTTTCTCTCTCTCTCTCTCTCTCTCTCTCTCTCTCTCTCTCTCTCTCTCTCTCTCTCTCTCTCTCTCTCTGTGGGTGTTTAGGTCTCACTAAAAATAGCCATGCTTATGACCTTCTACAGAGAGACAAGGAGTTGGCAGAGGCTGGCATGGTCTGGTCTGAGGGGGGCAGTGGGCACCCCTCTCTCTGTGTCACCTGCAATGTCCTTTCCCCTTTCCCTCCATCCACCCCCTCCTCTCCTCTGATATCCCTTCCGAAGAGGGCAGATCTCTCCCAACACATTTGACTAAAAGTCTGCCATTGCTAATTTCTCTCTCTCTCTTCTTCTCTCTCCCTCTCTCTCTCTCCCTCCCACCTCCCTAAATTTGTCACACTTCCAAAAGTTCTCTCTCTCTCTCGCCCTCTCCCTCTCTCTGTATTCCTTAGTATTCAGGGATCCATCTACGGTGGTCCATTGCCATGCACAGCGGGTTTTGCTGGGCCGAACACCGTGACGTGGAGAGGGAGGAAGGCCCTGATGTTTGATAGGTAAGGGAGATCGAGACAGACCAAATGATTAGGGCGATAAATCCCTGCAGAGCGCCTTAAGAGGACCTAGCGGGAGGTCAGTGACGAACATGGCTGACCCTGTGTTCTCTCACTGCGTCTGGGCAACACCGTTCAATTAACCGGCTCGAAGCCGCGACGAGCAGTGACCGGAGGGAGGGAGGGAGGGAGGGAGGGAGGGAGGGAGGAAGGGAGGAAGGGAGGGAGGAAGTTAGATTGATAGGTGAAGAGAGAGGCACTGTGCTGTTTTTTAACCAGACAATCCAGCTTAAACTGAAAGCCCAGATAAGATTGCACTCATTCAGTAAATGTAGGTCATACCCAGTCAAGATAACATTCAATGTGCGAAAAATATAAACTTATTTAGAGGTATTTGTGTCAGAACACGGCGGACCTCAACAATCAACCCTAACGTCCAAAACAGCACCTCTATTTTCCTGAGTGTATGTCACCGGTCATTTTTGTTCAACCTTAATCCCCCAGAGCTGTCTGTCACCCTGCCTGCTCAAAATAGAATAAAAAAAAAATACTTCTCCCCAGGCAAACCCTGTCAGTAACTGCCTGCTTCTTGGAGTGACAACGGGGTTACGTCATCCCCAACAAACCCCCCAATCCCCCCACCCCCCTAGACACACACATACACACACTCACACAATTTTTTTTTCAATTGCTACTGGCCTCTACTTAAATTCTTTCCAGGGGGTGGTGAGTTTGTGGCAGATGCCTTTGCGATGACTCATGGGGTTCAGGTCATTACCATCTTTTTGGCAGGGCCCCGTCGCCAAGGAACCCGTCAGCTTAACCCCTAACCTTCATTCCACTCTCTTTCTCTTATTCTCCCTCACTTTCTGTTTCACCCCCTCCACGCCCCCACGCCCCCTGCCCCCCTCTCTCTCTCTCTTTTCATACCAGTTTGGAACAATGCCATGCTCACCAGAATACCAATAACACCACACCACGCACACCCATCAAAGTCCCTCTGAAAACACAGACATGCTAAGCCTCATAGGCAACCTGCCCGAATAAAAACACACTCTACCAAACGCAGAGGTTGGCCTCCAGTGAGTGTCTGTGTGTGTGTTTGCGTCTTAGTGTCTGTCTGTGTGTGTGTGTGTGTGTGTGTGTGTGTGTGTGTGTGTGTGTGTGTGTGTGTGTGTGTGTGTGTGTGTCTGTGCACTTCACGGACCCTCACTGTCATTTCCAACTTCAGTGGCTGCTATCTCAAATTGAGGTTTGGTGCTTGTGCACCTAGAAAGACTTTCTTTGATGTCAAATCTAATTGTTGTTGAAATCTTTCTTGATGCCTACTTTTCCCCCAAAGTAGGTCCACATTTTGTCAGCTTACCCAACCACCTCAGGACCCACAGCCTTTTAATACGTCCTGTAGCAAGTGAACTCTGATACCTCTTCAAGATGATTCCCATCTATGGTACACAGCACCCACAACAATAAACGGCGGCCACAATCTCTTTGACCTCAGTCCACAAAGCGTAACAGCCTTTACCTCGAACTGCTTTTTTTGGGCTGCAATAAGAAAAGTCCCCTCTCCCTGCACAACCCCTTAAGTAAAAATAAAAAAAGAATCATGGATTTTTCTTCTGCAAATAAAGGGGCAGAAAATACAATTAGCAGAAGAATGGAGGATTCATCATTTTTCCAGCAGAGAGACGATGTTTGGGTGGGAAATGAATTCTATTTTTAAGAGAGGAAGCAGCATATGCTAATGGCCCAAGTCAGGGAGGAGAGGTAGCAAGGCGAGGAGGCTGGGTGAGCTGGGCGGATATGGGAATCGTGGCCCGTGCTAAAACATGGCAGTGTGCTGATAAGCCTGCTCCTCTGATATATGACTAACCGCATATGGGACAACTAATTATGACTCATGAATACTGCAGGGAAAGTGCTACAGTGGAGGGGGGACTTGTTATATGGACCTGTAACCCGGGCAGAAAGTAGAATGTTATGGCACAGATTTAAGCAAAGTAAAACTGTTTTCTTCAAACCTACAGGACCAATACCATTGTGTTTCAACTTGGGTTTTGATATGAAAACACTGTTTTCCTGAAAAAGATCACGCATGAGTTATTGAATTATCCGTCACCAAACAAGACAAGTTTGGGAAGAAACTTAGAAAAAGTGCACCTCAGAAAACGACATACATATTTATCAAATAGGTGATAACCTCAGGAGGCTGCCCAGCATGCATTACATGGGAGGCTAGCCTCCACCTTTCCCTCAGGAGGCTGCCCAGCATGCATTTACATTGGAGGCCTTTCCCCCTGCCCGCTAATATCAGATGTCTATCTAAGCAGCTATCTGACAGCTCCTGATCCACCATTCATCTCTGTCCTCTTCTCCTCCTCTCTACTTTGATCTCAGGTAAAAAAGACTTCAAGAACCCTCCATCCCCCCTTCCCTCCATCCCTCCATCTCTCCATCCATCCCCTTTCACTTCATCACCGGCCCCTTCATCCTTTTACAAAGTCTACTATTCAGCCCCCCCACCCCCCACCCTTACACACACACACACACGGGCGGGCGGGTGTGAAAAGACTTTCAATAGGCCTTGCCTTATTGTCCCAGAACATTGAACCTTACACACCAGGCCACAGATGCACCCCCTCTGACACACACACTGTGCTGCAGCCCCGCTTGCAGGCATCTTTGAAGTGTACCAGCTGTTCCGACAAAATGTTAACGCTGTGCGACGGAAGAAATCCAGAGAGGAACGAGGGAAAGAGAGCAAAGAGAGAGAGAGAGAGAGAGAGAGAGAGAGAGAGAGAGAGAGAGAGAGAGAGAGAGAGAGAGAGAGAGAGAGAGAGAGAGAGAGAGAGAGAGAGAGAGAGAGAGAGAGAACCAAAACAGGAGCTGTATCCAGACAACTTTAAACCTACCGTCATAACGTATTGTTCATGCACACTAGCGGTGCGTACACTGACTAGAGTTTTAGCAAGAACCATCTGTCGGCCAAGTTTGGTCCAGACACACACTCACTTACATTGCAATATTTACACACAAGCCCTGCATACACAAAGAACTAAATTCATGCGCCAAAACTTGAACCTACACACACACACACACACACACACACACAAAGACTCAAACACAAACTGGCAGAAGAAAAAAAACACACACACACACAAACACACACACACACACACACACACACACACACACACACACACACACACACACATACAAACAAGGGCACACACGGGCACACACATCCAACATCATGACTCACTTCCCATTCCGACAGTCTGGTAGTGGGGGAACACATTAGCCAATGACAAGTAGCCCCTCTCCTCTAGGCTCCATATACAGATTATCCACGTCTGCTCTGACACAGCCCATCAATAATTAAATCTTTGGCCAAATTGCACCGGGAAAATTAATCATGAGCAGAGTGAATGAAATCAGGCGTGACTCATCAAACTCAGTGTCGCGGGGCCAGGAGTTGTTACTGCGGACCACTTAAGGGTGTGAATATCCACTCCAGCAAGGGTATCTTAATGTGAGTCACT
This sequence comes from Aplochiton taeniatus, assembly GCA_017639675.1. Classification (NCBI taxonomy): domain Eukaryota; kingdom Metazoa; phylum Chordata; class Actinopteri; order Galaxiiformes; family Galaxiidae; genus Aplochiton; species Aplochiton taeniatus. Next base: position 35,380,896 of record CM030172.1, on the reverse strand, counting down.
GAGCATTTCCCTTCTTCCCTTCCTCATTTTAATATTGGTACCCAGACGACCCTTCAGTGCTGGGCGGGGCATGGGAAGTGGGTGGAGTGTGTGTGTGTGTTGGGGGTGGGTTATGAGACAAGTGATAGATGAGGAAATGGCACGAAAGACAACGGTCTAGCTCATGCTGAGATTTATGATTGGGAAAGATAATAATCATAACGTAACCCCGAAATAAAAGGCATTCCAAATGCCAATGTATGACTCAACATATTATCATCTTTTGGGGAGACTTGAAAGAGGTAACACACCATTTCATAGTTCTCCAGAACCAATTTGAACTTTGAGTAAAAGGCAAGAGTAAAAACTAGCAATGACAAATCCATTCGTTTTTTGTGGCGCTGTGTTGAAACATTCCAAGCAGCCTCTGTGGCCAAGGGAGTTTGTACACCACTTCCTGTTTAAAGAAGCAAATAACCAAAGGTCAGGGGGTGGTGACCCTTTGACCTCTGATGTCAACCCTAGTTGCTCGACCAAGGCCGTCTGCGACCCAACAATACCTCCTGAGAGTAATCCCAACCAAACGCTCTGACAGGCCAAAGAAATACTGAGAATAACGGTTTGGCTTAGAAACATCCACCCCCTTCCAAAGGAATTATCAAACAAAATAAACAACTATTCATTACAATTCAGAATTTGTAAAACATAAGCAAACATAAATATGCACAGTCTTCGAAAATATTCCATGTTATACTGCACTACTTTAGGAGCACCAGAGCCCAGCTTTGCTTGGGCATCCTTCTTGCGATCCTTTGACATCTGCTAAAGATGTTTTGAATGAGCCGGGAGGGAGGGAGCCTCATGTAATGGTAATCCAAGCAGAGCAGGGCCCTTCATGGCTGGCCAGGGGCCATCGAACACACAGCATCTGCACAACACAAACACTGGGGCCAACCGCGGGGCCCCTGGGCGCTCTCTGCTTTCCACAACACCGTCCCCTCGCCTAGAAACGCACGATGAGGACAAGATAAGTGACCCCAAGAGCTCCAAAAAGTTTAGCTGCGCCTGGAAAACAGTCCCGGCCCGGTGGGCGGCCTGCCATTTGGGATAATGGCTGTTGAAATTGAGCGAGGGGAGAAGAAAAGTGGAACACAACGGGGAATCGAAGGGGATGAGAAATCAGAGAAAAACGCCACCGCGTTCCGTCTCCTCGCGTTTAGCGGGCGGCGGCCGAAGACAAAGCAATCATGGGAAAATGGCCGTGCTCTTTTTCATGGACGACTGCAGCTCAGCCCAGGGGCCTGCCCGGGTCACGGCGGCGGAGCGCCGTCCCCTGGAGCTTAAAGACCCAAACACCGAGTCCTTTCTACTCCGTCACCTCGTCGCCACCCCGAGGTG
>CM030172.1:35309519-35374519 GCA_017639675.1 Aplochiton taeniatus | reverse complement strand
AGTTTGGGGCTGTAAAGCCTTACGTTGACAGAAGGATGAGGGTGCTTTTTCGACGCAGCTTTCTCCCATTCTCGGTCTCTCTCCAGGTTGTTTAGACAGACTGAAAGGCTGCCCTCCTTACCCTCTACTCTGGTTCCCTGACGGTGTACCCTGTCCAAAGAGTTCATCGATTTTTTGAGCTGGCATGATTGGTGACAAATGTATTAGACACAGATTGATGAGAATCCCCCTCCACCAAATAAGCCAAGTACTAAGTAATGGGTGTAAGTTTGTATGTGTGTTTATGTGCCACAGTGTGTGTGTGTGTGTGTGTGTGTGTGTGTGTGTGTGTGTGTGTGTGTGTGTGTGTGTGTCACTCACATGTGTGGGGTGCAAAAGATGTGGCAAAACACTGCCGTTTGTTTTCCTGCCAGTTTTAGCTTTCCGTGGCAAAACACAGCACAACAGCACAGCCCAAAGAAAGAGCCCATGTAAAAACCACACAAGTCAACTCTCCCTCCAAGAGACGGAGACAGCCAGAACAGGAAGACAAAGGCTGCATTGTTGTCGTCCCCGGTACACTGGTGGCAGCTGTGAACATTCTGACACTCTGTCGTGACAGTTGTCAATGGAGACTTTGTCAGACTGGTGAAATGTTTTCCCCGGTAGAAAAGCCAGCGCCGAAGTCGCAAAAAAAAAAGGCTGATCCGTGATGACTGTCCTTGAAGGATGATATTATGCTAACACAGCCGCAGTAACCTTCTCTGTTTGATAGCGGCTGTATTGAAACTACACCGCCAAGGAGACTGTTGTCAGAAACATTTTGCTCTTAATACATCTGAATATATTTTGCAACCCAATTCGCCAACCTCCTCTGATAGTTTCAATCCACTAAAAGAGGCTGTAGTAAGTATTAATATGATAAAAGGAAATGAAAGCAAAGTCCCGTCTTTACAAATAGACTGCTTCAATCAAATACTCTGTTGTGGGTTTGTATGTTAAGAATGTAGTGTGTATGAAGATTTTAGAATAACAAGTGTGTGTGTGTGTGTGTGTGTGTGTGTGTGTGTGTGTGTGTGTGTGTGTGTGTGTGTGTGTGTGTGTGTGTGTGTGTGTGTGTGTGTGTGTGTGTGCAGTGTGGAAAGAGTGTGTATAGAATACGCCATCACATTTGTCTGACGCATCCCCAGAGCTGTCCCACTCCTCCGAACCTCTAATGTCTACTACACCTTAACCCTTAACTTAACCCTACGTTGCTGCAAGAGCCAGGCTTAGGGCTGGAACACATGTCTGCTGAAAAGACTCCAAATACAGAAAGTTCAAAGAAATCTAACGATCCATTTGGCATATTGTAGGTTGTTTGCACAATTAAGGATCGTTGGTACAAATCAGCGTTGATGTCTCGCTGGTAGAGTCCAGAAGCTAAAGTACAGTATGTTGGATAGAGTTTTTCACCACTTCACACAAAGAGCCTAACTTACACTCTTTAGAGTTGGTTCTCCTTGGCTTATAACTATAACCACAAGTTAACTGTAACAATGGTTTGCCCGTTTAAACATCCCAAATGTTCCACTCTTTCAATTGCTCACATTATGTTTAGTAGCTGCCCTTCAAACAGAGTGCAGTTTTGATTGGCTGAAGTAATGCCTTGTTGGCGAAAACACATGATAGAAAAACGTACTCTGAAATTGAATTCAAAGGTATAGAGGGTCAAACGTGAAACAGACAACATTGGTAATTGTCAGACAGAACATAGAGTTGATACATGGGCTGTGCTTGAGGACATAGACACACACACGCACACACACACACACACACACACACACACACACACACACACACAGCCTTATATCTCTCTCACACATGAGGCACACACGCTCAAACACTCTCTATAATTCACATGCTCCAGTCCAAAAGTCCCGCGGCCTGTGGTGAGCGGAGCAGAGCACATTCACCTCCCCAAGCTAGAACTAATTCAGCGCTGATCACAAAGTAAGTCACGCTGCCAGAGGGAGAGAGTCACAGAGATATAGAAGGGCTTTCTTACCTCGATCAAAGACATGTTGCCAAGCATCAGTCTGAAGAGATAGTTCCTACGGAGAGGGACAGATACATGAAAATATTGTACATAATGCGTGGCACTTTTTGGTATTTTTTAAACAAATGTGACCCAATCCCAGCCTGACAAATATATAAAAACAACGACGTTGTTTCGGCTAAGCATGTGCAGGTGTGTGTGTGTGTGTGTGTGTGTTGTGCTTTGGATTCAAGCCAGGGCATTTATCCTATCCACTGTCATATGACAAGATCACAAACACAGACTCTATACATTTTCAATTCCACCCAGAACTAGTAAACATTTAACAAACTGCTCATAGAGGCCTCTTTACCAGAAGCCCTGCACGGCAGGGGGAGGTACAGGAAAGGAATCTTACCTGGCGCCCACCACCAGCTCATTCCTGGTGAGGTCAAGGGTCAGCTGGGAGTAATCCCTCACGCCAGGGTGGGAAAAAGAAGAGATCCATGGACTGAGGGCTAGAGGAGAGAAATAGACAGGAGAGAGAGAGAGAGAGAGAGAGAGAGAGAGAGAGAGAGAGAGAGAGAGAGAGAGAGAGAGAGAGAGAGCGAGAGAGAGAGATCAGCGAGAATCAGCGAGAAAGACACAGAGAGGAGGGGGAAAAAAGAGTATTTATTAAACACTTCTAAACATGCCCCACAACTTCATTCTACCATGCTACTCGGCTAACAGCTCCAGCGATGTGGATGAGTGGAGCTAAGTTAGGGTAGCGCCAGTTCTGCTGTGGGTCCCACAGCGTCCCCAGCAGAGCAGAACAATGCTGTCCAGGGTTCCATCAAACTCTCTGATCCTAATGCAAGTGGAAGGCCAGGCAAATACGGCTGCCTTCAGCACACAGGCCCTCCAAATCACAGCGGCGCTTGACACTCACTATTCACAAAAATCCAAAACATTTTCCGAGCCGCGGTCGCACGGCGCCTCGCAGGGCCTTATGGTGCGAGATAGGAAAAGGGAACACAAAAAGAACATTCGGGGGAGAAAAGGGCAAGCCGATATTGGAGTGACCCCGAGTGTGTCTCACTAAATGGATTTCGCCACGCGGCTGTTTTCTGCTCCGCCAGCAGATCCGTCAGCAGTGGGGAACAAAATGTCGCAGCAGTGTGCCGGAGTAGAGACGCGCCGGAGCGTTTTCGAATGTTGAGCAGAATAATGGGATGCCGCTCTGTCAGTTCTAGACCTGACGACAAACCCAATAATTAGTACAGACAAACTTTCTGGATGAGAAACGGGAGGCTTACATCAGTCACCATTGAAGAGAGAACGACGGACTCTTTAGTTGTCATAGAAGGACACATTTCAAAAACTACGATCCTTCACAAATTTTCATTTTGTAGACCAGGTAAATGTATTTTAGGCAGATACATCTTAAAACATTCTTTAAAAACTGAACTCGCACGGCAAAATCCTCAAACCTTTGTTCCTAAAAGTGAAGTGTTGCCTAAGCAGCAGAGATGTAGTTTGCCTGGTATAGCACGTACTTATTGTAAGGTGTCAGAGACAGCTTTCCAGTCTCCCAGCCTCCGCGGGGTTAAGCCCCAGACAGAACAAGCTTTAGGATTGATGGGGACCATATGGGCCTATCATGATCAGACATCCCTCATGAAGGCATAAGGAGACGGGAGTTATGAGGGATTCTAGGACAGAGCGTCTGCTACTCTGGGACTCTTCACACACACCACCGAGGCACAAGTGGTGGTTAGACGACGCAAGCACACGCACACACACACACACACACACACACACACACACACACACACACACACACACACACACAAACACACGCACACACACACACAAACACACACACACACCACAAGTACACGTGTATATACAACCTGTTGGACACATACATACACACACACACACATGTTGAGATACATACTCGCATTTACTCACAGACACAGAGATGATTACTAGTTGATCCATGTATTTATGTGTGTCCATGTATACGACTCAGATATACGCACGTAAAGAGGAGCACGCACCTCGCCTGGGGAGCGTGGAGGAGGGAATGGTACATGACTCATCATACACTAATAAACCCCATGTTGTCTACAGGAGCGATTCCAGAGAAAACCTCTGTGTGTGTGCGTGTGTGTGTGTGTGTGTGTGTTTGTGTGTGTGTGTGTGTGTGTGTGTGTGTGTGTGTGTGTTTGTGTGTGTGTTTGTGTGTGCTTGTGGTTCTATCCCCCTATGTGTAAAGATGGTTCGCAGCAGAGCGACTGGCCATTTAACACTGTGCTCGCCATCTTCTGTAAACACTGTCAAAGCCGTCTCCGTTTGGCCCAGGGTGTGACAGCGTAGGGGTGATCCAGGTACTGGCATGAACATCAGCCTGTACGTGGAGCCAGCAGAGGAGGAGGCCAGCAAGAGGCTGGATGGGAGATGAAATGGTTCTGTGGTGTGTGTGTTTGTGTTTGTGTGTGTGTGTGTGTGTGTGTGTTGGTGTATCTGTGTGTGTACACATTTGAGAAGGGATGCTGACAGACGAGCTTTGTGTCATAGGAGTGAGCAGATAACCCCCATGTCGTATCTCTGAGCTTGAGGCTAACTCCCCGGCCAAGCTCAGGCACAAAGATCAAAAAGTCCTTTAGAGCAGAATATCGTGTTTGTCAACAGAGCAGGGAGAAATTGGATTTTCTTAGCATTGCCCTGGCAACTTTGTAAAGGATATATTTTTTTTGTCTGTCAATTGATGTCCTATTTGTACAAATCATGAATGACAAGTATACATTCGATTTGTGTTGAGGGGCCACTTCTCCAGTCCACACGGTCTCTTCATAAGCCTGTAAAGAGGCCCCGGTCTGAATTAGATACGGTCCTGAAAGCTCTCCGGCTTCAGCTTGTTTACTTTGTTAAGAAGCCTTCCTGACAGTGAGGGGGCCTTCTCCATGACGGAGGTTTATCCCTCTGCTTACAAGTGGTTTTAAATGTGTGCCCAGCGCCTTGGCCTCATAACTGTCTGGCAGGCTGGAAGGGGGCGATGATGGGTAGGGGGGTGGAGGGGGTGAAGTGGGGAGATGGGGCGGGGGACACACACAATATAGAGAGAGATGAATATGAAAGCCCTGCCTCTGTCTCCCCAGCGCCCGGCCTCAGGGCCGGGAGCCGGACTTGATGGACGATTACTGCCCTTCTTTTTCGCTTTTCCTCCGCCGTCGGCAAGGCCGGAGCGGATTAATGCATTAGCGGGGGGAGCTGGCAGAAGCTGCGGGGACGGGAGCGGGGGGAGGGGGGGGGGAGGAATGACGGGGAGCACGAGGAAGGCCGACGCTCAGACACCCTGGGGGGGAGGGGGGTGGGGGGGTGACGTGAGTCATGTCCTCGACACCACAACACAGCGGGGCGTGCTGAGACCCAGCCAGCAGCGCCGGAACAAAGCAGTGCCGTCGTGTCCTAAAGCCAATTACAGGATCGAGACCGGCTGAAGAAGACAGAAAAAGGAGAGGTGCTCCAAACTCACAGACACAGGGGCAAGGTGGGAGCCTCACCCCTCCCCCAATATGTCAGCCATTGATTGGAGAGAAACAAGCAGAGGTGCCGCCAGGACGAATCCGTGCACACATCCAATCTTTGCCTGGCTTGGAATCGGATGGAACGTCCTAGTCTTAAAAGTTTCTACACTTGTGCAAAAGCGACGTTCCATGCCGACCATGATATCAGATGGGACCGGGAAGCGGAGCACGGGCTGGGGCGAAGGGACACCATCCCACTCAGTCCGGCGGGGGCGGATTATACGTTGGCATGGAGATGCAGGGTCTGGATTCTGCGTTTATGCCCGCTTGCTGGGGCGGCTTTGCTGAGGATTGTTTGGCTGGAGCCCCTAGACACCCAAACAGAGTGAAGCAATCAACAGCATTGAAACCGCTGGATGGATCCCCAGGAAGAGATAAGGAAATAAAGCCTCGTTCAAATGGCGAGTCTAATTAGAAGAAAGGCGCAGTGAACAGTCATCAGCTTTTCCCCCAAGCCAAATCCAACTACGATCTCTGGCCGTAAAATGCCTCCACGACTTTGGATAGTCCCCCAACAGCACAACAAACTAGTTAAAGTCGACTAAGGTCAGATTAACTTAAAAAAAAAAAAAAAAGAAGCTTTGCGCCATATCAATTTCTCTATTGTCGAATGTATTACCTTCTGGTAATTAACAACATTAACAACTTAACAACATTCTCCTTCCCTTGGGGATTGTGTTGTTTAATGAGCTATGAATTCAACGTATTTTGCTAAAGGTGGCTGACTATATCAACCACCCTATGAAGGAAATAAGTGCTGTATCTCCATCATACTTACAACAGGCAGCCTGTTATTACTGCTCAGAGTAAATTAAACATTAATTTGAAACACACATTTCAAATTATATTAAACCCCTGGTTCCAAGTACAGACTTTTCGAGGGGGCGGGGGGTCTACTGAGGACACCAGAACCTCCTTCTCTCCTGTTGTCTCACTCCGCTCACAAGACAAAGCAGGTCTTCTCCTCACGGAGCCCTTATCACACCAAATCACACCTCCCCTTTATCTAACACCAATTCCCTGAAATATTTTTTGTTTTGTCTCCATTTTTTTCCTCCCACTCTCTCTCTCTCTCTCTCTCTCTCTCTCTCTCTCTCTCTCTCTCTCTCTCTCTCTCTCTCTCTCTCTCTCTCTCTCTCTCTCTCTCTCTCTCTCTCTCTCCCTCTCTCTCTCTCTCTCTCTCTCGCTATCTCTGTGTCTCCTGTCTTTCTCTCCTGACATTAGACTCTTCCCTCATCAAACAAACCCTATAAAAAGCCAAAGAGCCTCCGTGCCTCACCGCCTCTCCCCTCCCTCCCTCCATCCCCTCCCTCCCTTCATCCCTCCCTCTTTCCTCCAGAGTAGGCTGTTAGAATCCAGAGGTGTTGTGGGGACACTGCAGGACCACTCCGGCATGATTCCATGTTTGCCAGGGAGGGGGCGAGAGGGGGAGGAGGGGGGCACAGGAGGGGGGCAGAGAAGGAGGGCAGAGGAGGAGAGCAGAGGAGGAGGGCAGGGGAGGGGGACAGAGAAGGAGGGCAGAGGAGGAGGACAGGAGGCTAATAGCCTGCCACAGCCGCTAAGCAGGCCGGAACTTGAGAGACTGTCTCCCACGGTAGCCAAGGGGACAGCAGCTTCTTGACAATATCCGCCGTGCTAGGTGAAGCGGATCACACCTGCGTCTTTGATGTCGGTGTGTCTGAGTGTGTGCGCACGCGCCACAAATTGAGGACACTGCTGACACTTCCAGAACAGGGGAAAACTATGAGTCACACAGAGAGAGCGAGAGAGAGAGAGAGGGAAAGAGGGTGAGGGCTTTAGTGGTTCTCCGGTCCCTCTCCCATCCCACATCCTTTTGTCGGGCGTGCAGTCTGGCAGACGGATGGGCCTCTGGAGGATAAGAGGGGCCCTGCTGCAGCGGCATGCTAACCACAGTGATGGAGGACAACTCAACGCACTGACGGACGGAGCGGAGCAACAAATCTCTCCGATACCATTGGGCCAATTAGGTTCCGGAGAAAGAGGAGGGCAAATGAGAGATAAGAAGCGGCGGGGGAGACGGCGAGAAGGCGTCGCCAAACTTGGTGCGCCTCTCGGCGCTCCTTCAAAACGTTATCGCCGTCCCCGGCCCTCAAGAGCCTCTCCGAGGACGGCGCGTTGTCGTCTAAACGACAGCGCCATTACCCCGGCGAGGAGAGATAGTCGATTCTTCCCACCACACAATACAATCTTCTCTGGCCATTACAGGGGAGCCGGGGCGGACGCGATGGGAGGAAGGAGAAGGTGGGGAGCGAGGGGGGAGACCGGCACAGATAGGAGAGGGACGAGGTGGGAATGGAGTGAGGACGCGGGGACGCGGGGGCAAGGATAGGAGAGAAGGGACGTTCATTCCCGTGGCGAACCGAGACAAGGCTCCGGGACGGAGAGGTAGCCAGGAGAGGAGAGCCGAGGAGAGAAAGCCAATCTCTTCTCTTGACAGACGCATTATGGCTTTTCTCTGGCCGTGGCAGGAGGCTCAGAGCCTTCAGAACGAGAGGCCCAGGCGTCCGCTGCTGTCAGAGACGACCCCCGCAGAACAAACACGGGTCCGGTCCGCTCCTCTCCGCGGTGGCTCCCTCTGCGGGTCGTGGAGAAACGCCTCGCCTCTGCGAGCCAGACCCGACTGCGTTCCGACCGCGGCACGCAGGTGTCTTCTTGCGCAAGAGACGTTGAAGCCCTGACACGTTCTCGTGGCTTGGGTAATCTGAAACCTGAGCCCAGAGCCAGATGGACCCGGTCCGAGGCCCTATCAGTGCGGCGCTTTTGTCAGATCCACAGCCTTGGTGTGGGGGTGCGAGCACCATCCAGCCCAAAGGCTAGGGGACGTGCTGGTGTGTGTGCGTGTGTTTGTGTGTGTGTGTGTAATCTGGGGAATGTGCAAGACGATCCGTTCGCAATAGTCTCGCACGTGAGCCGCGGAGATTACTTTATCTGCCCTGAGGGGCCGATGGAGGGCCGATGGAGAGCCGATGGAGGGCCGATGGAGGGCCGATGGAGGGCCGATGGAGGGCCGATGGAGGGTCGGTCGGGGACGAGGCAGAGTGGGACGAGTCCAGGCTGGAGAGACACGCTGATGGAGATGTTGATACCTGGCACGCTATGGAGACCTCTGTCCTCAGTCGCTCCCTCTCTCCACGCGTCTTTGACTGATAGGAATCCCATCAGGAGAACACCTCCAGTCCACGTTACAGCTGATGGCTGTAGATAGCTTCAGCCTTCCCCCTCTGGTAACAGTATTTTGCCCAAGTTTGTAGAAACAGGAGCTCATGTCAGTGAGAGGAAAAACATATAAAGCAACAGAATAGATACGTAATATAATTGTAAGGAAATAGACATTTTAAATCACAGAACCTTTTTAAATCAGTGTGCATTTTCCAGGGAGCGCTTGATTTAAAGCATCCCTTTTGGGGGAGATTAAGTGTAAGTTCAATCAAACACACCCATCTAACTAAGCAGAAGAGGGAAGGAGGCGGCCAAGGGGAACATCCTAAGGCCAAGATGAGCCCCAAATGCGGATAGATCGCTCCAGTGGAGGGGACGAGCTTCACAGGCTCTGGTCAAGACAGGAGGGAGGAACCTGCTGGGCCCCCTTATCCCGGCTCAGACACCCACCCTGACGCACTTGCTCACACCAATCGCACACATCTGTCATACAATCCCATGTATGGAGCCATGTTCCTCCCTGCAGACACGTAGCTACGTATCAGCTCGGTCGAAACGGAATGCACAACAACATAAACAGCAACATCCCGCACAGAGGTGTCACAAAGAGCAATGCTGACACAGAATTACACCTTGTCTCATACATAAACACAGGCAAAAACACACACACACACACACACGCACGCGCACGCACGCACGCACGCACTCACACACACACACACACACACACACACACACTCGCACACTCGCACACACCCCGTCCTGCCCCCTCCGCCAGATGCCTTTCAACCACCCTCTATAAAGCGTTCATCAATCACCGGGGCTAATCTCAGGTTGAGGCTGACACCTTCATTGTGCCTGAGGTTTCTATGTGACTGCCCATGCATAAAAGCCTGGCTTTCTCTGCAGGGCTATGGGCAAACCAAGTGTCTGCTCCCGGCCATGAGAGCCATGCGGCCCGTCTCTGGAAGGGAAGCGGCTGGGATAATCTGGTTAGCCGACGGCCGGAGTGCCGACTGAATGGACGGATGTAGGGGAGATGTCGCCCGGGCCATTGTACGGACGGGGAGCCGTCGCACGGCTCTGTTACGTTGACAGGAGCTCACACAACCCCCCCCCCCCCCCAGTGTGTGGGAGGAAGTGGATGAATCGCACAACCAGGTCACGCTAGGTCGACTATACTATCTCACGTTCAGTCAACTATGCCATCGTCGTTCACAGAGAAACGGCACGCTGCATTCGAGTCCACCAGAGATGACTGGACCAATGACGAACTCTGTGAAGTGGATTCCAGCGCGTTTTTGGAACCAAAAGTCCACCTCCGTTCACGACCCTTCTCCATTCTCCAACCGAAAGCGAACACAGATGAATTCACTACCGGCACCAGAAATCCCTTTTCCAGCCAAACAATACCACGGTGCAATAAAAAGACTGGGGAGGCCCGAGGAGACGTTCATATGAACCACCACTTTCCGAGCCTTCGGGCATGATTCCAATTACAGTACCCCCCCCCTCTCTCTCTCTCTCTCTCTCTGCGGGGCTCTCTCGCGCAGAGTTCCTGCCAAGTGACTCCGATGCTCAGTATTGCCGTCGGAAAATTGCTTTTCATTTGGATTCCAACATTCCAATTTCGGCGTGTTCACCCTCCATCGTCTGTCTGCTCTAAACAAAGTGAATCAATCTCCGGCTGTGAGGAACACCTTGTCATGTGGTGGCTGTGCAGGTGAGCAGGGTAGGTGGAGCGCTCCTCCGTGAACATAACGCTCTCTCATTCTCCCTCCATCCTCACTTCGTCGTTGTACAAACACTTGGCATTATTATGGGATCTGGCATTGACAAATAAGAGCTGTTTGTCTCCTAGGTAACGTGGATCCTATGCTTGTGTGTGTGTGTGTGTGTGTGTGTGTGTGTGTGTGTGTGTGTGTGTGTGTGTGTGTGTGTGTGTGTGTGCGCGTGTGTGTCAAGCACAGCAACCGTCAACCAACGGCATCTCCTAAGCATGCTTGAACAGATGCAGTGCGTCCTCTGATACAGGCCGGTGATCCCAACACCCCACTTTGAGAAATGTGGAAAGTAGTTTAGTCCGTAGCTAATAATCAACTATGACATGGTTGACGCTGCGCATCGCTATGCTACTGAGCAAGAGCAGGTGGTCAAGTGAAACTTTGCTGATCATAGTTTAAAATGTAACAATGTGGCGTTGATATGTCCTGTATTAATATGTACAGTTAATATGTAATGTATTGACATTAACTGTTAATAGTGTGAGTGGGTCAAATGTCAAAATACGGGAAGTCTTCGATGTGTGTTGCTGATGGCGTGGGCATCGTGGCTCACCTTGTACAGAGACTATGGGGTGTTCTCTACGGCTGCACTCCGGTCGGGAGGGGGGGTCTGCCGGCAGGCTGATGGGGAGTGACGGGAGCAGTGGCTGCTGGGTCAGCGCGGTGGGGAGGAGTGGGAGGAAGAGGAGGAAGAGGAGCCGGCCGCGCACACACAAAGGGGTGGAGTCCCCCGGCGAAGTAGTCATGGTGATGACCTCTCCTCTAACTGCCAGTTTGGGCTTTTAGGATGCAGCTGAGAGAAAAACAGGAGACAGATAGAATGAATCAAATAACTTCAAAATAGAGAGAAAGTGCATAAAGGGACGACATGGACAAGAAGTGCCAGTGTCTAGCAGACAATGAAATGAAGTAAGTGAGGGAGTTGCCCCTTCGCCTTTCAATAACCATTCAAAATTGCAATTGCACCAAGTGCATTTAACAGACGATTAATATTAGGAAACTGTACTACAGAGAGTGGACTGTTCAATGGGCTTCAATGTACCAGAACCCTCTCCACTCAAACGTTACTGTTTAGAGAAAATGGGATTTTGGGAATGGCTATTTTCATACATTCCTATCCTCAGAAGAGCGTTTTATTACGCATAGTTGTTGAGTGGATGAAGCACATGATTGTATAATAACTCAGAATATAATTGGTTTTTGTAATGCCCTGGAAAAAATTTGACTATTCTTAAGTCTACATAAGTTATGTCACAGCAATGCTGAAAATCTATTCCGTTTAAGTTACCTTAGAGACACACTCAACCACACACAAATACGACCTCCAAGCACAAACACATACCCCCCCTCACACACACACGTACACACTTCCTGGGTGAATGCAATCTCCTGCAGACATAACGTATGAGAAGGTGGCTGCGACCTGAAACACGCGTTTCATCATCGCCTCCATCCGCTCTCCTCCCAACGCCAGCTTAGCCCGTCGTAATGTCCTCTGAGTAGCAACAAAATGGGAGAGTATCCACTTCCTTCTCCCCTCCGCGTTCTGCTATTCTACCTAATGGCTCGATCAATAACGAATTAATAGCTTGGTTGCGTATTGCCTCGCAATCAATGACCCCCCCTAAACCCCCCCCACCCCACCCCACCCCACCCCACCCCCACCCAACCCCCCTCCTTGCCGTGCAGCTGGTAACTAATTAGGCAAGTCGACTTGAGTGAGTGTTTGGCATCGCGCTGCCGTTGAGTCGACAGCAGGCTCCCTGCCACAGCCTACCAACACGCACGGCTTCCATTCTTACGCACCTGCGCATTTCCTGTTTGACCGGACTGAGGGTGTATGGGTTCTCTAGGAGAGACAACTCACATTGAGAGGGCTTGTGTAATGGACTTTATCATTCTAGGTAGGCTGAGGGTGTATGGGTTCTCTAGGAGAGACAACTCACATTGAGAGGGCTTGTGTAATGGACTTTATCATTCTAGGTAGGCTGAGGGTGTATGGGTTCTCTAGGAGAGACAACTCACATTGAGAGGGCTTGTGTAATGGACTTTATCATTCTAGGTAGGCTGAGGGTGTATGGGTTCTCTAGGAGAGACAACTCACATTGAGAGGGCTTGTGTAATGGACTTTATCAGTCTAGGTAGGCTGAGGGTGTATGGGTTCTCTAGGAGAGACAACTCACATTGAGAGGGCTTGTGTAATGGACTTTATCAGTCTAGGTAGGCTGAGGGTGTATGGGTTCTCTAGGAGAGACAACTCACATTGAGAGGGCTTGTGTAATGGACTTTATCAGTCTAGGTAGGCTGAGGGTGTATGGGTTCTCTAGGAGAGACAACTCACATTGAGAGGGCTTGTGTAATGGACTTTATCATTCTAGGTAGGCTGTGAGCTGAGGCTGTCATGGCTGACTGCATCCACCAAACACAGAGAGTGAATTCCGTCACCAAATAACTGCACCATCTACACGCTACTGACAAAACAACGACAGTTACAGCAGGAACCGCCTGTCACAAACTAGTTCTGTCACGGCAGCCACAGAGAGAAAGAGACACTGTCTCCTGTGCGAGCCGGCTGACCTCGCCGGGTTGTTTTAAAAAGGCTTTTGCTGAATCTGTTGATCCAGCAACAGCAGAGTCGGCAGCCCACATAGGCAGGGAAAATACCAGTCCTTCCTGAAAGTCAAACTGCAGCTCAGCTTTTAGCTAAGGAGCAGAATTAGAACACTGGCCACGATGGAGACATGCCGTCCGAGAGAAGACCGGAGAGAAGCCATCTAAGGCTCTGCTTGGCATCTTGGCACAAACTCACAGAACGACGGACCTGTGGTAAAGAGCAGCTGGTGGGCATGTGTGTGTGTGTGCGTGTGTGTGTACAACCATTGGCAGTACCGACAGATGCGAGTTCATTAGTTAATATAAGCACATAAAAGCTGCCATCACAAACACACACACTCACACACACATGCAAATAGCCACAGTTCTTGCCAGCGAGCACCCGCACCCTCGCAGAGGCCTGAACCAAGCAAACTGTGGCGCTGAACAGCTGGTCACGCTCTCTTCTAGGTCACAGCGAGTGGGCAGAGCTGGCCTCCGCCAACGTGTGTGTTTGTTTGCGTGGTGGTTTGTGTTTGCCAGTGTGTGTGTGTGTGTGTGTGTGTGTTTACAGCCGCTACCGCTCCCCCGGCGAGGCCACTCAAAGGAGGCCCCTCTCCTGCAGAGCCCGTCTGATTTCCTCTCATGCGGTGAGGTGGATTAGCAGCTCTGTGTGCCAAGAGGAAACCAGGGCAATCCATAGCACTGGGGGAGCTGGCTAGAAACACACCCTGAGACACACACACACCGCAGTATGCACATATTACCCCCCCCCACACACACCGTAAAATGCACCCTCCCCCCCCTCACACACACACACACACACACTTTAAACACACACTCACAGGCATGTCTTTCCCTGACACGCACAGCGGATGGGGACTTCAGACGGGACTGGCTCGATGTCTGGCAGTCAGTCAGTCAGCCGGCGAGAACGAGTCTATTACGCCTGGCCTTTGTACCAGAGGCTTAGAGGTTGGGAGCAGGGACTGGCTTAATGAATGGCCAGGCACGTCCCCGCGTGTCAACAGCTCTGCAAGCGCCCCGGAGGCAGCGCGGTACTTGACCAGCGCGTCGCGGTGGACAAAACGACGTCCGCACGCTTGGAGTAGATCAATCAAAAATGACCGGGGAAAGAGGGCGCCATCCCAGGTTTACGTTGCCGTCCGCGCGTTTGAGGCGTTGGTTGGACGATCAAAGTCGTAAGTTTGACACAAAGTCACGACGGCGGCAGGAGGTTTTTCCGTGTCTGTGTCCTCTCTGTGGAGTGGGGTTACGGCTTGGTGGGGTCCTTCGTGTTGTCCCCCTCCTGGAGTAAATGACTGCAGCTCAGGCCTATTCTGTCTCCGAGTGGTCTTCCATAAATTGGCGCCTTCCCGTAACACGTCGCCGTTTCGCTGCTTACTCCCTGCCAATGCCAATAATGTGTGTCCATGGCAACGGAGCCCATCATTTGTCTTTGGTCTGTCGGGGTAATAGAAACTGGTTGAGAGTGACCACTGAGCCATGCTGTCTATGACATTGTCTGTCCATCCATATATATATATATATACTGTATATATATATATATATATATATA
The DNA here is from genome assembly GCA_017639675.1 of Aplochiton taeniatus. Lineage (NCBI taxonomy): Eukaryota > Metazoa > Chordata > Actinopteri > Galaxiiformes > Galaxiidae > Aplochiton > Aplochiton taeniatus. The sequence continues at coordinate 35,359,813 of CM030172.1, read as the reverse complement.
TATATATATATATATATATTGAGAGTGATCCGTGGATGCTATAACTATACAACCACTCATCAACAACTGCAACTGCTTTCATCCTCCTCCCTGACACGCACAAATGAATCCACTATCCATCTCCAAAGCTAGTATGGACAGTCATACAGGGCAATCTGGAGAGGAGACTGGAGAGTGAGCTAAAGTGCCACCAAAGAAAGAGGGACTTTTAGACAACAAAGACAGAGAATTCCTCTCTTCGTCTACGTTAAAATATACAGCTTTGTAAAGGCCTGAGCCCCCCAACAATCCCCCAGGCTATTTCACGTCAACAGCCTCCCTCTCCAAATGGTACCCCTCCACTTAAACCACAGCAGTGGATGAGCTGAGTGGCCACAGCGAGAGAGCGGCATGGGGCCCTAAACTTTTTCCTTTCAAACTCTTACCCAACGCTTTACTATCAGACTCTATCGCCGTCCTCCAGACTTCGCAGCGGGAGTGTTACTTTCTTCTCCTGTCCTACCTACCGCTTGTGAAGGTTTACAACGCATTCCTCTGTCTCTCTGTCTTTCCCTCGCTCACCTTTTCTTTGCTGCTACTTTGCCCACTCAATTTACTTTCTCAAATTTTTGCTCTCTACCTCGCTCCCACTTTCTCCTCTCACTCTTGTCTCCTTCCCATTATACATTCCTTTTCTTCCCCTCACCTTTTCTCCCGATCAATCCCTGATCCGTTGTTCCAGAGAGGAGTTAGGGCCCTGGGGTGCTGTGCACCTCTCTCCCCCATACGGCTGTATTTTCTAACCCGCCCATGGGAGGACTTCTAATTACAACTCACCGAAAACTCCCTTAACTGCAATCTCATCTGAATCAATTAAGACACTGGTTAAATCGCATCCAGCCCATCAGAAAGACAGCCACCAGCCACACAAAAACAAGGGGATATATATATATATATATATATATATATATATATATATATATATATATATATATATATATATACACATATATATCTCAGGTCCGGACGGTAAAGAATAGTCCTTCTGCTGTGAACCATCAGGAGGATAGTGTTTATGTTTGTGGCTTCAAGTAAAATCCTTTTAATTCTGTTAAACAAAACAGAAACAGAAAAGAAAAAAAAACGAATTTCCGTCGAGAAACTCTCAGTGGGACCTTTTTCTATCCCCTCGGTCCTTTGATGCATTCTGATCATGAGCTGGGTTGATTAGATGTATTTGCTAAGCGTCTCATGTATTCATAATGAATCTCCCCAGAGGTGTAAGACGTGTCGTTCACGCATTCTGCCGCGCCTCAAATCCCGTGATTAACGCTGGTGCCAGACGAACACCAATGCCTTCATTTTTGCTCACCAAGCCACAGCAACACACACTTGATAGGAAATAATAACAGCTTTTTCCAGAAGGAACGGAGAGCCAAATCAATATTTCAACACAAAGTGAGGGTTTCAGAAGAAACACACAGCAATGAGGCTCGTTCCACACTTGTCATTTGTTCTTAACATAATTTCCGTGCACCTAGAGGGAAATAACAGGTTATGAAAATATGCGATAATAGTAAAAAGGCTGTTGTGTTTTGAATTGCAAGTCTGCGCTCAATCACGAGTGTGTGTGCGCGCTTGTCGGTTTATCTGTCTGTGTGTGTGTGTGTGTGTGTCCAAGTTATTCCTCCACACATACACCTAGCAACTCCTTTCCATCCTAAATGTATACAACACCAGACTGATGCCTGACCCAACCCATATTGCCAACATACTCAGATCCTATGCAAAATCAACCAACCCTACCGACCCCCCCACCCCCCACCCCACCCCCCGGCTGGGGCCACATTGACCATGTCTAATGCAACTCAATAGCTGAGCTCCACCAATCTCTTTAATGACATCTATGGGTTGGCCCACTGCGGCTGGGGCAGCGGGGGCTAGAGATGGGACAATAGGGTCTGGTAGGACACCCCCAGGGGGAGAAGGCTGGGGTGTACAGACAGACACCACACTCTAGGGGGGAGAACGCAGGAGGAATGTGGGATTCTTCATGGATGAGATAAAGAAAAGATAAAAAATCTTTTTTTTGGAAGGGTGAAGAGATGGTTCTGGGGGGGGGGGGGTCTTTAACTGACCCTCATGGAGGCTCCGCTCAGCCCATGAAAAGATCTTCTCCAAAGGAATGTGCACGGTTGACCTCGGACAGAGAAAAGCGCATTTGGGCGTCTGTGTGTGTGTGTGTGTGTGTGTGTGTGTGTGTGTGTGTGTGTGTGTGTGTGTGTGTGTGTGTCTGAGTCGGTGTTTAGGACTTACAGGCCGCGGCGGATGAAAAAGCCAATATGGAAGATGTTTGTCTGACAGGATATCAGAGATGTGGTCAGGGACAGAGAGAGGATAGACAGAGCAGATAGGGCTGCTAGGCTCTGCTCCACTGCCCCTCCGCAGAGAGAAGTGACGAGAGAGGGCGATGGAGAGACCGACATGTCTATGTATGCGTCGATTTGTTTTGTGAGTGGCTGCCCAACAGCAATGCCATGTGCCAGGGCCCATTTGGATGTCTTATCTATTGGCTGGTCTGTCTCTGTGCGCCAACAGACAACGTTTTTGGTTGATTGAACAACGTAATCTTGCCTAACGCCACATGTACCGGTGCCTGGTGCAACCCAGCTCATTTAATGGGTCACTAGCCAGTGTAGCTGCACACAACTTCATATGCTCTATCCCAGAAGACACCACACACTTAAACCACAGTTTCCCAAGTGACAATCCTCCCAGCAAATCAGGAGGCCAAACAGGCAGCAATTAGCCAATCAGCCGTTTAGATCCCACCTTTCAAAATTCTGCTGGGAACTTTGTCCAGAGGACTTTAACCCTTAAAAGAAGCAAGAACAAAAAATATACAAATAAATGTATATTTACAGCCAGGTATTGACACTATAGGTTACTGTAAGATACCTTTTTGAGAAATGTTAGAATCTTATAAGGTTATTGTATTTTATATTGTGTTATTATCGACAATTGTGCCAAGATGTCTGTTTCAGTCTATGCTAATTGTTGTTTCTTTTCTACTTCTTCTACAAGCTGGCAAATATTTCCAATTCTACAGTGTGTTTTTGTCATCATTTACACCTCCGTTCCAGTAGTGTACCTAACCCTTGAATGTGGGCCTTTTTCAAAAGTGCCACAACTGAAACTCAGTTAACATGCTTATATAATCCATTAATTCAATTTGACTATTAAAGGCTAAACTGGTATTTCCAAAGTAGTGTGAACAACGCCTTAGATTCAAAGCAAAAACATCAGAGCATAGTCATCTTAACTGTATTTTTTTTGTGCACGAACGGAAGAAAGTGCCATTCAGATGAAAAAGTGGAATAGCTTTTCCCTAGCCTAAGGAAAAACACTGAGTGGATCCTTTGAAGTGCTTTAACAATATAACTCCAACCATCATGATTCTCATTGTCCAAAATCGCCCAATGCTGTTTAATTCGACCCAACATGACCTGACATGTTTGTCGATAATATCCAAGATGACATGTCAGTGTCCTCTCCACTGGAGAAACAGGTCTAGCAGTGGGGAAGAGGGGGGAGCCTTCCAAGGCCCGAACGGACTTCACCACGTGGGGGGGGGGGGGGGGACAAAGTGGGGGGACAAAGTGGGAACGACACGGATGAGCTCTGGCAGGCTCTCTCCACAAAGGGCGCTTCTCCCTCACCTCTGGGTGGTTGGGAGGTCTCGAGGTGCAAGTGGAGAGCACTTCCACCACGCATGGTGCAGCGTATGTATGGTGCGTACCTGCAGTGACAGGCGTTTGGAAAAAAAGACTGCTTTTTGAACATGATATGAATAATAATAATTATGAAACATATCCAAAAACGCATCCTTGTATAGCTCAAGTGGAAGTCGTGCTGGCTCCACACAGGTCTCAAGCACGCATCCGATTGGTGAGTTTGAAAACAATTGGAGCCTATCAGAAGAGGGCGGCGGCATCATTTGAATACAAATGCCTTTCTGAAGCCTGACCTCCAAAGTGTGCCACAATGAGAACCATCTATGCCAGCTTCAATCAATGAATTATCACGCCGTCGTGGTGGCGCTGCCTGGCACTCGAGCAAAGCGGGCATTATGGTCCAACGATGCAGAAAGCTCAATTAGCTCCTATCTCAAGGACAACACGACGCAGACTGTCCTAATTAACTAGAGCGCACACCAAACAAAACGCTCGCACAGAGGAGGCGGCCAGACGGTTTAATTGATGAACAAATTGATCGCCAAAGACTTCAAAAGGGAACCTGGATGAAAACATAATCCTTGATACCATGAACAAAATGCTCACTAAACAGACACAAACAAGGTAGAGCCTTTTAATAACCTAAGAAGCTGCAGTGTGTAATCGAAGGAACAAGCAGTACGACTGTGTGTAGGAGACCTGGTGTGTTTGTGAGTGTCTGTGTGTGTGTGCGTGCGTGCGTGCGTGTGTGTGTGTGTGTGTGTGTGTGTGTGTGTGTGTGTGTGTGTGTGTGTGTGACAAGGGGCCGGGGCTGAAGAGGCTGAGTGGGTGTTATTAGAGGTGCCGAGCCCGAGCACTGATCTCATCACTAGGAGGCACGCCGGACGGCCTATAGCCCAGCCCTCTGTCACACACATTGCCTGGAGGGGTGAGACCTGGCGGGTTTTCATCAAACTGGCTGTCCTGGCTGGTAGGGACACACACACCAACTCACACGCGCACTCACACAAAGACGCTTTCGTACACAACACAATTACAAAACCGCATTTATGAAAAACAAAGTGCATGCCCACACACGGACACACACAGAACCATCAACCCATGCCACATGTGTCACGGGAGCCCATGGTGATATAGAACAGACCCAATCGCAGAGAAACATCCGTCTTTTTGTTTTCTTACTACGATGCTGTGGAGGTAACAAAAAGGGGAGCTTACTCCCAAACAGAGATCGACAAATTAACCCACAAACATGAGACACTCAGGTGGAATTAAACAAAACGAGAATGATTGGGGAAACCAGAAAAAAAAACACACAGAGGAGGGCCGACTTGCTCCGCCAAGCCACAGCCCTTACAAGCCGTACTCTTCCAAACCTTGTGTAGAGGCAGAGTTCAAAGTGAGAACAGTCTCCATTAATGATTCTACCCCTTCTTTCCAAAGAAGAGGGCACAAATCAAGCTGCGTCAGCTTCTATTAACTCCCCCATGAATCTTGAGAAGGGCAAAGCTGCCAGGACAACAGCGGGAACCAGCACTGACCATTGTAGTGCATACCAGAAAACATCACAAGAACCAGCTCTCATGATTGCAAATGAACACTAAAACAAATGTGGACATTTATTACATTGACATTTAAGTTAGTCTGTACTGTATATATTGCACTGTTGGTCCCTATGTATGTATGTCTTATCTCTATGTTGTGCCTAATGTTAAATACATTTTAATATAGTTTTGGATTACGAAACAGTTTGCTCTGGAACAAGACAATGTATATACCCAGGACCACCAGTGTAAACAATGGATCCATGTTATCAATCGATCAAATACAGTGTGTACACAGCATACTGGCATGGCATCTGTGTTCCCCTAATTCTTCCTGGCTATCCCTGCAGCTGCTAGAATGTGTTAGTCAGTGTAATCTCTCCCTTTGTTTCCTGTGAAATGTTTCCACAGTCCGCCGGCCAAGCTCATCTAAAACCATCTCAGACCACGGTTGCCCAGAGCCAATGAAACACACACACACACACACACACACACATGCACGCACGCACGAGACCACAACAGACTATCTACTACCACAAGTCTAAAATCAATCCACTGAAGTCCCCGAGGAATGAGTAGAACCTCGCATTCTCTCCCAGCAAAGCCAACAGTGGAGCGGATTACATTTGCTTTTCCCCTCAGCTCTGATGAAGATCTCTCTCCCTGTCATAACATTTGATACTCATCCCGTAGTCTTATTCCAGGCTAGAAGCCTCTGAGACAGGGCAGAAAACAATAAACACCAGAGAGCTTCCTAAGAATCCACAATGTGCGGATGCATGATGAAGGGAGATTTCCAGAGCTGTTGCCGCAGAGCGCGGCGCCTAATGAATTCCATTATGGACCAGCGCTCTCTAAAGCGCCATGTCCATTAGACAGCGTGGGCTCCCCAGAGCACGGCGGACCTCAGATTTCCACTGACAGCTGGGGAACGGGAAAGAGCGGATCTGAGTGAATAACTGATGACATTCGACGGAAGCCTTTCAAGGAAAGAAAGTCGTGGAAGTAGAAGTGGCAGAGAGATGTTCGCAACAGAGGATAAAAGCCCTATACCCAGGGCTGGGCCTCTGATGTAGGCTCTGTGGTTGTCAGTAGCCACAGTGTGCAGTGACTGTCCAACCCTTCGCCATGTTCGACTTCTCGCAAACATCTGGAACGGAGCGGCACTGTCTTGACGCCCGGTTCTCCACCTGTGCTAAATGGAATATAGACACAGCCTTTTTTTTTTCGTCTGCCGCCGTAAAAACAATGTCTCCATTTGGTTCTAAAGAGCGGGTCTGTCCCAACCCGCCATAGCGCTGGGAATCTGGTCAAAGGTACAGACGGGCTGTCAACACCTCGAAAGGTCGAGAGAGATTTAAGGAAATCCATTTCATGCACTTACACCTCTCTCACAAAAAGACACACTCTCTCCCTCTCCCCGGCAATGACATGGGAATTCAATACAAATCTTGGCAGGTGCTGATTAACTTCGGCTCTGTTTTTTCTATTAAATCTACCCAAGGTTTTCTATTAAACCCCAACCTTTCGGCCCGGTGTATCCATGAAGCTCTCGAATCTTGTCCAACCCGTTTGATGGAGTGAGAGAGCAGTGTGGTCAGACTGAGCGTGTGTGCTGGCTGAACAAGGTGGTGAGCCCTCAATGGTTCCCAGAACAGACAGAGGCACTAGCTGGGACAGATGCACTAGCTGGGGACAGAGGCCCTCAATGGAGCCCAGAACAGACAGAGACACTAGCTGGGACAGATGGACTAGCTGGGGACAGAGGCCCTCAATAGAGCCCAGAGCAGACAGAGGCACTAGCTGGGACAAAGCCTTCAACATAGCCCAGAACAGACAGAGGCACTAGCTGGGACAGAGGCCCTCAATAGAGCCCAGAACAGACAGAGGCACTAGCTGGGACAGAGCCTTTAACAGAGCCCAGAACAGACAGAGCCACTAGCTGGGACAGAGGCCCTCAATAGAGCCCAGAGCCCGTAGTCTGCCTCTCTGCCTGCTTCTGGAAACACTGATCAGCCACCGAAAAAAAGCGTAGCGGTTGGACTTGAGGAACTGGGGATGGAGGATGGACGGACAAAGAGCACGGGATGAAGGGGGAGGAGATGGAGAACAGACCAAATGAAAAAAGAGAAAGAGAGAGAGAAAGAGAGAGCAGAGGTGCGGTGCCAGCCTCTCCCCATCACCATCTTTTCTCTCTTATTGTATTTTGAACTTGAAGTCATTCATCCCTTCACCTTCATTGTGCCGATCGGAGAATGGAACGAAAACTTCAATAAAAACCTTGACTCGCAGGCCCTTTGTGATCATAAAACGGCCAATTTCACAGAGACAGGAATTTTTCTTTTGAAGGTTATGTAACAATCCACCCCAAAAAAGCAATGGCATTCGAACAGATTTGGACAATCAACCACAGGTAAAGACATGTTGTTTAGAAAAGAATGAAATTGAATTGAAATAAAAAGCGACATTGTCAAAGTGACTTTGGCAAGAACTTGGCTAAAGGTGTGTTTGTTCTTGTGTGTGGGCGTGTGTCCTTGCATCTGTGCGCGCTTGGTCCCAACGGTCGTTGAAAAATCAATACGGGGTGATACACACGAGGGAGAGAGGGGCACCTCGGCGCCTCTTAAGAAGTCTCCTCAGTCTCAAGGTGGGTTGTGGGCCCGTGAGGAGACAGCACAGGGCAGGGGCCTCTGCCTTCTCTGCCTGGGGAAATCATGGTGCTCGCACTGCCCCCTTAATTGGCTTAGCTGTGATGCCAAACCCCCCCCCCCCACACACACACACACACACATTGACACACAAACACACACACACACACACACACACACACACACACACACACACACACACACACACACACACACACACACACACACACTCATGCACACTCAGCACACACATTTTCTTAAGGTTGTACAGTTAGACAAATACATAATAAAACCCACAGAGGCATGTCCTTCTTGTTTCCTTGTGTTGTTATCTGTACAGTCTATCCACTCAGGTTTGTCCACATCCCACCCACCATCTTCTTATTAAAAGTTGCGGCATGGCAAAGAGAAACACACATCTCCCCTTTCTCCTCCATGGTTCTCTCTTAGGTGCCCTTACATCTGACGCAACTTGTGATCTGAAAACACCCACGCACACAAACACACACCGTCAGGATATTTCCTTGAACAACACCCTGAATTCTGAGGACTGAATACCACAGTCTTATTCAAAATCTTGTTTTAATATATACAGAATTAGGCATGCCTGTAAATCATTTGAAGTTTTCCTGTATGATAACACCCTAATCCCCTTTGAGATGGGTGGGCGCCATATGACGGCCAAAAACATGGCTGCCTTTGTTTATCTCCCATGATGATTTGCTGGGAAAGACTTTTCTGCAAGCCATTTCTGAAAGAAGTCTAAAAAATATGGTGGTTTAAACTCAATAATTAACAAAACATTGACAAGGCCATGCTAGCATATACATGCAAACACGTTCAAAATAGTGGAAGTGGCATCGCCTGCCATATGTGGTTAACCTCAAACCACATCAGAAAAACCTTCACTGTCATCAGCTTTTCTTCCATCTGATACAACAGTGGGGGACGAGGAGCGACTGAGGAGCGGTTGCCAAGTTTACACAGCAACACATGCCAAGTTGACAACTGACCGTGTTTTGGCTTGTGGTTTTTCTGAAAAATGATAAGATATGCATTGATTCCTAATATAAAGGGATTGAATCGTTTATGGGGTAATTCAAATTACAAGGATTAAAGGGTTGAATACATTGGAATAGGGTCCTTTTGTAAAGCCTAAGTAGAACAAATTGAGCGTCAAAGTTCATTTCTTCCATCTTCAACGGAATGGAGCCTCAACAACAGATGGAGAGAGTCTGCCATTTACGCAGATTACAGTCAAGGGAGTGGGGGGAAACATCGTGTCACAGACAAAAGAGAACGATCAAAGTTATCAACTGCCGTGTTGCTAGCAAGCCACGCAACCATAATTAAATGTATTGTGATGTAATGAGAAAAAAACTGCTTCAAAACAACAACAAGATTCTCTGCATCCCCTTTGTAATTGCTATGTGGTCTCGCAACGTGATTTCTCGTTACAGCCGACTCGCCAAATGACTCAGGAGAGACGTCAGGAACTTTAGGAGATTATACAAGAACAACAAACTGGGTTCAGAGGGGGTGCTGTTTACAAAGTCGGACATGCAAGTGTCTCAAACAGCGACATTTCAAATAAAAAAGAAGCCCAAAACAAAGGGCTCTCCTACTAAGTTTCTGAAGCGGCTGTCATTTAGGGTTCATGCAATATTATAACCTATAATTGTTCGAGTAGGGTACTGGTGGGGTTTGATTAGAAAAGCTATGTGGTCTGTCTTGCGAAATGGCATGCACGCACAACCCTCCCTGTTTGCACTCTCCTTTAAAAATAGGCTACACCTGCCATGTGCATAGAAATCAGGCCCTTCGTCTATGTAGGCAAAATAAACCGCAACAATGTTTAAAATGTTCCCATCTCTTGGCCTACAGTTAGGGTTCTAGTCACTTTCTTTTGATTGGCGTTCTAGCAATTTGCATTGTTCTACACAAGTTTAAATTGAAGTGTTTGCCAAGGCAACGAGAGTGTGAAGCGTTGTACATAACTGTGACGGAGCAGCATGTCGATACATTTATTTAATATCATTTTGGGGAACAAAGCGTGCCAGAATGCATAGTGTGATCTGATCGACATGCCGGGGTCATATCACCTTCCAGGAGGATGGGGGAAGAGTGGCTGAAAGAGACGGGGCACCAGTAAGACCTGACATAGCCTTTCCCTGCGACGCCTCCACAGACATGGGAAGCCATCTTCAAGACACGTGCGTTCGTCAATAATGCACAACGGTATTAGTACTATCGCTCTTTTTTACCTTGATGTTTCAAGTAAACACTTGTCGTGGGAATGAAGGGTGCCTCTCTATTTGGAGCAGGGAAAATGGGAAGGAAGGTCTGAGGGAGTTGATTGATAAAACTAAAGTGAAGGATCGTACTCTTTTTTACAGTCAAAGCTTTGCTCCCTCCTTGATAAAGAAAGTGATTTATGTTGATGGCTCCCTCCTTGAGGATTGCTTACCTCAAATGATAAAAGCATTTACTCAAGTCTTTGTGACCTGAGAGAGCAGCTGCAGTGACGAAGAGAGTAGTGAGAGAATAGTCAAATGGACAGATGCAGAGCTATCTAATGGCTGACAGATGCCGAGCAAAAGTAATTTGTAAGTTAGAGAAATGATTAACCTAGAAAGTTAATTCAACACTTTGCAGAAAGAGACAGAACAAGAGGACACAGGAAAAACAAGAAAGTAATGGTAGAGAAAGAGAGTCAGAGAGAGAGAGAAAAAGAGAGTTCTCTCGGCGGTCAATCTCAGTGTTGATTGGAGGCCCGCCCAGGAACAGAGGCGCCAGGTCTGTAATTAGGAATCACCCAGTGCCTCTAATCCTCCCCTGAATGATTCAGCAGCAGCAACACAGGATTACAGCCAGGTACTGACAGCTGAACCCTGGCCTAGCCTGAACTGCGTTTCCCACAATCCTCATAGACCGAGATTCCTCTCATTAGCTTAAGTGGCCGTGGGCATAAAGATAATTCTGGTTGCTGGTCAGGCTGTGGCGATACTCCTGTTGTCCAATCACATGAGTTGTTTGAGAATCTCTCTGGAGGCTTCCAAGGTCAGCTATTGTGATGGAGGAGAGGTGAGATAGAGTTTGATGTTGATCTCATTAAGATAGCCACTCTTGTTCGCTACTCAATCCAACTCGTACTCAAACATCGTGTTGAACCCCCAAGTATGTGGAAATCCAATCATTAACTCGATTTTTGTGTTTTCTACCAAGAACGGTTAAGGAACGCTCAAACAGCTGGAGTCTCCTGTGTAAGGGAGGATGAATGGATCTCACACAGATTACAATCAGGGCCACTTGTCAACCATGCCTGTCACAATCAGCAGAGGAAGAGTAGGACCCAAACACAGGTATGTTCAGAAGCACTTTGTTACTTGATCGAAAACAACAAGGAACCAGAGGGCTAAAACCACAAGCAACGTTTAACAATGACCGGACAAGGAGCAATTCAAAAGACAAGGCTTAAGTACAAGAACTAAAACACAGGAGAACCAACACAAATGAATCCAGTGAAAACAATGACACTAGCGAGGACATGTGAAACTACTGAAACCAAAACAGAGTGTTCAAGCTGCAGTATATACGTTTGAATTTCTAGGGGAAGTTAGAATTTTTACGTTTACCACATACCTCCTGGAGGATATCATTAAATCAAATGCTCAGAGAGAAGGTGCGATCTATATGAACGGCCTGGACCCTGTATTCAGCTTTTAAAAAATCTAGGGTCGCCCACCTAATACTAACCAATCGGGAGAGTTTCTGCAAAGAGGCACAGCTACCTGCTTGTCAATTACCTCGCTCACAATGGAAATGTTGAATACATTACGAAATTATTTAAGGGAGGGGCCAATGGAGAGGGATAGGAGGGACCAAAGACTCAGGAGGTTGGCATTTTTTTGTGTTTTGATTCAAATTATTTTTTTCACTTACATACTGCACCTTTAAATCGTGTCCAGTGTGACAATACCAATCCCACCTAGCCTGTGTTTAGACCTATCCAGAAAGTATTCAGAGAGAAAACAATGCCGTTTGTGTGATTCACAAACAAACCCATGGACCTTTATGGTATGCAATTCGTTCCAAATGAATTGGTAGAGCGGATTAACACCGCCTCTCATCTCAACAACAGTTTGCATACAAGTATAAATAATCCGTTTTAACTTGACTCTCTGCCAGGCAGTATGGAAGGGCAGGTTCAAGCAAAAGGACTATGAAAGCATAAGAGAGAGAGAGAGAGAGAGAGAGAGAGAGAGAGAGAGAGAGAGAGAGAGAGAGAGAGAGAGAGAGAGAGAGAGAGAGAGAGAGAGAGAAATATACATATATATATATATATTGAGAGAGATGAGAGTGAGTGAGAGAGAGAAAAGGCGCAGAATGAGAGAAGAGTGTGAGCGAGATAGAGAGACTAGGAAAGAGAGAAGAGAGTAAGTGAGAGCGAGAGAGAAGGAATTTGACCCTGGTAGATTTATGTGTTTTCATAGCCTCCCCTTTATTCAGCCAAACGTTCGCTCCACTGAAGGCTTGTGGACAGCTAATCATTAGCCAGTTAGCCACTGTTATGGCCTAGGATCCAGTCTCTTTAATAAAGAACCACAAGACCCAGGGCGTACAGCTTAATGACCCACGCATTTTGTGCACAATTTATGGGCTTGGGGTCCCCAATATGGCCCCGGAAAAAAAACTCCCTTCTTTTTGGACTTTACTGCCGCAGAGGGATTGAGTTAATAAAAGTGGCAACAATGCAAGGGATTAATGAAATCTGCCACGATCCAAAAATGAAAAAAGAAAAAAAGAAAGGGGCTTTCACTCATTAAAGTGCAGTTCATAGTTGATTAAATTATAGATAAAGGCGGAATGTCAGAGTTAGACCGCCCAACACACACACACACACACACACACACACACACACACACACACACACACACACACACACCTACACACACACACACACACACACACACACACACACACACACACACACAGGAAGAAAAGAGAAAAAGAAAAGACTGAATAGTTGGAAATAAAATCTACAGTTATCACAGAAAACATATTTTTCACTCCTGCTAATTTACACATAGATAAGTGAGTCAAAAGTACTCCCAAATCATCTCCCAAAAATGCTTATTAACTACTGTTAAACTATTATTGGATGAATAATTCAATTAAATTCAATGGTTTTTCATTTGCATGAAATTAAATATTGAATGCATCTTGCAAAGTAAGTATTCAAAATTGCTAAAATAAAAAATATCATCAGAATTAACAATTATTATTGAAATGATGACACAACTATGTCAATAAATAAACTAAACAAACAATTAATGTCACCAATCTCAATATCTTAGCCAGTCTCTGAACTAAAAAGAATTCTGACAAGTTAGCTTAAAAATACATTGCAACCGGGGTACAACCTTAATCTATTATTTCAAATGCAGCATACACAACACAACACAACAAACTAGGGACATTATCCCAAAAGGCTGGGAAATGGTGAGTGAGGTGTCCGTGAAACACCATCTCAGCCTGCATACCTCTCATCATTCACACGTTTGCCAAGCGCACTGGAGTAACCACGGCTACAACCACACATGGAACTCTCCTCGCCACGGATGAGGTAATGCCACTGTGACATGCCAACATGAGGCCACAGGACTACCACGTCACAGGGCCCCTGGTGCGGGAGGATGAGGTTTACTCATCTCAGAAGAAGACAACCCCAAGGGCCCCACCTCCACCACCTCCTCTGGGGGCTGTGAAAGCCTCCAGTGTGCACCTGGCTCTGGATCTGCCAACGGAGCCCCCCAGGTCATTGTCCCCTCAATGGGCATGGCTGGGCCACGTTTTCAGGGCCACTAATGCACCGTGGCTGGCCCCACAATGGGGCCCCGGTCATTTTGCCAGGGATAATGACACTCCTCTAATTCGGCCTTGGGGGCCACAAACACAACGCAAGACCTCACGTCTAACGATGTGCTGCCCCCTTTTCTAAGTCTCTCTTTCTCCTCTCATTTTTTCATTCTCTCTTTCTCCCTCTATCTCTTTCTCTCTCCTGGTTTTATTCAGGCTTGTTTTCTTCCAGCTTATTGGCGCTCTGAGCCGAAAATCACCAAACTGCATTGAGGGAGAGTGGCCTGAACAAACTACACTCAACCAAAAACCTCCCCACTGAACACCCATTCTAATAAAGGTACTGTAGACCACAGACTAAAGTAATCAGTGGAATTGAAGGAATGAATATGAAAGGGAGAAGCAGGGAAACCCTATCAAAAGCACAAAGGGAAATGATTTGTAGTAGATTGGCCAGCTTGAGAAATGTGCTTATTATGCCCTCCTCTCACACCAAACCTGTAAGGACAGGTTCAAGCCTTGTTAAACCCATTCCCATCACATTTGGTCCCAGGAAAGTAAGGGGACATAACAGAAGACCCTTGTCTTTTTAGTTGCATTCACATTACGGCTGGTAACCATACATGGGGTGGCCATATTGAAACATTACTCCAAAATCAAGAGGAAGTTTTGACTTTTACCTTTTGATCTCTTTCTCCCCTCAGATCGTCAAAAGCTTGCTCACCTCAGAATTCCACCAATTCCTCTATTGTGGTTATTCTAGTAGGCTTATTATGTAAAAGGCTTGTCGACATTCATTTAGTTATATGTGTGTGTCGTATTTGATGTTCCCGCCTTCATACTAGCATATCTCCAATCCGAACAAATGAGGTTCTTTGATCGTAACCCACATAGTTATTGTGTACATATTTCATAGATGTATTTCTTCTGATGAAGAATCTGTCTTTGTGTCTCTGAGTTGGGTGGAGGTATCCCTAGCTGATTTTGAACACATGTCCCCCTTAAGTTAGACCTAGACCACATACAATATGGAGAAGGGGGAGAGATTTGAGGATGGGGAGACAGAAAGGGACAGAGATGAGAGGAAACGATAAGAGAAGAAAATAGAGGGGGAAAGGGAGGTATAGGGAGGAGAGGTTGAGAGTAGAGGGTTGAGGGATCCTCAGATATATGCAGGTGATCCATCAAATCCCCCCCTCCTCCCCCGCACCCAAAAAGAAGAAAGAAAAACAACACCAATCAAACAGCAACTTCTAATTGTAATGCAGAACCTAACGTCTGTTCCTAAGCTGTTCCAACAATCTTCAGCCTGAAGATAAGTTGGCAACATATAATTTCAATACACTATGCAATGAAACCCATTTGGATGGCTAGATGTATAAAGATATATGGATCATATACATACACCGCTGTGAAACAAGCAGACTTTGAGGTTGTAAAGAAGAGTTAGAGCGAAGGTGACACAGAAACACAGGGAGACACGTAAAGAGACAGAGAAAAGGAGAGAGAGAGAGTGATAAAGAGCTTTAGAGAGATAGAAATGTATATATCTAGAGAGAGAGAGAGAAAGAAAGAGAGCAGAGAGAGAGAGAGAGAGAGCGAGAGAGAGAGAGAGAGAGAGAGAGAGAGAGAGAGAGAGAGAGAGAGAGAGAGAGAGAGAGAGAGAGAGAGACAGAGAGAGAGAGAGAGAGAGGACATACTCACCAGCTAGGCATTACTGGCCCGTCATCCTGTCGGGGCCAGGGGGGAGAGCTGAGAGTGTCGGAGCTCCTTTTCAAACCTCTTCTGGAACGAGAGAGAGGGAGGCGAGAGAGGGGGAGGGGTGAGTCTTTCTGGTCGCCTCCTTCACATGAGCAGGGTGGAAGGGCCACAAAGAGCAGGGCTCGCTCTCTCGTAAACAAACCGCCGACTTTTCAATGGAGGGGAGAGGGCGGACCAGCCGTGGCATTTCAACAGAGGTTTCATGGGTCCAGGGGGGTGGAGTGTGTGGTTGGGAGAAAGGAGAGGGAGAAGCTGACTAAAATTCAATGCATCAACTTGCTGAAGGCCGAAAAATAGAGAGACCCCCAAAGCTCAATACATTTTTCAGTAGCAGCACGCAAAAAACAACAAAAAAAACAAAACACTGAAAGACTGCACTGTGTGGGGAAAGACCAAATCAAATTAAATCTTTGCCTGTGGAATTTGTAGATCTCACAAATGTTTGTGAGAGCATGTTTGATCTGAGCCAAACGCAATGATCAGACCGTTGGGGTTTGAAGGCTTTCTGATTCTCGCGCAGCCATGCAAATTGGAACAAAGTAGGCTTCTTTGGTTTCACAACGCAACCTGTGCCTGGTGCTTCGTCCCTCCTGTGGTGTCAATTAACTTTATATTTCTCTTATTTCCCTTTCATTTTCCTCACAAAAGGAGAAAAAAGGGCCAGGGGCAAGATCGGAAAAGAGAGTGGAACTGGATAAACTGGATGGCTCATTATGTATCAGGCATAGACTCACTAGCCTTCCCCACTTACAGTTAAAGATCATCATATACTGTCCTGTCGCTCCATATCCCTGCACCTGACACAATGTGCTATTGGATTTGAGTTGGAGACAAACTTCAAGACGATTTTCTCGCCTTGACAAAAACCTGGTGGGCAAATGCTGTGTGAAAGGACCGGGCAAACGATACAGAGGGACACAGGACCGGTCCACACTCACAAACATGCACATTCAGTCAATACCGGTAATTATCTTCCGCTGTTAATTCTCTCCTCCTGGAATATTAACTCAGGACCCCCGGGTTCTCAGCCCCCAGACGGACAGGAAAGAAGTGTCAGGGCTACGACGAGGAGAGGCCTGGGAAAAGCCTGTCCATGTCAGCCAACCTCAAGCTGCTAAAGAAGCAGCAATTTCTCTCCGCTCTTTAATACCCATTCCTCTGTCCCTTGGGGGCGTGTGGAGCCTGTGTGCCTAGCATATTAACACAGCACACAAGGGGCCTGTGTGTGTGTGTGTGGCACAGGGTTCATGTATTATTTAAAATGATTAAAAAAAATGAAATTAAAATAAAGCAATTTGAACAAGAAACCACCTGCAGTTCCTTGACTTGCTCTTTAACCTATATTCATCTGTACTGACTCACCCAGGGTTCGTTTTTCAATGATAAACACAGACATAGAACCAGAGAGACCAGTGGCCAGTTTGTTAGGTACATCTCTGTCTTTTCTAGGTAGATCTATCAAGCGCTGGTTCTGAAACGTTGGGGGGTATACGAGTCACGCTGCGTCCTTCAGAGACCCTCGACGGTACGCCGCTATTGGGCAGCGCGGCCATTTGAGCGGGGAGGACTCTGTCCACCTTGTTTGGCCACTTTCCTGAACGCTCTTACAGAGCGGTAGTGTGCAGTGGCCGAGCACAGAGTGGTTGGCCGAGCACATGGCATGGTTTGTTTTTCAGAATGTCTTTGGTAAAGGAAAGGGGCTGCCGTTCATACAATCCAAGGTCCTTTGTCAAAGGTTTCTAAGACACCAGAACTATCACGTCTGACACCAGCAAAAGTTCCTTGGACAGAGTTTCATTTACCCAACTCTAATGTTGGGTCATGGACAAATCTTTTATTAGTGTATCCTTTATTTAACCAGATAAAAGTCTCACTGAGATTACAGGAAAATCTCTTTTTCAAGAGTGACTTTTCAAGAGTGATTGTTTCTGTGCGCTCCCAACATGGAGTTGCAACCACACGACTCTCTGTTTGGCATAAACAAGCAAGTGTACTTCAAACATTTGCGTATGGACAGTCCTACTGAAAGATGTGAGGGTAAAGTCCTCATGGAGTCAAAACTAACTTGAACTTGAAAGCCATGCACGAGTGGAGATTGAGAGAGGACTGCTCAGTCAGACTCTGTCTATTATCATAAGTAGCCCTCTGGAGTCTTGGACCAACCAGGCGGAGCTTTGCATCAGCGCACACACACACACGAGCCTTATTTTACCACAGGGCTACACAGGTCAGGCGTGTGCTCACACACACAAACACACACACACACACACACACACACACACACACACACACACACACACACACACGTTCCCAAGAAGGCCTTGACTTCCATACACTCAGGCATTCTACAATACACATGGGCACACACAAACCCAGGCTGGTAGACAGAGAGCGGGCATTGAGGCAGTGAAGGGCTTAATTAAGATTAGAAGAGAGCCAAAGACAGAGAGGAAGACAGAGCTTTTGCTGATGTGTGCCAGTGAGGCCTCAGGGCAGCACGCCTCAGCCTCAGGACTGCCTGGAGGTTGACCACTAGTCTGGAGAGCAGACGAACAGGGAGAAGGTTAGAGACAAAGCTGTGTCCCTTTCCTGGTGTATCTCTGAGTTTGTGTGTGTGTGTGTGTGTGTGTGTGTGGTGTGTGTGTGTGTATGTGTGTGTGTGTGTGTGTGTGTGTGTGTGTGTGTGTGTGTGTGTGTGCATTGGTGATAACATTCCCAACTGCATGTGTGTCTGTGTGACTGCATATAAGAGGGAGAGAGAGCTGAAGAGAGAGAGAGACAGAGCGACAGAGAGAGAGTAAGAGAGAACGAGACAGAAAGAGAGAGAGGAGGGGAGAGAGAGAGACCGAGAGAGACACAGATAGAGAGAGATGGGTATAGACAGCAAGAGAGAGCGGGAGAGAGAGAGAGAGAGTTGGGTATAGTTAGAAAGACAATAAATTGACAATAAATTGTCAATGCTTTGACAATAATTACAATTCAATTTCATGTCAATAAAGCTTATTGAAAATTGAGAAGGAAAGAAAGATAGGTATAGACAGAGAGAGACAGAGAGGGAGAGAGAGATGGAGAGAGACAAAGAGAGAGAGAGAGACAGGATGACATCAGATTCTCTTCGGGTTTATCTTCGCCTTTTACCTCCCGTCTGAGTAGCCACTAGATCCACGCAAACACAACACAACACAACACACACACACACACACACACACACACACACACACACACACACCCACACACAAACACGTACACACTAACACACACACACACACCCACACACAAACACGTACACACTAACACACACAGAGAGGAAGGGAGAGAGAGAGAGAGAGAGAGAGAGAGAGAGAGAGAGAGAGAGAGAGAGAGAGAGAAGAGAGAGAGATGAGAGAGAGAGAGAGAGGAGAGTCAGAGACTACGAGCCAAAGCGAGAGTGATAATTAGGCAGAGTAAATAATTGCATAGCAGGCAACCTCCATCATCCCTGCAGCCAGAGCAGACAAAACCTGGCTGATGTAGTGTACCCACAGCCCATCATTATGACAAACAAGCCAGTTAGCTGCCCGACAGCCAGCCAGTCAGACAGACAGCCAGTCACCCAGACAGCGTTATATAAGGGTCATCCTGATTGAGGCAGACAAACGAGTGGTTTAACTTCCACAACATGAAAACCATGATATCACGTTGACATTAGGTAATACTCACTCCTATCCTATTCACTCTGACAGTGTGTTTGTATGTGTGTGTGTGTGTGTGTGTGTGTGTGTGTGTGTGTGTGTGTGTGTACGCTTGCGTGTACATGTCCGCGCCTGTGTGTGTGTGTGTGTGTGTGTCTCCTCTTTATCTAATCGTGAAGCCTCGTCGTAAGCAGGCTGTCAGATTCCTGACACCAGACTGAGGGAGGTGGGGAGTTTCCAGCATCTACATGGCCCTCCATCAAAGTCCTTGACATCTGCGTGGACCCCCACCTCTGACCCTAGGGACCCTTACCCTCTGGCTGGCTGACTGGCTGGCTGGCTGACTGGGGCTTCACTCCTTGTTATTACAGCCAGAGTTGATGAATGGTTACCAAGCTGTGGCTTAGTGGAGAACACCGTCCATGTGTGACCGTACATGAAGTTCAACAAGCACTGGGTTGGGCTACGTGTGTGAGCCTGCCCGTACGCTGCTTGGCAGTCCGCTTATCTGCTTGTCTGCCTCTCTGCCTTTCTGTCTGTCTGTCTGCCTATCTGTCTGTCCGTCTGCATGTTTGCCTCTATCTGCCTGTCTGTCTGTCCATCTGTCTGTCTGCCTATCTGTCTGTCCGTCCGCAAGTCTGCCTCTCTATCTGCCTGTCTGTCTGTCTGCCTATCTGTCTGTCCGTCTGCATGTCTGCCTCTCTATCTGCCTGCCTGCCTGCCTGCCTGCCTGCCTGCCTGCCTGCCTGCCTGCCTGCCTGCCTAAGTGCGTTTGTGTGTGTCTGGCCGAGGTTTGTGGCCCTGCTTAGCGTGGGCGTGTTTGTCCCCCCATCTCCAGCGAGGGGCTTCTAGGCCAGAGTGTCCCTCTGCAGTAATTAAACAGCGGAGCTATTAAGGCCCCCTGGGGTGCCAACCGCGGCTCGGCAGCCAGCAGACAGCCAGCGATGGATGGATGGACGTTGGAGGGGAAAGCTTTCTCAGCCATTTAATACCCCTCGCCCAGCCTCAGGGAGCTCTCTCTCTCTAGCACTTACATCAAGGGTGGCCTGCATGCCAATGCCCCCCCTCCCCCCCCCCCAGCTACATCATAAACTCAGTTGAGAATGAATTTAGGTGTAAATAAAACATGTACCACAACAGCCACAATATGGAGCAGATCTTTAAGCCCGCTGAAAAATATTGTTTTGTCAGAGGGTATTTCATTAAAGGTTGGCACTTTAGACAGTTAGCAGTTTACAGAACCATCCGGAAGCTTGACTGCAAGACAGAATTTTCCTCATTATTAGAAATACTATATAATTTCCAGGAAAATTAACACAAGTGTTTTGCCTTTCCCCTCTCACATAATTAAGTTTTATATTGCAAAGTATTAATTCTCTCATAATTGTTACATGTGTAACAATGCCTTAGGCTACTGCCTGACGAGGGCGAGAGAGAAACTGCGAGAGCGAGAGAGAGTTTGAAGCTATAATAGCAGGAACCATTCTATTGTGTAGTCTTGGAAAATGCCAACTCTCCAGGATGCTACAGAAACATGCAAGATATGCAGAGGGAAAAGGCCAATCATAATATTCATGCTTGCCATTCTCTCCTCCACCCTCTTACACTGGGCAGGGATAAATGTAAAATATGTGAGTCCTGGGAAAAAGCTTACTGCATGGGACCTGCGAGAGAGAGAGAGAGAGAGAGAGAGAGACCACCTTCTAAAGAGAGAGATAAGGGGCAGAGAGAAAAGAGAGAGGCAGATAGAGAGAGAGAAAGAGAGTGAGAGAGAGACCACCTTCCAAAGAGAGAGATAAGGGGCAGAGAGAAGAGAGAGAGGCAGATAGAGAGAGAGAAAGAGAGTGAGAGAGAGAGAGACCGCCTTCCAAAGAGAGAGATAAGGAGCAGATAGAGAGAGAGAGAGAGAGAGAGAGAGAGAGAGAGAGAGAGAGAGAGAGAGAGAGAGAGAGAGAGAGAGAGAGAGAGAGAGAGAGAGAGAGAGAGAGAGAGAATGGCCACTCTGCTATGCCTGGCTGGTCCTAACCAATCCAGAGCTGAGCCGAGCTGCAGTCATTATGACCTAGACTGACGGACTACTATGAACCCTGAGAGAGAGAGAGAGAGAGAGAGAGAAAGAGAGAGGGAGAGAGAGAGAGAGAGAGAGAGAGAGAGAGGGGGAGGGGGAGGGGGGGAGGGAGGGAGAAGGGAGAAGCCTGAGCGATGAGGAAAGGAAAAGGAGAAGAGGGGAAAGACGAGGCAAGGTGCACTGCGGCACCGTCTCCTCATCAAAGGGGGGACAGAAGGTGGGGGAGAGTCGTCTTGGGCCGACCGCTGAAGGCTGAAGTGAGGTCTTTCCAAAAAAGTAATTGAGGGCTCTTTTTCTGGAAATGTTTGCCTACTGCTCCAGCCTCTGTGCGCGGTGAGACGCCACGTGCTTTGAAAACGAAACGCAGACGAAACGTTTCACACCTCAGGACGGCGACGACGACGCCGAATGGAACAAAGTCTCGTCTTACAAGAACCCGAAGAGCGAGGCTAGACTTCTCCACAGTCTGCTATTCCTCTTACAGAGTCCTCTGCTAAGACGTTTCTCACTCAGGAAAGGGTCCTAATAACCACAGTGTTGGGAGGTCCGGGGATCACAGAGGGACCAACTGACCGACAGCCTGACCCCAGTCTGACCTTTGACCCCCAAAGTGTTAGGTGCTCAACGTGAGCAACAGTCTGACCCCTCGGTCAAGCCAGCGTCTGGGGTATAACTCCCACCTTCGTACTACTTCGCTTGGGAACCTTCCCCACCATGGTGTTACAGATGGGAGATCCAGATTTGGGTTTTCTCCTGGCACAGTCCAAGGAACCAAAACAGACCAGGTCCACTTCACTACCGCAATACGAGAAAACACAGACGGAGCGTGGAACTAATTTCATTTCAGCGGGCGACTGCGGGGATGAGAGCCAGGGAGGAAAGTAGAGGGCAAAGTGATATATATCTATATATATCTATATATATATGTATAAAAGGCAGTGGATGATTCATCTCTGGGTGCCATATAGTCAGGTGGACTGGGCCTAATCAAAACAATCCTCTCACTCAATATCAAACGGTTAGAGAAGGGGAGATGTGAGCGGATGGCAAAGAGCAAGATGAAAGAAAGCAAGGGAGTGTGGCGGTGGGAGATGAGAGGCAAAAAGATGTTTAAAAAGGGAGGCAGGGAATATAAGCGACTAAAGGAGGAGAGAGAAGAGGGGTTAGAGACCATGTTAGGAACAAACAGAGGGGATCCAAGCTATGAAATACAATTTTAAAGGAGTGTGTGTGTGTGTGTGTGCGTGTGCGTGTGTGTGTGCGTGTGTGTGTGTGTGTGTGTGTGCGTGTGTGTGTGTGTGTGCGTGTGTGTGTGCGTGCGTGCGTGCGTGCGTGCGTGCGTGCGTGCGTGCGTGCGTGCGTGTGTGTGTGTGTGTGTGTTTGTGCATGTGTGTGGAACAGTTTTGTCCATTTTGAGCCCAAGGGCAAACCTTAGCTTTGTGGCTCCTCCACCTTTACATTTCATGACCATTTTAGTGTACTCCACACAAAAGTCTCTTATGGAGCGTTTGAGTACAAACACTGGTGTCTATTTGAAAAAGTAAAATTGGAAGTACAGTAAAACTTTATTACCTTATCTATTTTTATTTTTATTACCTTATTATCCAGTGGCTCTCGCAGCAGGCTTAATCTAACCTTTCTGCCATTGATTGTCTTCATATATTTAAGGCTCTACACACTCTTTGTTCAGTTCAGTATCTTTACTCAAGTGTTTTCCTTGCGTTTCTGAACTACTTGGTGGGGGTTTGGGGGTATCCAGGATGGTGTGAGCACGTGGTTCACTCTACAGCCTCTGTTTGCCAGCCATAGGCTACAGGCAAAGCACAAACTAGAACACTGGACAAATATAAACAAACTGTAGATGTAAAGGGAGTTTTACACTTCTAACTGTAAACGTGTGCTTTCCCACTTGGGTCATTAGAGGCAGATAGGTGGGATAGCTGACGCATTTGACTCAAATTAAGTGGCACATTTACACAGGGACACAGGCATGGAAAAAATATGAATGGCAAGTTTTATTTCCTCTAGAACCATTTGCATGTTTGCTTTATTGTAAACTGAAGTGTGATTCAAGAGCCTTCCTTAACAGTTACAGAGGATTAAGGGCATGTGAATGAAGAAAACAGAAGACCAACTGAGTATGCACTCTCTTTAACTGCCTTCCTCATCCGACGGCCTGAAAAGTGTGAACAAAGACATTTCTCCAGTTCACTCAGCGAAGTGCGAGAGAGAGAGTGTGATTGAATAATTTATTGTTTACAGCTAGTGGATAATCATTCATAGTGCACATGCCATTTGCTTAACAACTCTTGAAATTGAAGCCAGCAGCAATTACAATTGAATTGCAGAGCAGCGCGGTAGGTTGAAATGAGTCGTGATGCACTAAAGGAGACGATTCATTTGGGTTTAAAGAGAGCATAGCTTAAGGGGGGAAATAAATGACACTCCGATCTATGTCAGAGGAGCGTGTGTGTGTGTGTGTGTGTGTGCGCACTCTCTTGTACGTGTGTTTGTGTGTGAGTGCTTACATTTGTAATCGGTACTCTGTAATAAATAAAAACTGACAAAACCTGCTTACTGTTTACATTGTTAGTTATTTTTCTGACTGCACTAGGCAGGCGATAAATTATTACATCTAGTTTCGTCTCCAAAGAGGAGCACAAAAATGTAACTTTGGGTTTGAAGCCCACACGTTTCACTGCTGTAAAACTGACAAGATCAAGGAAAAACTCTGGAAGGAAGTCGGATGAAAACCCTCATTCACATTCCCACCTATTCCTCCAACCTCAACATCCCCGTTTAACACGTCATCGACTCACTGCCTTTCAGAAGAAAACGGGGAGGCCTCAATGTAGATGTCATTGTCTTCCAGACTGTAAGGCTTATTATAGACGAAAGTGAACTGCTTAAATGACGAAACCCAAATCAATCCCCTGAACAAAGAGTCGTAAAGGGACCCCAGTCAATCCAATAAGTCATTAACATGCTGACAGCGACAATGTGCACTCCTCCCCAACAGACACGACCGCAATTAACGCCCTCTTGTAAATCACTTTTAAGAAAAACACTCGGAGCGTACATAAATACGAGTCGATGTCTGGAGTGGAAGACTGGAAGTGTAACGGATTAAGATGAATCAAACATTCTTTATTCAAGCGTGGCTACAAAAGGCAGGCGGGGAAAAAGACTAGTGATTGGGGTAAAGCACCTATTCATCATTTATAATTACATATTCAAACAGTGCTGGCAATTAAATCTTACAGTGCTCCTTGCGGATTATATCGCAGCAAGCAACAGATTACACTTTGAGCAACCGCCCAAAACACTTTTTTTTCCAGCCAGTCAACTGCGCACCTCTCCAGTTCCACAGCAGTTGAAGAGTAGCTCTCGAATCCTTCGTGACCGTGAATCCGCCGTTAGTATCATTAAAGGAGAAAGAGAGAGATGAAAAGACATAAAGAGGAGAGAGAGAGGGGGGGAGGGAGGGAGAGCGAGAGAGAGAGAGAGAGAGAGAGAGAGAGAGAGAGAGAGAGAGAGAGAGAGAGAGAGAGAGAGAGAGAGAGAGAGAGAGAGAGAGAGAGAGACAGGATGACATCAGATTCTCTTCGGGTTTATCTTCGCCTTTTACCTCCCGTCTGAGTAGCCACTAGATCCACGCAAACACAACACAACACAACACACACACACACACACACACACACACACACACACACACCCACACACAAACACGTACACACTAACACACACACACACACCCACACACAAACACGTACACACTAACACACACACACACACACACCCACACACACCCACACACAAACACGTACACACTAACACACACACACACACACAACCTTTTCTGGGTTTCTGGGTGTCAGATTCCTGCTTTAAGGCCCTGCCAAACCATTAAGGAAGTCTCCCGTCTAGACCAGGTCACACTCTTTTACCCCTGCACTGTTCTTGCCAGCTCACCTTTCAATTTCCATTCAAATATATTATTCATTTAATCTATATTCAGACAAGCATCCCGTTACACTATATGAAACCACTTGTCCTGCAGGTTCACAAGCATTGCTTCAATCTCAACTCGACGCATGACAAGAGTTCAGAAACTTTGCAGTTTCATTCTAACCGTGCAATAAAAAGTCCCCCAAAAGGTATTCTGCTCGAAGGATTTTCCCAACGCTAGCCTGTCAGGGGTGGATATCATTGGATATCTTTCATGTCTCATTAAGAATCCCCTATACACCCCTGCAGGGCTGCACCCCTGGTCCAGACATAACTATCTGTGACGCCGGTGGCACGGTGGTGGACCGGGGAGGGCTGAGTGTCTGTGTCTCAATGTGTGTCAGTGAGATAATGAGGACTTCACAGGGCCCGAACGTTGGGAGGAGGGCTAATTGACGACAGATCAAATGGCCGTAAGGCATCGCGACATACGCGTGCACGCACGCGCGCACACACACACACACACACACACACGGACACACACGGACACACACGGACACACACACAAACGCATGTGCAGAGACATATTCTACTGTCATTGCCATCATTAGGAGAGAGGTTCTAGTGATAGCAGGGGACGTACAGTATGTCTCAGGACACACACACAGACACACACGCACACACAGAGACACACGCACGCATACACACACACACACACACACACACACACAAAGACACACACACAGATGCACAAACACACACACACACACACACACACACACACACACACATGTGCGCGCACACACACACAAACCCACACACTCACACAGACCTAGAACCAGAGACAGGAACAAGGACAAAGAGAGGCCATTGGACGGAAAAGGTGGTAGAAGCTCGAGTGTCTCTGCAGCACGTTGTCCTAGGGCTGCCAACTCCATGCCCATCACTGGAACTCTCATCCCAACATCAAACACTCCAACTGGCACCACGGCACGGGGAGCGGTACACATGAGCATCCCCTTACACCCTGTGGCCACCGGTTAGCCAGTCAGTGGGTACGCGACAGGATCCATTGTACGGTCTGTGTGCATAGCGGAGTATTGATATCAAATGAGTGCCTGCAATCCTCCTCCAAGCTATGGTTAGGGGTTCAATGGAATTCGGGATAGTCGCCTGTCAAACTGTGGAGATGTGTCCTAATGAATTTGAGGCTACGCCCTTCTCACGACCAGAAAAACGAGACCAGACATCGACTAGTAAAATGTTGTGGTCATATGTATCTGTGGGTCTCACGTTCAACTTTATGTCGATGGGCAGTAATCATCGATGACAGATAAGCCGGGCGGCCAACTGAAAACATAGATGTTACAATCCTCCACTCTCCTACTCCAAACCTATAATAATACCACTGGTAAATCTGTCCCATCAACCAGCGGCCGCCGAAGAAGACTCATAACACCGAAGGACGTGACAGAATGAGTGGAGAAAAAAAGACAGAACAGGCGAGCGAACAAGTCAGAAGGAACGAGCGAGTGAGAGACTTGGAGAGTCAGAGCATGAGAGAGAGAGAGAGAGAGGGGGGGGGGAGCCGCTCTAAACAGCATAACCAAGCCACAAATTGGCCGTCTGCCGCCACCAGCCCCCTTGTTTTATGTCTTGTTTGTTTTCCTCCCGGCAGAACACACAGAAGCACTCTGTCATTTTCCAGCAGCCTAATGAATAGGAGCACGTCTTCACCAGAGCCCCGGCCCCCGGCCCCCGGCCCTCGCCTCGGCCCGCATCGCTGCCACCGCTTACGCTTTGTAAACTGCTGAGGGTGGCTGGGCATCTTTCCAGCAAAGGCACACACACACACACACGTATAGAAATACACACGCAAACAAACACTCTCACACACACAGCCAGGACAGTGGGATGTATCCATGCTGGGTAGCAGCGGGCGATCTGACTGGAGGGTGGGGAGTTGGAGGAACTTACAGGGATGTCAGGAGGAATAAGTGAACATGGCAAACGGAGGGGATCCCTATGAACACTCTAATACAGCGGCATCGTTAGGGCTCGTCGACAGTTCCTGAATCCCAATCTTATTTTAGGCCGCGAAAGTATCCAACAGGGAGGCAGGAATCGATCAATGGAACGTATGCTGACAGCTACAAGGCCGGGAGATGTTTGTCATCCAAAAATGGCTGCTCTCTGCTTTCCTCTGTGAGATGAGACACGCCATGAAAACACTCCTGCCTCCCTCGTCCTCTGAAGAGCAGCCCTCGCCCTCCATTCACAGCCATTGTCTTCCAAAGCGCGGGTGCTTTCGTGCCCGTGAACGACGGCGCCGCTGAGCACGTGGAACATTCGAATGCAAGACTTCTCTCTCTCTCTCTCTCTCTCTCTCTCTCTCTCTCTCTCTCTCTCTCTCTCTCTCTCTCTCTCTGCCCTGAGGGTCGCCCAACTCAGCCGCGGCGAAATGAGAGGGCCAGGGCGAGGTGCGCCGCCGAAAATGAGAGGACGAGGAGGGGCAGCTGCAAAACACGTACACCTGGTCCAGAGGAGGCTAATAAGAAGGGATGTCAATGCTGTCTAGGTGAGGCGTGTGTCCAGGCTAAACCCCTTGTGGGAAAAGAACGTCGCACCGCTGACAACTGAGACTGTACATGACTGTGACATGACACAAAGCGGTTGAGACGAACACGTTGATGTGTTCGGTAGGACCTGATGGAACGTTGATGTGTTCAGTAGGAACTGATGGAACGTTGATGTGTTCAGTAGGAACTGATGGAACGTTGATGTGTTCAGTAGGAACTGATGGAACGTTGATGTGTTCAGTAGGAACTGATGGAACGTTGATGTGTTCAGTAGGAACTGATGGAACGTTGATGTGTTCAGTAGGAACTGATGGAACGTTGATGTGTTCAGTAGGAACTGATGGAACGTTGATGTGTTCAGTAGGAACTGATGGAACGTTGATGTGTTCAGTAGGACCTGATGGAACGTTTATGTGTTCAGTAGGACCTGATGGAACGTTGATGTGTTCAACAGGAACTGATGGAACGTTCTGCTTGGACCTGTGGTCTAACGCACAGCGTCCAACGGCCCTGCGGCTGGGGAACTTCACGCGCAGACACGCACAAACCCGCTTGCACAAATACAAAACACCCCTTCACATGCACACAGACACACTCCGCTTCGCCCCCGCGCAGCCCAGCGCATTAGTGAAGGCACGCCGTGTGTTGGAGATGCCGTCTGTCGCAGACAGCCCTACAGCAGCATGGCGGCACAGTGACAATGACCCCAGATTGCCATTCATCAGCAAACAGAAAGGGTAGTGCATATTGCACAAGGCAGTGTTAGACTACACAATAAAATCCAGGCGAGTTCCTTTAGAACACAAAGAAAGGTTTCATCCACGCGAACGACATCCAGCAATTTAGCAATTAGCCTAACTTAGTAATTAGCACGTCCAACTCATTCGGAACCAGCACTCAGACCTGTAGCCAGTTGCACCTGCAGCATGAGCCCTCATACACAGCCGTACTCTCTTAACCTTCCCCCTTTGTGTGGCTCCCTTCATCAAAGTAAAGTATGCCCCCACATCCCCCCTCTCGGCCAGCTTTGAATGGGGCCCTTGTCAAAGGCCGGCCGAAGCTCTGCACCATGAGAGACATACCAGCCTCACCGGGTCGATCAAACCCGGACACCGACGGTCTTACACTCTCGTGAGAGGCCATGGGTTTTCCTTCCGTGTGCCTGTGGTTTACTATGGAACTGACAAAACACACACAGGCTGCACACAAGCCCAAGAGCCAAGGGGCAAAATCAGTGCTGGTGGCCATAGAGAGGGGACAACGGTGTTGATCTGTCGACCCGAAGGGGGTCAGGCTGAAAAGTCAGACAGGCGAGGGGAAATGACAGCCCTCTGCTAGCTGCCGGTGTGAGTGCGTCTGTGTGTATTGCTCACATGTCACATACATTTCGAGCCTTAAAAAGTACAGTTTTGTTTGACTGGTGTTCCAACTGGCTAGGAGACATGTGTGGAAAGAGAGATAGAAGAGAAGAGGTAGACACACACACACACACACACACACACACACACACACACACACACACACACACACACACAACCTTCCCCCCT
This sequence comes from Aplochiton taeniatus, assembly GCA_017639675.1. Lineage (NCBI taxonomy): Eukaryota > Metazoa > Chordata > Actinopteri > Galaxiiformes > Galaxiidae > Aplochiton > Aplochiton taeniatus. Next base: position 35,330,475 of record CM030172.1, on the reverse strand, counting down.
CTCAAACGCACTCACCTACACACAGAAATCAGTGTCCAACAGAGGGTCTATTGAAGAGGAGTGAATGGGGGTGGGTAGTGTGGCAGTAGGACAGCCTGAGCAGAGAGCAGCAGGGTACCCCCGGGGATCCTAATGGACCAGGTGGGCAACATGAAAGGACTAAACACCCCGGAACTGGAGCCCTTTACACCTTATAGCCAGCCTGCAGTCCCAGTCCATACTGCATGGGAACAGGAGAAGCAGGGATGTGCGTACGTTTATGGGTCTGTGTGTACTATGAGTGCGTGCCCCTGCATGTGTGTATGCGGATGTACATATACCTGTATCATATGCCTATATATGTATGTTTGGGCAACGAATTATTCTAATTATTCCCAGGTGCCCTATAAATATTTCACACCGTTCAAACGCACGAGTGAAGCCAGGCATTGTTTCTGGTGTGTGTGTGTGTGTGTGAGAGAGAGAGAGCGTGTGAGTGTGTGACGGGTCAGAGAAACTAGGAACCGCCTTATCTCCATCACGCAGTCGGTGTCGCCTCAAGCTTTCCGTCGGGCCGCTCGTCCCTTAATAAGCAGTGTTTGTGCGATCCTCGCAAGTAGTGAAAGGACCGGGGCTCACCCTCAGCACAGCCAGTCTCAGAGCGAACAGCCAGAGAAGATTGGGTCCCAGTTGACTCTAGGTTCTGTTCTCTGCTTTGGACGGTAAGCTTCAGGAGTGTCGCTCTAACAAGCGTCTTGGAGAATCTATATGATGAATGGTCCAGGCGATTATGATGGAAATCTTTGTGCTCAAAGTGTGAGCGAGACTCCAGGGGTTGGTGGGTGCTATAGTCACCGCAGCGGGCCCCCTCGGAGTAAACTGTCCCTGTTTCTACCAGGGCATTAATCACTGTCACACTTCTCTCTGTCTTGAGTAAACCTCCCTGGCCCCATCGTGCACGGCTCTCATCGCCATAGCTACCGCTGCCGACCGCGCACCAAACAAGCCGGCGAGTCGAGGAGGTAGGCTGAGCGTCGCACAAAGCGCGTATGCTTGTTGATCAAATAAAAGCTGGGGCCGTGCGAAGGAACATCGTGACGCTTTGCGTTCGTTCTTCAGGATCCGCTTCCCTTGTCATTGTTGTTGCTCTGTTTGGTTCCTTAAAGGACGCCGTTGACAAAGGCAGAGCAACCTTTACTAGATACCGAGTTTATCTCCATTTGAGTTGTGAAGGAGACAATAAGTGCCATATAGCTTCAAGAGATTCGAGAGCCTATCCTCTAAAGGTTGGCTGCTGCATTCACAAGCCCTCTACTCTATCCCTCAGGAGCTAGCCAGGTCCCGATGAAAGCCTGTTCTCCAGTGCGGCTTCGCTAAGCTTCAACCTTCTGGTTCACAGAGACCGTGGAACTCATCTTGGCCACTTTTGTCAACTACAGCGAGAGTCTTTTGGCTCCACATCAGTGGCTTCCCATCGAGAGCCAATTCGAACAAACTAAAAGCTGCACCTCTGGCCCGTACATTAGGTCGGGTGAGAGTAAACCTATTCTTGAATAACCGTCTGAGTTTACAATATCGAGGTGTGCTGGAACACAGGTTTAACAATAGTCGTGAGCGAGCCAACTTAAGTTCCTGGCCTTGAATATACTAAGTTCCGCATATGAAAATGTGGTTTCCCCAATAATTACCTTTTTTTTTCCATTTTCTCTGACAATTCAACAGCCTATTCTCACACTCATATCAATGTTTCACATCAAGTAGGCTGGCTAAGAGGCATAAAGCACAAGGGGAGAAAATAAAATCGTTCTTAGCGATGGCTTTGAAGTTTGGCAGCAGTGCACATTATTATGCATAAGAGAGGATATCTGCATCCTTACAGTTCCCAGTAATAGCGTTTCAGGTGTGCAGACGGCAGTGATTGAGGGATAAAAGGAGATACTATTAGATTGAGAAAAAAATACCTATATTTATATACGTGTATATATATATACATACAGTGGGGCCAAAAAGTATTTAGTCAGCCACTGATTGTGCAAGTTCTCAGGAAATCACATTGTAGGATTTTTTAAGAATTTATTTGTAAATGATGGTGGAAAATAAGCATTTGGTCAATAACAAAAGTTCAACTCAATACTTTGTAACATAACCTTTGTTGGCAATGACAGAGGTCAAATGTTTCCTGTAAGTCTTCACCAGGTTTGCACACACTGTAGCTGGTATTTTGGCCCATTCCTCCATGCAGATCTCCTCTAGAGCAGTCATGTTTTGGGGCTGTCGCTGGGCAACACGGACTTTCAACTCCCTCCACAAATGTTCTATGGGGTTGAGGTCTGGAGACTGGCTAGGCCACTCCAGGACCTTGAAATGCTTTTTACGGAGCCACTCCTTCGTTGCCCGAGCGGTGTGTTTGGGATCATTGTCATGCTGGAAGACCCAGCCACGTTCCATCTTCACTGCTCTCACTGATGGAAGGAGGTTTTTGCTTAAAATCTCACGATACATGGCCCCGTTCATTCTTCCCTTAACACGGATCAGTCGTCGTGTCTCCTTTGCAGTAAAACAGCCCCAAAGCATGATGTTTCCACCCCCATGCTTCACAGTAGGTATGGTGTTCTTGGGATGCAACTCAGCATTCTTCTTCCTCCAAACACGACGAGTTGAGTTTTGACCAAAAAGTTCTATTTTGGTTTCATCTGACCACATGATATTCTCCCAATCCTCTTCTGGATCATCCATATGCTCTCTGGCAAACTTCAGACGGGCCTGGACATGTACTGGCTTAAGCAGGGGGACACGCCTGGCACTGCAGGATTTGAGTCCCTCTCGGCGTAGTGTGTTACTGATGGTAGCCTTTGTTACTTTGGTCCCAGCTCTCTGCAGGTCATTCATCAGGTCCCTCCGTGTAGTTCTGGGATTTTTGCTCACCGTTCTCATGATCATTTTTACCCCACGGGATGAGATCTTGCGTGGGGCCCCAGATCGAGGGAGATTATCAATGGTCTTGTATGTCTTCCATTTTCTTACAATTGCTCCCACAGTTGATCTATTCACACCAACCTGCTTGCCTATTGCAGATTCACTCTTCCCAGCCTGGTGCAGGTCTACAATTTTCTTCCTGGTGTCCTTCGACAGCTCTTTGGTCTTGGCCATGATTGAGTTTGGAGTCTGACTGTTTGAGGCTGTGGACAGGTGTCTTTTATACAGATGACGAGGTCAAACAGGTTCCATTAATACAGGTAACGAGTGGAGGACAGAAGAGCTTCTTAAAGAAGAAGTTACAGATCTGTGAGAGCCAGAAATCTTGCTTGTTTGTGGGTGACCAAATACTTATTTTCCACCATAATTTACAAATAAATTCTTTAAAAATCCTACAATGTGATTTCCTGGCTTTTTTTTCTCCTTTTTGTCTCTCATAGTTGAAGTGTACCTATGATGAAAATTACAGACCTCTCTCATCTTTCTAAGTAGGAGAACTTGCACAATCAGTGGCTGACTAAATACTTTTTGGCCCCACTGTATATATATAAATATATATATTGCTAGAGGAAATTTCTAAGGGGGTCAAGAACTGGGAAATCATAATGTCCCTACCCACATCAGATTATCGTGACGAAGTCTGGTTGAATCTTTCCATAAGGTACAGTTCAAAAAAGGAATCCATGTCAAGGTAGCTTATTCACAGCCTTTCTAATAAGCGTCTGACTGAAGAAAGCTTCTCCTATCTTATTCATATGGAAGGGGCGTATTTGTATTTATCTTTTCCTCAGTAAATACTGTCGACATTTGTATTCACACACTTGTGCACACATACACACATGCACACACACAGGTCGTTTATAAGCCTGTGGTTGTATGTCTCACCAGAGACAGTTAATCAAAGAGGGTTAATGTGGCGCAGCAGGACTAATAAAGTGTGAAGCGCGCTGTGGAACCAACACCACTGCCACGGAGAGTTTTAATCAGGACCAGATATTCTCACTTCGATAAAGGCCAAACACTTGTGACCCTTCATTTATGACCGTGGCTGGCTTAATCTACTTCATAGTCGATATGGTTCTTCAGTTTTGTATTTTGGAGCCAGAGAGATGTAGTAGTTTACAAGCAGTCCACACTGACATGCTCGATTTGGGACTCCTTTTTCAGACAGGAACCTTCTCTCCAGGGGAACCTAAAGTAACAAACTTCGAGAAGACATGGTGAGCCGGTTGCAAAGGAAATGGGCCAACCAATGGTCCGCCAGCGGGGCCGGTGCCTGAGCTGGTTTGAGCAGAGAGGGGGCTATTAAATCACCAGAGCAGGGACAATGTTCCCACCATCTCCACAAAGGCCTTAACACCCATCTCCTCTGGCCTCATCCGCCCCAAAGAGCCCCCTTCCTAAAGCTTCTGGGGGTTTCAGACCATGCATCCCTCCAGTCCACACCATCAATGGGAATAGTGTTCCTCCCCCAACAATGGCCAAATCAACTGTGGGAGCACTTTCTCCTCCTCTCGCCCTCTTTTCTATTCTGTTGCTCCTCTGGTTCTCTTTTCTTTTCTCTACGAAGACGTAGGCCCGTCTGGACTAAGGAGAGGAGTATGGGAGAGAAAAGGCACATGCCTTCACGTCCGCTTCATACACACACGCACACACGCACACACCCTCCCACACACACACACACACACACTCCCACACACATATACACACACACACACACACACACCCGTGTATAGATAGAACAACACATGCATAAGCCTTTTTCAAATACAAGATCAACAATAGTCAGAATGTTGAGAAAAAAAGCTCTAGGTTCCTTGTCAACACCAAAATCTTTTCACTCTGAGAATTATCTGATTCAGTTAATAGCAGACAATGCACAGTGCTCTCCAGGAATTCCCAAAACATTCATCAACTGTTTCAGCTGACCAATATTATTGTCTTAGCAAAGGTATTTGCCATACTAAAACCACAATAAAGAGTGGTTTATTGGACTTGGCTTTTCTCATATTGAAATCAACCCTCCTTCCTATCCTCTCCGTGTAAATGGCTGTTTTCATGTCCTCAGTGCAATATTAATACAGGAGGGGCAGAGGCGAAACAATTGGCAAGGACAGCAACGATAAGCTCTCAGACAAATTGAGCCTTTTGGGTCGCATCAAGCATTAATTAGAGCACAGACGGTACACTGCGCACGGACCATATCAGATTTTATAGGCAGAGGGTCAAGCGGTCCGGCTTATAGCCCATGATTGAAGCAGACAAAAAAAGATTCACAAAGCGGTAAGCAGGCTTACGAAAAGTCAGGCAGACAGGCAAATGCAGAGGATCAGAAAGGCAGAAAGACAGGCAAATGCAGAGGATCCGAAAGGCAGACAGACAGGATGCTCGGACGGTTGTTCAAACAGACCGACAGGCCGTGAGTCGGACGTCCGGATGGACCGCTTCACCCGACAGCCAGACAGAAAGACAGACCGTTGTAAAGGCCATGTAAGGTACACGACAACCCATCTCCATAAATGAGCTGCTAGGTCTCGGGAGAGTGTCAGAATATATAAAGTTATTCATCGAGCTCCTGTCCCTATGTGGGCTCTAGCAGTTCAGCTCCACTAGTCGCCCTGCGGGGGGTACAGTGAGGTAGGCCGGTCTCCTTTGTCCAGTCTCCTAGCGTCCCAAACAACATGTTATCCATCAAACCAGACCCACATTCTTATTTTCTGTTACTAAGAGCCAACACATGTCCATTACAGCTCTGTATGTGCTGGCGAGGAGGAGAACAGCAAAGCTATCCAGAGATAATGGTTGACTGATTCAATGGTGACATATAGACAGTTCAAACAGATCTAAAACGTTGCTTCACGAAAACAATTGTTTTTGATTCAATTATTTTTTGGAGCACAGCTGAAATGTTTGTGAGTGGTGGCATTTCCGTTCTGGCAACAAGAGAGACTAAGTGGCTGTTTACAATGGCATTTTTTGGGCCGGGCACTCAAGTGCACTCTCATAGCAGCAGATCGAAAATGCTACCAAAAAGACAACTACCAAGGCACTAAAAATCGAATTGCTATGATATGCGTGCCAGAAAAGGCATTCATTTCAGCATGTGCCGTGGGGGCAAGGCGTGCCACCAAGCAGTCACAACCTGCCTCAAGGAATGTTTCTATTTCATTGACACGAAGTACACAGAGCCATGGACTTGACTGACGCTACCATTTGGGTTCGGAACATCAATCTGACCTAATTACCATGCGAATCCCCCGGCAGCGCACTTTGTGAGGGATAAATCCCTCGGCCGAGCTGTGGCGGGGCACGGCGGTCTGAACAAAGGTTGGTGGAGATCGGAGAGACCCGCCCTGGGAGGAAGAGGCGGAGGCTGGCCCCAGTCACACACGGCCTCACAGCAGTTCCCAGGGCAACTTCACTGGGTCCAAAGAGTGGCGCTCAAGCTTTTGAAGACGCAGCCTTCACCTGCGCTCAGAATTCCAAAACATGGCGTTTGGTGTGGAATGGGCAAACAGTTGTTGCCGTATTGAGCGACATTTTGAATGTCAAACTCGGCAAGTATATTCACCAAAGCCAAAGAGATGTTTGTTTGTTTGTCCCCACCATGACCAAAGCCAGTCTGCTGTAAGAAGGGACCCTACTAGCATGTGAGGTTGGCTATTCAATGCCTAGAAAAACAACATTTGCATTTCAAAATGTATATCGCCGTGCTGGAGACTACGGAAGCAAAACGTAGGGAAACTACATGCGTATTGTCATATCCATAAAAAAAACGGTGGTTGCCGTCTAGAGCAGCAGACGTTTCAGTGGCACAGGTGTGGATCTGTGAAAGCTTTCAGAGTATCCTTATCTGCACGCCTTGTCCCAGCCCTCGAGTCGGACCACTGAAAAGTCTATCTACACAAACACACGCACGCACACGCTCGGAACATCATAAACACCCACACACGGCACAAAGGGTCTGAGCGTTGGGCAAGCTGTCTTTCTCCCATAGAGGTAATATACATAGGTGTTTGGTCTTCCACCATCAGATCACATTCAGTCATTAAACTTTCATCTCAGTGGTTCCCTCTGAATGGATGCTCCGATACACTAATAATTCATGTGGCCCAGCTTTAATTCAAAACCATTAAAAGATTGATGAAGGGGCCCCTGGATTGATCATTTTGCACCTATTAGACTTGATGAAGAGAAATAATTGATGTCGATATCAGATGGTGCCCTGAAACAGAGACCTCACACCAGCACCATTGGCATTGTGTAGAGACTATGGTTTCAAGGAAAGTATAGGTGCTGTCATTCAGGAAGGCAAATTCCTTGCTTGGACCCCCGACATCAACTGTCAAGGGCCCTCATAAGTTCATCAAAGATGAAAACCTGCTTTCCATATGAAAGAAGGTACCCAGCAATCTAAAACAGCACTTACATTTGCATAACCATGAAGTGTGCAACATGCTTTAAGATAATCACATAGACTGAAAAACTTGGATTGGAAGATAATGCAATTATTTGCAAACCAACCTTTTTAGGTGCATGCTGTTGTTTATCTAATCAAGGGTGGGATTGGGAAAAAACTGGTTGAATACATAAAGATTGTGTGTCTCATATGATCTGCTTTTCTGAAACACTTACATTTCAAAATCCTTGATCACAGTTTATTCTCATGCATAGCATACCTATATCACTACCAATTAATATGTGTCCAAATTAAACAAGTAATGTGTGAGAATAGCAATACAAACTATCTTTATAGCTTATAATGATATGCAAGCTTGTGTAACAGCATAACTTACTCTGCCCTAGAAAGTGCAAGTTTAGGTAACGTATCATTGATAACGAACAAACGCATCATGCAGTGTGGTTAAGCTTCCAAAATGATTTACCTGCCAAGGTGTCTTAGAATCGCACGGCTGCTTAATACTGCCCTCTATTGGTGTCGAAAATGTAATCCCTCTTAACCACAAAACAATTAAAAACACAACAAAAAGTAATCACATAGTAGAAGGCCATCTCTTATTTTCATGAATTCGATTGTAGTCTTTTTTTTTCAGACGGTGGAACTAATTTAATTTAATTTAATGGTATACTTCAAAATGTAAAAAATATGATGGAGCAAAATATCTAAAAGACTTAGATTGAATAGATGAGAGAATATAAACATTCATGTAGCCTATAAAAGCATTTTCTTTGGTGAAAGCAAATTGCCAAATAAAATGGCACAACCGTCGTAAAGAGGTATAACCTGGAAGGTTGTAATGGAATTGCCTATGGTATTTTTGTGTACGATTCTAAAACTCTTAATACGTTGCGCAGAGCTTGTTGTCGGACTATTCTTTACGGATCCAGTGGCATAGGCTATAGTTCTTCAATTTTATTCAGGCTACTCTATGGGCATAATGTTAATTGGTTTAAAATTAAAATCGAAAGCAATACTGTCGAATGAAAGATTAACCACATAAGCTACAAATACTTGATTTAGCTTGATTGAGCTTACCATGTTCCATAAGATACAGAAATAACCCAAGTTTGAAATTGTGTCAGTGTGGCAGGCAGCGAGATACTTTGGCCCACTAATGTCTCTGATCCTGGGATAGAACGTGAGCAGAAAGTAAAGCTGTGCGGCATAAAAGACTTATGCTACTAAGAGCTCTGAATAAACCTGCGATATTGTCCAGAAAAATATTAAACACCCAGAGCAGCTAAGCCATTTCTTGCCTATCCCAGGTGAGGTATCAGTAAAGGGGGAAAAAACAATCGAATAACCCACATGAACAAAATCAAATCCTGGTAGTCGATTCAATTACACATTACACAAACCCTTTTGCAGAGATAGCCCAGGTGATAATACACAACCAAAAAGTAATACATTTTATACAATTTTTCTAAACTATCTATGCTTTCGTTGTTCAAGACTATAAGGCTGATTTTACGACAAATTACATTAATAAATGTCCTAAAATATTGAGTGTAAAACATCTTAAAAGTCTTGTTTATTTCAGATCCATATCTGTTACCTTGGATGTTGTTTCTATTTTCCAACTTCCAGAGAAACGGTGCAATAGAACACGCGGACTCTCCTTCGATCTCGAGACGTAACCTCAATGCAAGTGTATCCCGCAGCTGATGTTTCGTTCAGAACGACCTGCAGCTGCCAACTGCGCTCTCTATGCGAGTTGGCCGATAATAAAAGGACCGTAGCAACTCACCAGGATAGGGACGTGTGCAAGGGAAATTTTGCTTTGAATAAATAGGAAGTGCACACCGACGCGTTAAATTCGTTACCATTCGTATCCCTAGCACACATTACATATTGGTTAGCTATATATGAAAATTGATGCTTCTTATCATATTGCAAACAATTTGATACAGTTATTCACCAATTTAAGACATCTGTAGGCCTATTAAAAACATAGGGCTATATTTGTAATTTAGTCCCTTTAGAAATACATATACTTTTCCCCAAGTCAAGATGAACAAAAAGCTTACTTGTAAATTATTTAGTAGATTAGATTTAAAGCAAACTTTAATTTCATGTAACATTTTGATGAACATATTTTCATTGTTTTAAGAACCGCAGTAATGATATCCATTTGCGCGAACACGGACACCCGCACTCATAACACATAGACTATGTGACTGATTTGTTCTATAGGCCAAAGTGTTTTTACAGTTGCACCAATTAGGAAATGTTATACGTGTACATGTGTGTGTGTGTGTGTGTGTGTGTGTGTGTGTGTGTGTGTGGACGCGCGCGCTTGTGCAAAAAGTGTGTTTTTGTGTGTGTGGATTGCGGAATATAAGTTTGACTATCAAAGCACACATTATACAATTATTATTAGGTTGGTGTTTGAAATAGCCTACATTAATCAAAACCTGGCCCATATCAAGCAAATACAAGCCTTAACGCAAATAAGCATTAAATCATAGTAATTTGCTCATTTGTAGGCTCCAAGTTGAACTAAACTACATTTCCTAAGAAGCCTATCGCGGTGCTCAGGAATGCGTGGAAAACTGATTGCGCCTGCGTATCCAGACGTGGCAACGGCATCATGGCTTCTTGGATTCGCTACGCGAGTCGGATGAGAGAAGCGAAAATGTACAGATTTCTCATATTGGTGAGTAACTCAATCAAATTCTTTGAAGAAGATGAAAAACGATATAGACATAGATATGGATTTGTCAAATAGGGAGCTGGTTTCTTGGGATTTTTTGAAAATCTTGCAATAGATTAGATATCACACCGTGCAAGAGATTCAAAGTTGACAGCCCTGGCGATTCAGATTAACGTTAGTAGGCTGAACTTGGAAAATCAATCTAGCCTCCAAACAAGTGGTTATGGTTTCTGATGTTAGACTATCGATCCCAAAGTCTGTCTGACAGTAACCCTGTATAATTTTGGATTCACCTTCGGTCAGGCAACGTTAGACTAATAGCGCCTGTTGAGTGGGTCTGCGGGTCAGAAGTCACATTGTTCGGCTAAGCATCGAAGAAAACGTTGCAATCTTACAAATTAATTCTGCCTAAAGTTGTGTTGGTTTTATCTGCCTAGTGTCTTGTACTCTGTAATTCAGTTCTTTCCATCTGTTGAAGTGTACGTGGCTGAAGACAGTTTTTAGCGTGTTAGCCTATAGCCATAATAAGGTTACAGAGAGCTCCATTCAAAACAACTTCGTCTAATCACTTGCTTTACCTCCCTGATGTCTGGTAACCTGACTATAAATCTAGCTCAAGTGGGTGCAGTTTGTTTGTATCAAGTGCCCTTTTGGAAGTATGTCATACAAGTATGTAATTCTCTCTTTCACACATAGCCAAACTGTCTTGAAGTAGAATTCCATGTCACTCAAACCCAATGTCTGGAATAGCCAACATATCCTGCTCGACATCCTGTTCTATGATTGCCATGGCAAACAAAGATATGGTTGCTCTGTGTGTGTATGTGTATGTGTATGTGTATGTGTGTGTGTGTGTGTGTGTGTGTGTGTTTGTGTGTGTGTTTGAGGGCTAGGCAGGCAGACTATGTCGAGAGGCAGAGCAGTAGACTTGAAGTAGGCATCAAGCCAAAGTGGGTACAGGAGAGAGAAAAAAAAATCCAATGGAATGGGCCTTTGCTTATCTTTGTCTAGGCCTTTTGACCTCAAGTTACACTTTAGAAGAACAAATGACTTGAGGGTGGCTTTGTGCTAGCCAAGGCCTGTTGCTGAAGGGCTTTGGGTGTTAAGGTGTTACAGCACCGTTGTAGAGGCCTACAGAACCTGCTCTTTTATTAGACTGAAAACAAATCTTTAATGTTACTAGACTCTGTCCGTGGCCTAGAGATTTTAGAGGGGTCCTAGGAAAGCTACCCAAGGCTGTTGGTCTGCTTTGTCAAAATTGTTAGGTCTGCTTGGTCACAATTGTTAAGTAGCCAGCCTAAACACAGACATGTTTTTCTACAATCTTACCCAAGTGTCTTCAATGGAACATAACAGAGAGATGATCAGCAGTCTTAGTGGGTGTCAGACTGCCTTTCTAGATAAGCAGTGTGCCAGTGGCCCTGTTCTACCAGCAGTTGCTGCTTACTGGCCCTACAGTAGATAGGCCTAATAGAGAAGGACAAAGGGGTGAAGAAAGGCGTCAGCAGCACGTATACCACTCACAATGAGCATGCAAGCGTGAAGACACGCTCGCGCTCGCACTCACACCCACAACCACAGAGACGTTCAGGGTCAGACTTTTTTCTCTCCATCCATCCTGGCCTCCTACCTTGAATATGGGCTACCTTTGACACAGAATGTCTAATGCACTCAGGCTACCCACTGATTTTGAAAGCATGGTTAGGCACTCTAGGCTGGCAATAATCAACATGATACCTTGTGGTTTGGTGAGAGGGAAAATGGAAATGAAATAAGATTTCTATGTCATAAGGTTGCAATGTTAGGTTGTCAATAGTCCATCTCCTAGTACTGGTTATGTTTTTTTTTTGCCTGCCAGACATGAATAAAAAATTATTACAGCCTCTAAGAGTTCAAAGATCTTCTTTCACCCGGACCTTTAAGAGAAGACTGCTTCCCTTATCTTGGGCACATTGCCATCCATCTTCCAGCCTTTCTATTGGCCAGGCAGCAGTTCAATTTAGGCCTGCTATAATAGATCAAGTCTTTGTGCATATTGCAGCCTTTTGCCTCTGAAGCAAGTGCCTGCGTCTTGACAACGTGCCTGTCAGCTCAGCTGGGATGATTGGAAGGGAGTGTTTTAGACATGTTTTTCTTCTCCTCTTCATGGTGTCTTTTTAACTTGTGTGAAAGTGTTTGATTCTTGAATGCTCGTTCACAAACACAAGCACACACCACAGAAGCATACAAAGATGCTCGAGTCAAACGTTTTGGGCAACAGCACTGAGCATGGCTGTGAACAGCACCTGCATCATCGTTGTCCTTATTAAGGAGCCAATAGGTTTTATCATTTTACTCTCCATTACAGAAAAATAACATAACCCATTTATCGCTTAAGTGTTTTATGATCATCCATTAATTTAGGTTTAGCATTCAGACCAGCCTTGGTTTCAGTTATAACATACAGTACTAGTCAAAAGTTTGGACACACTTTCTCATTCAAGTGAATGGGAACGTGTGTCCAAAGTTTTGACTGCTACCGTATTTGCCTATTCAATTATTTGTTTTGCTATGTATTCCTGAACCAAGACATATTTTGCTCAGACTTGTCAAGCTACATGTTTTGATTCTAGTGAAAGTTTGTCCTCTTTAAAAGACAGTGTAAATTCCATTCATAATATCCATCTTTCATGGTTTTTGGAGAGGGCCACGGCAAACGTAATGGATCCAGCTCCTCAGGCGTCAGTCTGGGGATACGTACATCCCATCCTTAGCCCTGACAGGGTCGTTCCCCCAGAGGCCTGCCTAAGGAAACAGACTGAGGTGGGTCACGCAGAGTAACCCTGCCGTCACTCCAGCTCACCCTTAGCTCCGCCCCGGTGCCTCTCCTCTCCTCTCAGTCTAGACACAGCTCAATAGGTCTAGCAGAACATATCATCAAGGGATAGCCATCAGCGAATCGAGAATGAGACAAAGCCTGGTTTTCATTCAAGGGAAGACGTGTTGCCTGGAGAGACAGCACTTGGGAGCTGTTGAAGGTGGGGACAGCGAGACGGCATTTTCAAGTCCAATTTAGTTCTCGGTGGGGGACTCTTAATGAACACAAGGTCTATTAATGACTTATGACAAACAGATGTGGGAGATGATAGGGATGGGGCAGTCACGCAAACTCACTTGACTTTTGCAGTTTTAATTGGCCACCTCTGCGTCGATACTGACAGCTCATGATGGCCTGCCGATCTGGTGTGCCGTAAAGAGAACTGAGTTCAGAGACGGATACTGCAGACTAGGCCGACTGCTTTGAAGCTCCTCCAATTTGACGTTCTCGTCCATCCTCTCTGACTGATGCCCTCAGGCATAAAAAAAACAACCCGTCAATAATTACAAGAGGCTGCCTTAATCAAGGAATTGGGCTGTCACAGTTAATAGCATGAGGAGCCTCAGTCCTATCTATGAAGTGCAGCCACTTGAGTTGGGTTGCTCTGCCTTCTTCTGCAACCTAGTGTCCAGATAAGTTGCAGTACCCAAGTTGGGATGTTGGCCTAACTATCTTTGCTTCTGCTGTCAAAGTGTCAAACAATGTTATGGTTAGGAAAGGCTTGTCCTATCAGAATTTGACAGGTGTACAACTATGGCTGATTGCCCGACATCTGATTGAACATTTCATTTGTGTGTGTGTCTTTAGGTGTTGCTGTTGTCCGTGCTGGAGGCGATTAAGGTGTCGCCTCTCATCGAGAAGATCAGCGACCACAAAGACTTCAAGAAGCTGCTGAGGACCCGGACCAACGTGCTTGTTCTCTACACCAAGACAGGTGAGGAGGAGAGAGAGGGATTTGAGGTTGGAAATGACATGCTGCACGTTTTGGCTTAGTGAGTAGTAGACTGCTCTACCACTAGATGAATAGCTGCAGGTAACAGGGGCTTAGGTGAAGTTCCCCGTCATTCCTGTGGTTTTGAGTATTCAGCCTGCATCTGTTTTCTATGGAATTGTGTTATGGCTTATGGTTTTATTTTTTTATTTTGAAAAAATCTCAATATGGCGTTATTAAATTGCTATAGCCACAGGTGAGTCATCTTTATGGATACAATTTCAGGAATGAATAGAATCTCAAACAACAGTGACTTGGATTGACAGCGAGTTCATTTTATTTCTCTCTGGAAAAAAACCCTGAATGGGTGAACCTAAATTGTGCTCTGATTGAGCTATAAAATAGCATTCACTTATAGCGATTATGGAAATAAACTCCCAGCATTCAATTCCCTTCTCAATTGCATAATTCCAGAGTGGGAAGACTACATCAGTCCATTTAAAATCTTGTATAAGGGCCCTATCGTCCCCTGCCCCCACCCATAAACAATATGTCCCTTGCTATTCCTAATACAGGAAGAACCTCTTAAGGTCCCAGATTTATTTGTTTTGTAATTCATGCCCCACTTCAGCTGCCGTTAGCTTACTGGATTAGTCAGCGAGTCAACGTGGTTGATCCCTTGGTGGGTCTGCCTGGTGTACCACACAAACCCCCTCAACCCACCCCCTACTCCATATCACCCCTAACCCCCAGTCAGGGCCCATCCAACCTACCCTGACTACCCCCATCAGAGGCTATCCTCCAGCGGGAACACTTGCAATGCAAAACATGACCATGCCCCAGGTCTAAGTATAACATGGTGGCCAAGGAACTGAGGATTTTACCAATGTGGGCTTGCACAGCAAGGAAAAGGCACGAGCAGGCTGGTAAACCAGATCAATTGTGTTTCCCAAGAATGCCAGTGTTGTGAAATTATGACATTCTGTATTGCGGTCATGCTGCTCCAGCTGTGGTGGCAGTTTGAGGTCACAGTCCAATACTTTGAGCCATAAGGCCTTATTTGGTCATTGTCACCAGATAGTCACACGCGATGCAGTGTAGGAAGCCCTAAATAACCACCATCTAGCTTTGCGTACCAATGAGCCATTTGACCCTATATTGGACTTTTTGCCGGCAGTCAGCCTCTGTAGCTAGCTCCACCCTCCTCTAAGGAAGAGAAAGACTCAGTAACTCTACCCTCCCTGTCACCAGCTGTATTCAGCCTGGTACCATCTATTGAACAGTAGACCTCTGTAACTCTGACTAGACCCCCTCTCTGTTCTCTGGGCCTGTCTTTGTCTTACTGATGCTGGCCTCCCGGCTTGTCCCTTAGATCCTTTGACACCAAGCTGTAAGTAGCTGTCTTACTAGCTAGGACAGCCCTTGACCAAGCCATTGTCTAAATAAAGAGCAAGTAAAGTTTGTCTACTACTGCACAAGGAATAAGTAAACAGAGGAAAAAGAAAAAAGGAAGACTTTTGGGAAATGTAATTTGAGTGAGTAAAAGGTTGAATTAGTCTCTGTGCTTTGTTCAATTAATCATATTCCCTTTGTTTCCATTCCAAGTATATTTTGAAGAAGAACATCTTATAGAATATATTTTTTAAGCGTTTTAGCTTTGCTTTGAGATGTTTTGTTTGATCACAAGGGGCCGTTAAGCTAAAAGTAAGCATCACTTCCTTTGAAGACTTGTGAATTGTAAATGTGATACTTTGCAAGTAGGATTGCAAGGACATCTTTCTCATAAACAATTCTGGTAATTATACTAGCCTTTTGTAATAGTGCTGTGCCCAAACCTTCCGCATGCTGTGTGGAATTTAACTGTTTCTCCACAGCCAGTTAGCCTCCACACCTGCAGAGTAAACCTGCCTATTGGTTCAGGCCTACATTTAGCTGCTGTGACCAGGGCCTAATTGCGGCCTCATTAGGAGCAACTATGTGCGCTACAGGTTGAACCTAAACCCAAGACACCACCAGCCTCGAGGCAATGCATTTTGTGGTTCACTAATACTGTTGTCCAATCCTTGGTGCGATTATGAATTCTCTAATGCTGCGGGTTTCACAGGCCTTTGGGGATTTGCAAGAGACTAATAATGATGTGGTTAAGTTCATTAAACTTGTAGATAACATAGTTTAGAGGGCTTCAGCATAACACAGGCATTGGATCTCATAGTCGACTAGTTGAGGTAAATAGGTTCTGGTCCCTTTTAACGAGGTTTCCTTTGTATGGTTTTAGCAGATCTAGCTCTTTGCTTTTTGGCATACCATCTTTTCCTTTGGCCCCTCTGTGCGTTGGCTGAGCTACGGAGCGGTATGCGTGAGTACAATACTGACGGTGGTCTGGCTCTTTGTGTGTCTCTAGCCACTTCAGGAGACTCCCAGCTGAAGCTGCTTTCTGATGCAGCCCAGGCTGTCAAGGGCCAGGGGACCATCGCCTGGGTCAACTGTGGGTAAGTGCATGTTTACGGGCTCAATGTAGCTTATTTTTGTTCTGCTCACAGACAAGCACACACCATGAAAGGAAGACATAGACTCTTACACATACCTTTTTAATACAACATCACACTTTTATACCGGATGCAACAATTTTGGTGTATTTTTTATGGCGGGGGGGGGGGGGGGGGGGGGGGGGGGGGGGGGGGGGGGGGGGGGGGGGGGGGGGGGGGGGGGGGGGGGGGGGGGGGGGGGGGGGGGGGGGGGGGGGGGGGGGGGGGGGGGGGGGGGGGGGGGGCGTTGTTATCAGTCATTACCTATTGTTACTTTCCCTTTGTATCATCATATAAAGTCATCTTAATGTCCTTTCATCTATATCCAATTACCTCGGGACATTTGCCATGGCACTTAACAAAGTTGGGGCCAATTTCTGCCTCCCCAGCATCTCAGTAGCCACCTGTCATGGAGAGTAATAGCTGTAGCAAGGCAGGCGGAAAATACGGGCTCCACGTGGCTTCTTCAGTTAGAAAGGGTGACAGGCGTGGACAGTGTAATCGATGGCCGCCATGGAAGCTGCTCCGCTGCCGCACTGTCATATCGCTTTACGGAGTAATGGCATGCGCTCCTCTCCCTCGATGTCCAGTCAGCGTCTAGGGCCTGGTGCCTTGAGATCCACAATGACGACATTCTTTAAAAGTAGAACGCCCTTTACTCTGTACTGCGGAGAGAGGAAATTGAGGACTTTTTCTATCTTCTAGAATCCAAGACTCTATTGTTCCTTTATTGTACCTGATATACCATACCTGTGTAGCTTTGTAATGTAGGAGTTTAGGCTCTAGTAGAACTTGTCCAACTAGTCCAACCTGAAACACTGCCTTATGTCTAAACCTAGGACCACGTTCCCCCTGGGATATCCCATATCAGCAGTTCTTCGTAACCACGTCTTAACTTTTATTCCCCCTGCCACCTTGAGCTGCTCACACCAACCCGTTGGTCCGTTTTCCCGCCTGGCAACCCTTCAACTACGCGCACACTCTCCCTGACTCATAAGAGAGAGGAATAAAGCTTCCAACTGGGATGGAAGTTCAATCGAGTCCAAATCCTTCCCCTGACACCAAGCACTCAAAGCATCACTCAAAGTCAAATCAAGCTTGAACCACGTTGGAGGAAAAACAACGGCTTGACGGACAACTTGGAAAAGATACAAAATAATTCTGACGCTCAGCGGTTTAACTTGTTTTAAAAGACGAGACTGGCCTATATTGGAGGCCTTCAGCAGATTATGTTTTATCCTTCATTTTCTTCCCCATTTTATTTTGTGGCACTTAAGGAGGCTAGTGGGGAATATTGAGTCATTTCCAGACCATAGTGTGCCGTTCACCATTCCTCTGCCAGGATCCCTGCAGGGGAGCCTTACAACCTAGGTACTCTCCAGGACATTCTGCTCTGCTGCCAGCCTCAGCTGGAGCAAATACTGGGGCTTCTGTCACGGTCCTCTATCTCATCCAAGGCAAAGCTTAGATGCACGGGTTTCAATGGCCAAAGCTTAGATGTTAGTGTTTCAGTGGCCAAAGCTTAGATGTTAGTGTTTCAGTGGCCAAAGCTTAGATGTTAGTGTTTCAGTGGCCAAAGCTTAGATGTTAGTGTTTTAGTGGTCAAAGCTTATATGTTAGTGTTTCAGTGGTCAAAGCTTAGATGTTAGTGTTTCAGTGGTCACAGCTTAGATGTCAGTGTTTCAGTGGCCAAAGCTTAGGTGTTAGTGTTTCAGTGGCCAAAGCTTAGATGTTAGTGCTTCAGTGGTCAAAGCTTAGATGTTAGTGTTTCAGTGTTTCAGTGGTCAAAGCTTAGATGTTAGTGTTTCAGTGGTCACAGGAAGAGGGGCCGATGATCACAATGGAGTGGCTGGCGAAGGCAAGGACGACACTGTTTGAAGAGGCTGACAGGGACCTGAGCCAAGGCCAGCAATCACAGGAAGTGCAATGGCTGGCCCAATTGTACACACACACACACACACACACACACACACGCACACACTTATTTCTCTGTCTGGTGGAGAAATGTACGTTTTGTTTCAGCCAGCTATGCAGCGACAGTAATTGCAAACAATCTTTTATTTACATATTTAAGTATTTCCTCTATTATTTAAGACTATTTTCTGGCCAGGGGGCCTATTTAACATTTTCCAAATGAAATGGAAAACAAAAACAATGATTTGATTGGTCTTTTTTGCAACCTGTGTATAATTAGATTCCGTGGCAAAGTCTTTAAAGGGTTGCGCAGCAGTTGCTGATGCCAAACCTGGAAAATACGACAAGAAGAATCCATCAAATTCACGAAGCACCAGCGAAGGGTGAAATGCACTGCTAAATACGCTGCCACACAAATAGTGTCTCAGTGGTCCTGTGCTATTTGCACCTATTTAAATTAGCTAATATGCGCACATTTGGCGTGAAGTTGGCCCCTTTCTATGCAAACGAGGCTCATTTTAAAAACAGTCCATTTCACAAAGATCGGTGCTAATTGCCCGCTCTCAGTTAACGTGAACTGATTAGTGTCTTCAGAGAGTTGGTGGTAAATTGAGGGTGTCACGCACACACACACTTTCCAGTGATCATGGCAGCAGTGATTGTAGCCAGGCAAATGCGTTGTAATGCCAGGCGTGCACGTGAGCGGATATTTCGAAGGGGAATATAACTTTTTGTTTATTTAACTGAGATTGAAACTATTTGCAGATACAGGTTGCCAGCTCTATCAATTCTTGCTGTACAACATTTTAAATCCCCAGCTATGGTTTTTCGCTGTCCCGGTGAAATGTCTTGCCTGAAGTGTTGAATAATGCCTCTGCATCTCGTCCGTCCGGACTTGCAGCTCCTGGTCTAAAAAAGAAAATGTTCTCTTTCTCTCTGCCATTGTCCTGCCTGTTGTGTTCTTAGCCCAAATGCAACTGTTATACTTTGCCACATTGATCACTGGCAATCAGACACATAACAGGGGCAAATTGCTCTCTGCAGCAAAACGTTGTGGGTGTGTTTGCGCTGGCGTATCGTTAGCGCAATATCTATTGTGAATCGGTCCTTGAGATGGAGCAAACAGCAGGCTGTGCAAATGACACACAATTCATATTATTTTTATATATATATATATATATATATATATATACAGTGGGGCCAAAAAGTATTTAGTCAGCCACTGATTGTGCAAGTTCTCCTACTTAGAAAGATGAGAGAGGTCTGTAATTTTCATCATAGGTACACTTCAACTATGAGAGACAAAAATGAGAAAAAAAATCCAGGACATCACATTGTAGGATTTTTAAAGAATTTATTTGTAAATGATGGTGGAAAATAAGTATTTGGTCAATAACAAAAGTTCAACTCAATACTTTGTAACATAACCTTTGCTGGCAATGACAGAGGTCAAATGTTTCCTGTAAGTCTTCACCAGGTTTGCACACACTGTAGCTGGTATTTTAGCCCATTCCTCCATGTAGATCTCCTCTAGAGCAGTCATGTTTTGGGGCTGTCGCTGGGCAACACGGACTTTCAACTCCCTCCACAAATGTTCTATGCTGTTGAGGTCTGGAGACTGGCTAGGCCACTCCAGGACCTTGAAATGCTTTTGTAGGATTTTTAAAGAATTTATTTGTAAATGATGGTGGAAAATAAGTATTTGGTCACCCACAAACAAGCAAGATTTCTTGCTCTCACAGACCTGTAACTTCTTCTTTAAGAAGCTCTTCTGTCCTCCACTCGTTACCTGTATTAATGGAACCTGTTTGACCTCGTCATCTGTATAAAATACACCTGTCCACAGCCTCAAACAGTCAGACTCCAAACTCAACCATGGCCAAGACCAAAGAGCTGTCGAAGGACACCAGGAAGAAAATTGTAGACCTGCACCAGGCTGGGAACAGTGAATCTGCAATAGGCAAGCAGGTTGGTGTGAATAGATCAACTGTGGGAGCAATTGTTAGAAAATGGAAGACATACAAGACCATTGATAATCTCCCTCAATCTGGGGCCCCACGCAAGATCTCATCCCGTGGGGTCAAAATGATCATGAGAACGGTGAGCAAAAATCCCAGAACTACACGGAGGGACCTGATGAATGACCTGCAGAGAGCTGGGACCAAAGTAACAAAGGCTACCATCAGTAACACACTACGCCGAGAGGGACTCAAATCCTGCAGTGCCAGGCGTGTCCCCCTGCTTAAGCCAGTACATGTCCAGGCCCGTCTGAAGTTTGCCAGAGAGCATATGGATGATCCAGAAGAGGATTGGGAGAATATCATGTGGTCAGATGAAACCAAAATAGAGCTTTTTGGTAAAAACTCAACTCGTCGTGTTTGGAGGAAGAAGAATGCTGTTGCATCCCAAGAACACCATACCTACTGTGAAGCATGGGGGTGGAAACATGCTTTGGGGCTGTTTTACTGCAAAGGGGACAGGACGACTGATCCATGTTAAGGGAAGAATGAACGGGGCCATGTATCGTGAGATTTTAAGCCAAAACCTCCTTCCATCAGTGAGAGCATTGAAGATGGAACGTGGCTGGGTCTTCCAGCATGACAATGATCCCAAACACACCGCTCGGGCAACGAAGGAGTTGCTCCGTAAAAAGCATTTC
>CM030172.1:35169519-35304519 GCA_017639675.1 Aplochiton taeniatus | reverse complement strand
ACAGAGGTACAAAGCACCAGGAGAGGCTGCGAGCAAGTTATAATGTCCCCATTCAGAACATCACTGTGTGGTCATAGCGATGAGATGAGCTGTTCAAAAATAAAATAGTGCGTTCAGAAACGATTCAGATCCGTCAACATTTGTCACACTTTTTGTCATGGTTGTCATTTTAAGTGGATTCCATGGCCAATGTGAGCTTCACTGTACACACATTAACCCACCATGACAGATGAAACTGGTTTATAAATAATATTAGCAAATTTATGAGAGATTTAAAAGGTTTTCGCAGCCTTTATTATGGCACTCCAAACTGAGTTGTGCTCCAGCCTGTTTACTGCCATGATCCCTGTGTCTCTAAAAACTTGATCGGAGTTCAACAGCAGTCGAACTCTGAGAGGTCCTTGCAAAATCTGTTTCAGAGGGCACTTTGCCTCGGAGGCTCCGACTCGGGCAAAGGTTCATCTGTCAACGGAACAATCACTGGAAGTATGCAGCTAAGGATGACACAGGAGTAGTTTCAGGACAGGTCTCTGAATGTCTGTGGCCCAGCCAAAGCTTGAAGTATGCGGAGAGACCTTAAGATGGGAGTTCACATACACTCCACCGTCCAATATGAGAGAGCTTGACAGGATTTGCCAAGAATAATTGGTGAAAACCCCCACCTTCAGGTGTTCAAAGGTGGTAGACACTTTCTCCAGAAGACTTGAAGCTGTGATTGCCTCCATCAAGGTCTGAAAAAAGGGTCTGCATAGCTGTGTAAAGATGAAATGTCTGTTTTATTTATGGATGTCAAAAAACGAACAGAAGTAAGTTTATCACACAGAAGTATGCAGGAATTCATCAAAATTATTTTTCAAAGCTACTGTTCATTTGCCATTCGATGTAATGTATAGTATTACATTAATGACAAAAACTATTGTTCTTGACATTACGTGAACTCTTCACATTTGTTTTCTATTTTGGGGCACACGGCGATAACACATCAATAGTGACCTACTGTGTGCATTAGCGACTGCTTACTCCTCCACACTAATGGATATGCTTTTGTACTGTAGGAGTACTGCTCTGGTAAATCCTTCTTCCTACATGCAGGACCTTTTTGTGTATAAATTGATATCCTCTCATAGGCCTATTATCCTCTGTGCCACCCCATGTCTTTGTTTCTCCATTCTCTCTTTCTCTCTTTCTCTTTTATTTTAGGACTTCCGGAAGCTTCTAAAGCGAGAGGAGAGGCCAGTCCTCATGATGTTCTATGCCCCCTGTGAGTTCTCTTATGAACACAGTTCGTCTTGACCCGTTTAGCATGCTGGAAGAGAAAGGCTTTTAGCACTCTCCTCTTAGCCAGACACCTAAAAGAAAAGCTATTCTCAGTAAATGGTAAAAGTGGCAAAATCGAAAATACTACATAAGACTTGAAGGTTGGAAATAATTACTGCTTTTCAAAGTAATATCGTGTTTTGAAAGGAAATGGAGCCCGTAGTGGTAACATTCATACAAAAGACCTTTCCAAGCTTCAAAACGTAAGCCCATCTAAGACAACGTATTAATAAGACAATTTAAAAAGAATGACTGCCTTGATCAACAGACATGTATGGGAAATACTCACTCTGTCATGCGAGACCAGGCACATGCAATCTTCATACATGCAATAAGTTTGTCTATGGTCCCTAAGATTCATGAGCAGTGATTCTTTGATGCTTTTAATGTAATAGGACTTGGTAACTTTAATACATTCATACCATGATAGTTTCTACGTTTGTAGCACACATGGACCATTCTGTATCCCAGATCGCGCCGTAAAATGCCATGATCGCTAACATTTAGCAAAATGGTGTGTGTGTGTGTGTGTGTGTGTGTGTGTGTGTGTGTGTGTGTGTGTGTGTGTGTGTGTGTGTGTGTGTGTGTGTGTGTGTGTGTGTGTGTGTGTGTGTGTTTGTGGGACGTTTCCCACCCAGGGTGTGGTGTGTGCAAGAGAATGCAGCCCATCTTCCAAGAGGCCGCCACAGAGACCAAGGGGACATACGTAAGTTGGCTACATCTTCCGCTCTCCCGTTTCTCATCCTTTTTAATGGAGCACTCTCTCGCTGCTGCGTCCAGAGCTTTTAACACTGTCACGCTAAACCAAACCTGCGTTCTGCTGACAACATATCACAGTTAGTTAAGGTCAAGATAACCTGGGAGTCCATAAAAAGCCGTGTTAACTTGTCATGTGTGGAATCCTACACCATGTGGATTTAATTTGACTTGAAACCACGCCGTGTTCGCTCTGGGTCTTTCTTTCTTCCTCTTCTCTCGGTCGCTCTCCTGTCTTGCTTCCTTCCTTGATTGCCCCATTTACCCCAAACAAACGCTGACCCACCAGCCAGGCAGTTAACACAGCGAACGGTAGCCTCGGTGGGACTCGCAAGGCAGAGAGGGACTGCTTTCAGGGTTTTAAAGGTGGTAGGGGGCGGGGCGTTCGAGAACGGGATCTTGCAGTAGAATACGTCTCTTACGGGCACCGAAGAAAACCTAAAGTTGTGAAAACTGGCCCTGAAACACCTATGCTAGTGCTTAGCCTGAGCTTGGTAGCTGGCATTGTTTTGAGAGAAAAAAGTAAATTGCCAGTGTGCTACAATGTCTTCACATGGCGTCTTACACAAATGGTGGACTCATTGAACATGTTTTTGTTTGATTTCAAGTGTGTCAACGCACACATAAATAAGCCCCTCATTAGGATATTTGCATAATCGGAAGCGTTTAGCCGGCTTGCGTGCAACATGTGGAGGGTATCGTTTCGGCTTTGATTCGTGTCTGTGTGTGAGCAGTGGCGGAGCCAGACCATTTTCAATGGGGTGGCCAGGCTGGGACCCGTGGACATTTGGGGGTGGCACATACATCACTATTTTAGAACGTACCACCAGACACAATGAAAATCTGGGGTGGCTAATGGGGTGGCAAGGCTTTAGGTCCACAGTGGCCGTGGCCACCCCTTGCCACCCCGCATATCCGCCCCTGTGTGTGAGTCGTTGAGACTGAGAGTGGTGCTGGGAAGTGATATATTATGATTTGTGACGGTCAGCCAAGTTGCCGCTCATGATTTTCACTGTGTCGCCCTTTGGTCTAAAATGTTATTCTCTCGTAAAAACTTTGAGAGGGTCAAACATTAAACTCAAAAGTAAAATGGTCATCTCATTACTTTGTTTTGATGGATGGAGTGCTCTCTTTCTGCCTTTGAACAGTCAAACAAAGCAAGATATCATAAATTACCATGAATATTTCATTTAGGCAATGTTCACACATGCCTGCAGACCTGGCTTCGCTGTTGTGTATTCCCTTTGTTCCCTTGCCGTCATTACTCTTCGTTTTCAGGAAATTGACAAAAGAAGATGACTTGATAAATTGCTCTTTCTGTTGAACTAACTGGTTTTGATGTCTACCCTTGGCTCTCTCGTCTACCCCTCCCTTCGTCACTCTTCTTCTCCCACGCTCACGTCTTGCCTCCCTCCCACCATCTCTTTTCCACACCTCTGATCCTCCTGCCATCTCTCTCTCTCTCTCTCTCTCTCTCTCTCTCCTCTCTTTCTTTCTCTTTTCCCATCTTGCTCATAGGTGTTGGCGGGAATGAACGTGCACCCTGCCGAATTCGATGGCCTCAAGCAGGAGTACAACGTCAAGGGCTACCCCACCTTCTGCTACTTTGAGTGAGTTTTCCCCCCGACACGTCTCCTCCGCGCGTACGCGCCGTGCCAGGCTCGCTGCCTAAGGCTTTCGTATCTACAAGCTAGAGAAACATCAGAGGAGGCCTAGGGAAGGGGGGTGGAAAGGGCTGGCCTCCCCCGAAAGGCTGGCAGACGTCGTCCACTTTGCCGGGTGGCAAAGGGCGCGGTTCGTCGCTCTCCGTCGAGTCGAGGGGGACGACGAGGTTTTCCTCCGCGGCAGATGACGCATGTTGGAGGATGCTGTTCGAGCGAGGGCTGATTCGATGTCTTGTAGCAGGCTTGGTCCAGAGCACGGCAGGAGGAGGGCCGCGGCCCGGGGGGTTAGGGCCAGGGGTTGGATCGCACTCAGAGCACATATGGTACCACAACAGGAGGGCCGCCACGTTATGCATTATGGGCAGTGCAGGCAGAATGCGTAACCGGCGGACCCGCCTCTTCAAAGGTTCCTCGGATGAGACAGAGACTGGCTGCTTCCATCAGCTCCAGACCCCCTTCACCAAACACCTCGCCCAGCCCCAGTCCCCATACCTCAAGCCCTCCTACCTAACCCCAGCCCCAGCCATCTCCACCATCCCCATCCCTCACCGTATCCCCTGCCCCAGTGCTTTAGCATCTCCTCCCATATCCCCCTCTGCGTTAAAACACTCCTCATCCCTGCTCGGCCTTTTAATTGGGTTGATTTTGGTGGGGTCGATCTAGCTCCCTCAGCTTGGGAACATTAGCGTTAGCCGGTATAGCTTCCCAGGCTGTTGGTTTCACTGATGAGGCCTCCACTGAACAGAGGGGTAATCACTCCAGGACAAATGGTCAGCATCACAGTCTCCTTTCTCTCTCCGCTGCACTCTCGCTGTGGGTGTATAGAGTGCTCTCATGGTCTTTACCCTTGAGGTACAGTAGGGATGTCCCCGACCAAGAATCTACACACCCGAATCTCATTTGGAAAGTGTTGCCCACTGTCGAGTGATCGTCAAGTCATCTTTTTGTTTGGCTCATTGATCCTTATTCTCACTTGCAACATCGGTTTCCATTTTTTCCAAACCAGACAAAAGAGAGCGACAGAACAGAGCAGTCTTTTTTTCGGCCCATTGATCTTCTCGACTTCCGACACATCCGTTTAAAGTGGTGGGCCATGTTACTTGTTGTTGAGTCACATGACAGATGCTGTTGACACGATGCATTTTACTTTTTGTGAATCGTCTTTGACTTGTTCAAAATGCTCTCAAACTTTTGATATTTTTGCCCAGACATTGTGAGTTATTAGGTAGGTAAAACTATTCTAAGCCCAGCCAAGATGCTGCTCCGATGGTCCGGCAAAATTAGATCGTACAATTTAGTCTACCATGGTGATTTATTCACTCAAGTTATTTTAATTTTTTTACCAACAATATTATTAATAGGCTGATATTTATACTAAAATAGGCTATATATCATTATTTACTGGGAGAAACCAAGCAGCTATATATGTAAAATCAGACATTCAGCACCCCCATCTATTCTGTAATGGGATGGTCCTTGTGCCACAATTTTGTCTATAGTCGGCTATCTGGCGTCATCCCTACAGTAGTGAGAGATCAATGTCTGATGCATCCTAACCAGTGTGTTGCCATTCCAGTTCATATGATCACACCATGCATAGCTAAAAGCTGTGGCTCCCCCCCAAAATTGAATTTGTTTTATGATGTTTTGTGATGTTTCTTTAGGGTTATCAGTTGTTGTTGTTGTTGTTGTTGTTTTATTATTGTGAATTCTTTGTAATAGATGTATTAAAAATCCCCTAGTAGATTTCATAATTATTATAATACATTTTATAATTTATGAGGAGCCACCTAGCATGTTCATGTTAACTTTTGAAAACACTGTTTTGCTTGTCATTTATACTTTACAAATTCCAAACTTTTTCATACAAGACTCTTTCACTCGTAAACACAAACTAACAAACACATTCATACATTAGCACAGATAAAATGATGAGTCAATTGGTTGCCTCATTCAAATGTAGTTATTCATGGGATTATGTTTTTTTTTTTTGTGTCCAAAATTGGGCCTTCTTTTCAACTTATCAATAATTAATTTCCTTGATATGCTGTTTTCAACCAGCCTTGAGGGAGGGAGAAGGAGGGAGAAGGAGGGAGGGAGGGAGAGAAAAACAATTAATTCACACGATTTGGCTTTTGCTTTCTCAATGAAACATTCATTTGAACTGTGGTTTTCCCAAGCTTGTCAGACTCTCCCTACTATCTGATGGAGGGAAGTGTAGTGTGTCACGTAGTTGAGCAGAGGAGCCTGGTTAGTGTTTGTCCGGTTTCATGTTGTGTTTAGTTGGGTTGTGCTACCTCTCTTTGTGTTACCCAGGTGACCCAGTTCGGTGTGCTTCCTCCAGATCACAAGGCTCCATGTTGGGGTCAGGGAGGGGGGGGGGGGTGTTCGGTTGGTAGATATTTTCTGACTCGTTGCTTTCATCTGTTTCCCTGTGTCCTCCAGGAAGGGCAAGTTTCTGCACCACTATGAGAGCTACGGAGGATCGTCAAAGGACATTGTTGACTGGATGAAGGAGTGAGTGTCTGGATGTAATCACTGGTCTCACTTGATTGTGATCTGTCCCTGCAGCGGGGTTACTGCTCCCGACATACACAAGCCTGGGCCCGTCATTTTTACAGAATGCAAATCAGATCCCTTAAGCATATTGTGAAATGTTGGCAACCAAAACAATAGCTCTGATTGAAGAAACAACAGGGATGGCGGTTATAAATCAGCTCTGTCTGAGAGCGTCTCCTCTCCAGCATGTTACTGTTCCGAGGCACCTGGCGGATAGCCATGACAACCCACTCGGCTCCAGATTGGAGAGAGAGAGATGCTGAAAAAGACAGAGGCTACTCCACTAACACGTGAAAATGAGAAAGAGGAAATAAAGAAGTGGAGGAAGAGAAAATACTTCTGTTACTGTTAAACCAGGAACATTTACGCCAGTGCTCCTTTAAGTAGCCATTTTACCGCAATCAAGTTTAGCCAGTTAACCAGGCTAGAACCTCAGTTCAATACCGCTCATAAATTCCCAACAGGGCTTTTACAGTAGTGACATTTATATCCATACTCTCTGCCGACCCATGCCAAGAGAAAACAAGTTTTTATCATGGCAGTGCAAAAATATACTAGTGGTCTGTCTAGCAATTTATCCCTGGTTATCCCCACCAAAGCAGTCCTTCTGTGGTTGCCTGGAAACCAGATCAGCATCTAATATGGACACGGTATTGGTGTGATAATGCTGGGCGTTTTAATATTTCTAAAGAGGAGACGACCTTTTTGATAAGAGAAAGGACTGTGTCTGGAGAGGAGACAGTGCTCTTCTAATCTTTATAGCGGCACCACGTTCAGACATTAGGAAATATATCCAGCTTCCGTAGTGACATGTAGTTTGGCTTCAAGCTGAATATGCTGCACGTCCCAACCGTGTGTGGGTGTGTGTGCATGTCTTTTTTTGTTTTTGTTTTGTTTATTATGTTTTGTGAATGTTTGCCATGTTGTCTTTTTACAACATGTGGACATGTTTTGTCAGCCAATTCCAGTATGTGGAGATGCGTGTGTTTGTGTGTGTGTGTGTGTGTGTGTAGGACTTGGCAGGGCACAAGCAGGCTCTGTCATACGGGCGTGTCCACTCCAGACCAGATGTGTGTGTGACGTGAAGTCAAATATCAGCTGCAGCTGACCAGTTTGATTGGACTGTTTTTGTTGTTAATATAGCTCCGTTCTCTCTCTCTCTCTCTCTCTCTCTCTCTTTTTCTCTTTCTCCCTGCGTGCGGGCGTGTGGTTGTGTGTTGTGACTGTCTTTCCAGCCCCCTGCCGCCCCAGCCAAAAGCCCCTGAGACGGCGTGGTCAGAGAGTGACTCCCCAGTCTTTCACCTGACAGACGACTCCCTCGATGGCTTCCTAGAAGAGCACCCCGCGGTCCTCATCATGTTCTACGCCCCCTGTGAGTAGGATGGCACAGACCGTCCAGGAACAAAGCTGTCCACACAACCGGACAGGTTGATGATCTGAAAGATAACAGCTTTTTTAATTTTCTCTCTTGTTGATAGGACTTCAATGACAATGGCCATGGAGAGGTGCTTTTAGGAGTCGGTTATAGTTCATTCAATGCTATTGGGCCTTAGGATGTATTTCCAAGATGAATGTACAGGACCAACCCAAAGCTGGCCGGTTTAACAGGGCCATTTTGTATCGTTCACACGCACTCTGCCAGACTTGGAAGCACCTTCCTGACATCATGCAGATTACATAAGCCTCGTCATGTCAGTGAATGGGCCCAGGCAACACACTGACAATGTTACAGAACACTGAGGGAAGCTGCCAAAACGGGGACAGATGGATCCATGTGTCACTTCCAAAGCGTCGTATTTTGGGCCCAAACTCCCCTCCGCCCTCCCTAGTGTGACATCTTAGATCGCGGTAAAGCTACGGAAAACAAATGGCGAACGGTTGGTGGTTAAATATACATTTTGAAGAGGCTTTAACTTGATTTGGTCTCTTCAGTCTTTCGCAGGGAAGTGCGGCGTTCTATTTCTCCTCCGCCCCTCACTCCCCCCCGCCCTCTCTCCTCTTCCTTCTCTACACCCTCTTTGCTCACCGTGAACGATGCCAACAGGCATGTGGAAAAGCTTTAGCTTCTCCGAGTGGAACTGCTATTTTTAAGCCGGCTTCTGAGCTCTCGGGAGGTAAGCAGGGCTGGTCCTCCTGCCGCTCTAAATGGTGGCCCTAGGACCCCTGCAGACATATCCACAGATAACTGAATGTGAGCCACTTCAAGCTTTTCCGATGACTATTATGATAAAAACCTATGATCAGACAGTGCACTTATTCTGGACATAGAATTTCTTCCCAGGATTTTACGTGAATTCGTGGCTCATCACTCACACACAAAAGCGCACACACAAACCCATTTGTAAACCCACCTGGCTGCCCCAATTCTGTCGGATTTCAGTCAAATGGCACCTGGTAAATGCCGACAACTGCGGTGCAAAAAAAAAAAAAAAACACTCGCAAATTCGATTTCTCCGGCAACCCCGGGCTTGCTCGCTCACTAGCTTGGACCGCGGGCACGCGTCATCCATCCCACAATATGGCGGTGCTAGGTGCAATAGATAGGCCATTAACCGGTGGAGGAAGCGCTGACAACTCTTTGGCCTTTAGCTTCCATTTTGGAAGTCCCTGAGATTCCATGGAACTGGCTAACCAGAGGCTAACCATTGACAGACACAGATGTCCCCCATTTCATTTGTGTGGTCTCCTAATGGTCCTCCTGTCAGAGTGAGATAAATCATCTCCCTTACTGAAAGCATGGCCTGGGTTTCTGCTTCTCGCTGAGACCTCAGTGGTGCACGGGCTGGTGTTCTGTGTAATGGCTTACATTTGGGCATCCTAATGGATGTTGAAGTCTGAGCTGTTGTTCAGATGTGAGGGAAGGCTCAGAGTGAAAGTCAGAGCACCAAAGAGATAACATGGGCCTCTCTGAGACCCTGAAGGCTCATTGACAAGACATTATAGGGTGAAGGCTAGAGTTGTATGTTCGTTGCCATCATGATACGAGTTGGCAGACGTGTCCTATCCAATACTGGGAAGTAACACATGTTTCCCCTTGACCAATGAATGATTTGTTTAGTTTAGACAGATATACTCATTTCCACTTTGTCAACAAATCAGAACTTACTATGTCGTTTGAGTGAACTCACTGTAGTAATTTCTCTGGGTACAGACTTGCTCTCTGTACTCATTAATAAAATTGTAATTTGATAATTGCCTGAAGTCTCACCTCCTTTAATGGGTTGTTTTCTGCATGAACCTGAAAATATCCATTACACCTGCTGGCTGCTTTCTGTCTGCAGGGTTGTGTAACTGGTTCAACTGCAAACCATAGACTTGGAGTCCTATTAATTAACACAGCACTTTACACACACAAGCGCACGCGCGTCCGGAAACGCCTGCCCACTCAAACGATTGTTTCATATTTTCTCTCCCAACGGCTGACCGTTCTCTCTCACAGACAAGTATGGGCCGTCTGAAAGAGAGGTGAGCGTGGGGGCCACAAGCCCAGCGGAGGTGATGCGCAGTGCAGAAGAACAGATGCCTTATTTATCTTTGCTCAAACAAAAGTGCTCGCAGGGATTGTGAATCAAGTAAGGCTACTTTATT
This sequence comes from Aplochiton taeniatus, assembly GCA_017639675.1. Taxonomy (NCBI): domain Eukaryota; kingdom Metazoa; phylum Chordata; class Actinopteri; order Galaxiiformes; family Galaxiidae; genus Aplochiton; species Aplochiton taeniatus. The sequence continues at coordinate 35,294,635 of CM030172.1, read as the reverse complement.
AGCCCGCATGGCAATATGCTTGGTTCCCAATCTCCCTGTTTAATTTAGTGAAGAAAGACAACCAAGGCACAGAGGGAAACAGTGTGCACGTTCATCAAAGGGCATATTCATAACGCGGTAGCACAAACAAAACATAGTTTGGGCGGCGGCTTTAACATCCAAAAACCATGGCCGAGACAGTTAAGCTCTCAAAATAAAAAGCGTGTCGCATAGTGCTCATGCAATATTATTATTATCTCTCATCAAACACCGCATTTCTTCATCAAACGCAGCGAGAGGCTTTTGTGTTGACAGGGAGCCTTGTAAATAACACACTCTCACAGTATCTTAGTCAAAGGCACTTTTTCAGATTTGTGTGTTTATCCTGCTGCATGCACACATTGTCTGTATCACTCACTCAAATCTATACACGCACACACACACACACACACACACACACACACACACACACACACACAGTGTATTGTGTGACACTAGTTCTTGCACCCTCACTTGCCCAACACAACAGTCTCCCTTTGGGGTGTCAACCAAACACTCTCTGTGTAAGTGCAGAGGTGATGAGAACACCAGTCAAGTCTCTACAAGACCCAATGCATATACTCAGACCCCCCCCCCCCCCAACACAAGCTCTCTCTCTTTCCCATTTGGTATTTTCCTGCATATTACGCACACACACACACACACACACACACACGCACAAACAAACATGTCCCTTGTTCCCAAACATGGCTGTGGCTGTGGCTAGTGGTCAGACATGACTCAGCCATCCCACTTGGGATTTTCTTGGGCCCTGTCATCTGATTTACAACCCTAGTGGGAGTAATGATGGGTCCAACCCACTGTATTAGGAGGTGTGAAACATTGCTCTCTCCCGTATCAATCTGGTCATTATCGGACTGCTCTTGTATAATTTCTCAGGGTCTAGAGCTTTCATTTTCCTGTCACTGGAGGATGGAAGCAGGTGTAGTGAAAATGGAAGTGAATCCCCCCCCGCGCTGATTTCCATTTAGTTTTATTGGCCAAAGCAGTCGTTTGCACCGATACTCTTCTTAACAGATGTCATTTCCTTTTAAAACGTATGGAGTCATTTAGAAGTGGGTTGTTTATACTGTATGTCATGGTGGTGTAACGGTGGTAACAAATGTGTGTTTTTTTCTCCGCCAGGGTGTGGCCACTGCAAGAACATGAAACCGGAGTATGACGAAGCGGCCGAGTTCCTCAACAAAGACAAAGACGTGCGTACAGCACCATGCTGTGTGTGTGTGTGTGTGTGTGTGCGTTTGCGTGTTGTGCTTGTGTGTTCTAAGGCCTGCGTGTGTCTATGAGGTCGCCAACGTGTCCTCAGCGCTATCAAACCTTGGGCCAGCGCATTAGGCCAGCACATTAGGCCAGCGCATTATGCAGCACTGCTGCACTGGCCCGTCCAGCTCCTCCCTATGTGTTTCTGATTAGCAGCCCTAAATCCCCTCCCGCTCTGTCCTCTCCACCACGACAATCCAACCATCCCCAGCCAAAGCCAGCAGGCCTATCAAATGTTGCCCTTGTGAGTAGAGCGATTATCTCATCCTCGGGGCGTCCCTGTAGTGCGGGGCTTGGACCGGATCCGGATGGCCGTGTGCCTGGTAGCGTAGGTCAGTGGGAAGAGCTGCTCGCTTATGGACGGACTGTTCCGGAGCCTCTTAAGCACCCTGGGCCTTTGAGAACTCTGAAGTCATTTATTTTTCTACCGTCTCGTGTGACTCATACATCCATATGGAGGAAGAGGAGGTGGCTGCTGCACGGCGTTATGCCCAGACTAGATTGAAACGACGTTGAGAACGGGTGGAATATTTAACACCCCTGTTCTTACCGCTCACAGAAGGAGTTGCACATAGAACATAGCAAACAAACAAGAAGGTGATAGATGATGATGATAGATGATAGTCTGTGTGTGTCCTCTGGGACCATTTTCAAAGGACAGGTTTGGAGAGACCTTGCATGTTGCGTGGTGTTAAGCAATGCTGCTGCAATGGGAAATGAAAGGAAATAGTTTAAAAAAGATTGGAAAATAAGTTATGTTTGACATCAATCCAGCATTACACACACAGAGCACTGTCATTTCTAAAGTTCATCATTTGAGCTATGTAGGTGATTTTGACTTGCACAGGGGGGGTTTGAGTGAGTGCTGCAAGGGGCAGGATACATTTGCGCTTCTGTGGTGTTTCAATTGACAGCATGAGTGAAGACACAGTATTTAATATTAATGTCATTCTGCCCAGGTCTGGTGTGTCTCTTAAATTTTGTTCACAATGCAGTAAAATAGTTCAGTAAAAATGATTGACGGTCACTTTCCCCGCTCATCTTGGCAGAGCCCCGGTGTGCTGGCGGCGGTGGACACCACTATTCACAAGGCGGCGGGCGACCGGTTCAAGATCTCCGGCTTCCCCACCGTCAAGTACTTTGAGAAGGGAGAGGAGAAGTACACGCTGCCCAACCTACGCACCAAGGAAAAAATCCTTGAGTTTATGCACAAGTGAGTGGGACTGCCAGACGTCCTGTGATTACCCTAGGAACATTACAGTCAGCATGGCTCCACTGGATTAGTGTGTTTTGAAGTCAACTGAATTGAGCTCAGCTGCCGGTATTTTCTACAGCTTGATGCATATTATTATTTAGGATGTCAAATGAGTTCCCAGACGCACCAAGAACGGAATAATACTTATCAGAAATCAGGATCAATCAGGAACCGTTTCCATAATCAGGTTTGAATGTTGATGTTTTGACCTTGACATGTGCTTTTCTCCATCGTTCTGGTGTCTGAAGACAGGTTGAGAAATGCTTCTGTATATCTGTTGTAGTTCCTCTGGCCTAACATTCAACATATTTGCTCACAGCATGTGTCACATTTTCCTGACCTCTCATGTATTGGACAGTCGGCGATGCACTACGTTAGTCAGCTGTCAAAACCCTAATGGATCAGAGGTTTTGGAAGGCTAGCCGAGATTAGAAAATCTACGGCTGTCCGAGAAGGAGCCGGGACAAAGTGATACCAACTGCCATTTTAAGAAAACAGCCCAATATTTCCTTAGGATCTTAACTCATGCTGAGACGTGTTTGCTGAGATTGTTTCAGTGAAGGCTTGCGCTGTGTAAGGGCCAGATTTGGGCATCCTAACAGATGTTTAAGTCTGAGCTGACTGTTCAGAAGTGGGGGAAGGGTCAGAGGGAGGGCCAGAGCACCAATGAGATAACATGTGCTTCTCTGAGACACTGAAGGCTAGTGTTATCTGTTCGAAGCCATCACAATACAAGTTATCTTACCAGTCCTTATCAATACTGGGAGGTAACACGTGTTCCCTTTGACCAATGAATGATTTGTTTAGTTTAGATCAATATACTCGCTTTCACCTTGTAAAAAAAAATCTGAACTTACTATGTCGTTGGAGTGAACTCACTGTAGTAATTTCTCTGTGTACAGACTTGCTCTCTGTACTCATTAATAAAGTTGTACTTTGAGAATTGCCTGAAGTCTCAACTTCTGGGCTGTTTTCTGCATAAACCTGAATATATCCATATAGAAAATAGAAAAAGGTGAAATCAGACCTTATTTGTCGAAACACGTTCTTGGTTTCTATCTGTATGTCCAATCAACGTGTCTTATCTTCCAATCCAGTCCTCAGGCCCCTCCTCCCCCGGAGCAGTCCTGGGAGGAAAAGCCCTCCAGCGTCAGCCATCTTGGATATGAGGACTTCAGGGAAGCACTGAAGAAGAAGAAGCATGCCCTTGTCATGTTCTATGCTCCCTGTAAGGACTTTTGTAGATGCTAAGTGCACGACACCCCACAACATTGGATTCTAGTCACTTCACACAAACAGTATGCTTCATTTAGAACTAGTTGCCAACTGTTGATGAAACGACGTATGCATTTGAGATGAGTGGGGAAAATGAGACTTTTCACAATTTAGCCCTTCCTTATCCTGTGTGTACCAAGCCAATATGTATGTAACTTAGTGCTGGGGGCCAACTCCTTATACTGTATGGTAACCACACCTAAGCCCTAAGGAGACGCGAGAATGACGCGAAGGGCTGAGAATAGATGGCGGAGCTGAAACCTCTCTCTTCCATCACAACACACACACACACACATACACAACACACTAGCATGTAAACAAACGCACCCGCAAAAAAATATATACACATGAGCGTCATTCAAATCAATACACATAAACATCTTCCCACACAGCTCCCTCCTGCCCTTCATTCAATCACAAAGCAGCGCCACCCCGGCCTCTGCAAAGGCAGGCTGACACACACACACACACACACACACACAAAAACACACACAAAAACACACCAAGCAATAACAACCTGTTCCTCTGCTTTGTTCCTCCTTTCTCTCAATTCGCTCCAAACCGCAGGCTAATATCCTCCTATTAAAAGATTTGTCTGACATCAAACTACTCGGCAAAACGGTAAAATGGTAAAGAAGAGGCGCACAGACTAAATTGTATCGTTTCCTAAGGCTTGGTGAGCTAGTTGGAGTCTTATTAATTCCCTGTTTGAACATCTTCAGTTATGAAACTAAACTTCCAGCCCACTCCTACTCACACTTGTGCTATCCCGAGGAAAGACAGTGCTAATTGGCTTTTTTGTGTGCGCGGCAAATAGTTTTCACCACTGCTGAACACCCATCTGCTTCCATCCCTCATTCACCACTGCTGGAAGCTAGACTTTTTTGTTGTCTCGTTTAATTTCCTGTTTTAAACAAACACACACACACACACACACACACACATTCACAGTGCCGTATGCTCCCGTTGAATTCGCCAACATGGCTGATTCACGGTTAGCTGAGATTCTTTCTCGTTGTGTCTGAGGGCTGAGGGGAAGACGAGAGTGAGGGAAGAGAACACTTGATAGCCAGATCTCGATATCAGCTTTTAGTGGCTATTAAGCCCGGTGACTAAGTACACGCCGATGCACCTCTAATTTTACTGTCCCCGCTCTCCTTCCATCTACTTGGAGCTACTTAGTCAAAGTGTCTCAACGTGTATTTGTTCCGACGACTGCCGTCTGCTCAGACTCGTCCGTTCGGTCAGCGTGTCCCCCCCCCCCCCCAATGCAAGCCACTTCAAAAAGCACCATTCAGTCGTTTAGCCAGTGTAACAATGGGAGGTTCTTTCTATAAAAAAGCAACTTTGGCTCGACTTATAATCGGAAAAAGCAAGGGGTGTGTGACACCGTTTCATGATTTGCTTTCGGACTTAAGGTTGTGCGTCGTCAAATGTGCAGGGGCGTGACAGAAAGTTAGCGCACTTATCATGACCTTTCAACTGCTCTACTTCATTTACAGATAGGGCGTCGTCAGGCAGAGATTCAGTAAGGCTTGGCTAGTTATAACTTACAGACTTGTCAACTATTCTCTGCTTGATCTCAACGACCGGTGAGATTAATGGAGATCCCACTTGCTGAGCTGAGGGAACCTTTCTCTACCAGTCTTCTTGAAGCTCTGGGTGTTTTGAGCTGGCCCTTCAGTCACCCAACCACAACGTCCCCATTCAAAATGATGTATGCTTGTTTTAGCATGCGGCATGAAGACAAATGGGGGCACGTATTAATGACTGCTGAGCCCATATGTCAGAACTCTATTCTATATCTTTATACCTGCCTTATGAGGCCATTGTTGTGTGTGGGGACCAGTGTGACCCCCAGTGTGGGCTATGAAGGCTGCTGACAGATTGCTGGGAGGAGGGTAGAAAGTGCCTGGGAGGTTGTATTTATGAGGGCAATAAAAAGATTTATCGCCTTCCATAAAATACAAGTGAGCTATCGCTAATGTTGGGTAATTCTCTAAGCCAGGGACAGGGCATGTCAGCCTTGCGTGCGTGCGTGCGTGCGTGCGTGCGTGCGTGCGTGCGCGCACCCGAGTGACCAGTGAGGTTTATGATGATTTTATTTTATTTAGCATGTGTATTTATTACTTTGTGTTTGGCTACTGTCTACCAGGTGAAACCTGTGGCTTCTATAAGGACAGATCTAACAGTCTGTCTGTCTGTCTGTCTGTCTGTCTGTCTGTCTGTCTGTCTGTCTGTCTGTCTGTCTGTCTGTCTGTCTGTGCCTGCCTGCCTGCCTGCATACGTGTCTGTCTTAACAGGGTGCCCTCACTGCAAGAACGCTGTCCCTCACTTTACCACGGCAGCAGATACTTTCAGAGAGGACCGCAAGGTACTGTAGCACACACATACACACACACACACACGTACACAAGCACTTCCATGGACCTCCAATGGTGTTTTCTCAATAGTTGATTCTGACATTCTTCCCTAGTCATTCTCTCCATTGTTTCCAGCCCTCATCTATCTCTTCCTGGACCTCTGGCACTCTCCTCTCTGTTCATTCTCTGTGTCACTCCTTCCAGTCAGCCCGACCCTCCCTCCTTGTCTGACTCACCTCTGAGCGCCCACACACACACACTCACACACAAACTTTGAAGGAACAGGGAAGCATGCCCAACGACACCCGGGGCTGACATCTATTTTCTATGACTTACCGCAAAAACGAAGACATTGACTCGCCCCTCGCAGAAAGATTACCTTCATACATCACAACGCATAACATCAGCCTCCCTTCTTTTTTGAATCTGGCTCTTAAAGTATTTGGCCCATTGACGTTTTGACGCTTATTCCTCACATGGAATACATTTCAGATGTTGCGAAATGGAGACATTCACAGTATGTCCTTTTGTCAGGCAACGTCTATGCTCCCTGTATCACATCGGGAGAAAGATTTGGTTTCTCATGCCGCAGCGCTTAAGTCCACAAAAAGGTGAATCTCTAGAGTACGTGCCCAAACATTTGGCAGTGCCATGCACTGGGTTTATTTGCCAACCAAACCCTTCACCAAGTCATTGGCTTACAATGTCGTCGTTTTTAGGATTGTCCCTTGGGTACACTTATTCTTTTCTTATGATAATTTCCATCACCAGTAAAACACCCTGGGTATGGGTTTCAGTACCTCTTAATCCGTCTGACGAACGGCGTGTGGCTTCCAATGTGGAGTTATTAAAAAGCACTCGAAAGGAATAAAATCTCTCTTGTTCTGTTTTTCCCCTTTAACTTCCAAAGAAGAATCACTGTGCTAACTGGACAGCAAAAGCGAACAGGTTTTGCAGTGATTTCTCAATGCGTGCGTGTGCTGTGTGCATGAAGCCAACGTTGGTTGTTCCAGGGTCTGTTAACATCTTTTAAAATCTCTCGCTATCCCTCTCTGATCCCCCTTTCCCAGTGTCCTGTGGAAGTTTGAAGTGTGTGTGTGTGTGTGTGTGTGTGTGTGTGTGTGTGCGCAGGAGCACATGGATTTATTGACCCATTCACACTCTTGATAAAGCCTGGACCCTGCGTATTGGCCTGGACAGGAGTGGATCCCAGGCTATTATCCCACTGCACCGTGTTTGCTTTGGACAAACACGGCGGGGCCCAGTTCTCTCTGTGAACTAGCTCCCAAATTAAAATTGCACTGCTGGGATCGTCGACAGTTTTTTACATGTTTTTTGGCCCTTAATCAAGTTGAATTTCTACGAATACATTCCAGGTTTTGTTTTTTACAGAGCTATCCGTTATTGTAATGAGAACACTCCAGAGCAGAGGAATTGGCTTGGGCTTTGGATGGCCTTAAAATAACAAGCTGTTGCTGTGTGCTTTCTCGGCTATTAATTAACACCTCAGGTGGATACTCTGCTAATGACTTTTCTGCCCAGAAAGACTAATAGGACTAATTTCTTTCACATTTTCTTTTAGGGTTGCCTTATACACCGAACCAAGCTAAACTGAACTAAGCCATATTGTCTGCCCACAACGGAATCCAGAAAGACAATTTGCACACGAATCATTAGCAGCAGTGGAACCCAACATTACTGCTGTGGGAGAGGGGTATTACAATATTGACCCCCAAATAGCCATCCTCTCAAGTTCCCTTTCAATGCTCGCCATCGGAGCAGTGTCGTGTGATCAATGAGATGTGGTAGGGCCCTCTGTCAGCTGCAGCTCGGGATCAATGACGGAATTGGCCACAGACCTTTGAAAAACAACCCTCTTACGACTTCATTTTCCTGCTGTCAATTGGCGGCAACTCTGATTGATCGCAGGCACGAGGTGTCGTGTGGAGTCGCCAGATACGGCCTGGTGCCTCTGCATGGTGCCTCTGCCTGGTGCCTCTGCCTGGTGCCTCTGCCTGGTGCCTCTGCCTGGTGCCTCTGCCTGGTGCCTCTGCATGGTGCCTCTGCCTGGTGCCTCTGCATGGTGCCTCTGCATGGTGCCTCTGCCTGGTGCCTCTGCATGGTGCCTCTGCCTGGTGCCTCTGCCTGGTGCCTCTGCCTGGTGCCTCTGCCTGGTGCCTCTGCATGGTGCCTCTGCCTGGTGCCTCTGCATGGTGCCTCTGCCTGGTGCCTCTGCCTGGTGCCTCTGCATGGTGCCTCTGCCTGGTGCCTCTGCCTGGTGCCTCTGCCTGGTGCCTCTGCCTGGTGCCTCTGCATGGTGCCTCTGCATGGTGCCTCTGCCTGGTGCCTCTGCCTGGTGCCTCTGCCTGGTGCCTCTGCCTGGTGCCTCTGCCTGGTGCCTCTGCATGGTGCCTCTGCCTGGTGCCTCTGCCTGGTGCCTCTGCATGGTGCCTCTGCATGGTGCCTCTGCCTGGTGCCTCTGCATGGTGCCTCTGCATGGTGCCTCTGCCTGGTGCCTCTGCATGGTGCCTCTGCATGGTGCCTCTGCATGGTGCCTCTGCATGGTGCCTCTGCATGGTGCCTCTGCATGGTGCCTCTGCCTGGTGCCTCTGCCTGGTGCCTCTGCATGGTGCCTCTGCCTGGTGCCTCTGCATGGTGCCTCTGCATGGTGCCTCTGCCTGGTGCCTCTGCCTGGTGCCTCTGCATGGTGCCTCTGCCTGGTGCCTCTGCCTGGTGCCTCTGCCTGGTGCCTCTGCATGGTGCCTCTGCATGGTGCCTCTGCCTGGTGCCTCTGCATGGTGCCTCTGCCTGGTGCCTCTGCATGGTGCCTCTGCATGGTGCCTCTGCCTGGTGCCTCTGCATGGTGCCTCTGCATGGTGCCTCTGCCTGGTGCCTCTGCATGGTGCCTCTGCATGGTGCCTCTGCCTGGTGCCTCTGCCTGGTGCCTCTGCCTGGTGCCTCTGCCTGGTGCCTCTGCATGGTGCCTCTGCATGGTGCCTCTGCCTGGTGCCTCTGCATGGTGCCTCTGCATGGTGCCTCTGCCTGGTGCCTCTGCCTGGTGCCTCTGCCTGGTGCCTCTGCCTGGTGCCTCTGCCTGGTGCCGACAAGGTTTCCTTCTATTAGAGATGCCCCGAAAAGTTGAGCTCCCAAGCAATGTGTTTGGCTGATTGTTGGGACGCGACGTAGTCCCTTGAATGAACTTGAAATACGGGCTCACCGGTCAGTGTTTACTTCATTTGGACCCTACGGCGTTTGGCTCGTAGTTTGGTCCCTTAAATATTCCAGACACAATCTGCTTGTTTACGAAACAGAGCTAGGTTGAACAGGGGCAAAGAGAAATGTCATGTTGTCGCCAGTACACGCCAACGTTGCGTGACAAAGTGTCAAATGGCTTTTCCCTGTACAAGAGAGCGATCGTTTTTCCGTATTAATCTGGAAAGGGCCTGGCAGTGGGAGGGGCCGTTGATTTCATCGTGCAGCATTTAGTATCCTGAGTGGGTGACATTTGAGCCGTCCAAAAGGACGAGCTGAGTGAGACATGTATTAGGGTGAGGCTGGTATTTATGCCTCATTGGGCTGCCTGTGGCTAACTGCCTCAATGTGACAGCCGCTACCCCAACCCATACACACACACACACACACACACACAATCGTCTCCTTTTGTTGTTTTTTATGTAGGAGTGATTGTTGTGTTTTTTCACTCACCCACTTGATGTGCTCCGGGTAGTTCGAAAGGAATGTATTAGTCATTTTCAGTAACCCGGAGAAAAAAAAACTGGCAGGCTAAATTTGGGCTAGTGTGGCAAAATGTGTTAAGAGTGTGAAAACAGCCATGGTCTGCGCCAGAGCAGCTGGGGTTGGTTTGAGCAGTTACTGTAAACCTCCCTTTTTCTGTTGAAAACGACACACATGAACGAGACACGTAATGTCTCTGCTCTCCTTGTCTGCCAGATTGCGTATGCAGCGGTGGACTGCAGCAAAGGACAGAACCGAGAGCTGTGTAAGCAGGAGAGCGTGGATGGCTACCCCACCTTCAACTACTACAACTATGGCAAGTTTGCAGAGAAATACAGCGGCGAGCGAGGGGTAAGTAGAGTCGAGCAAGGACAAAGCGATTTCCAGAGGGGGAAACCTTTAGTAAAACCCCTTTGCTATTTTATGCAGTTGATAATCCTGTTGACACCAGCTAGCATGTCTTGTGTCCTATTAATGTAACTGTGCATCCAATAAGACACCCTTCTCGCTCCATCGCCTCCCCCTCTGTCCTCTCTCCAGGAAGCGGGATTCACAGGGTTCATGCGCAGCCTCAGGGGGCGTGACCACGAGAAGGTTGGCAAGAGGAAGGAGGAGCTATAAGGCTGGTGGAGTTAAGGGGGCGGAGCCTGTCTGCACTGTGACCCTTGACCCCTGGCCAGGGCCCTATCAGCACTGACTTGGGAGACTTGATGACCTCAGCCAAAGTCAATTTCGTTTTTTTAATCCAGTGGTGATTTCGTTTGTAATAAGATCAACGGATTACCTGCAGTCTGACCACTTGAGATGTTCTTTTTCCATGAATATTTTGATAGAACAAAAGTAGTTTTCTTTTTGTTGTAGTTTGTTTTTTATATACTGTGACCGCATTTGTAAACATCTACACTTTATACTGTATCTATGCAATACTAGCCCTTACTCAGCACTGGGATTGTGACTGGCTTCTGGTAGCCTGTAGGTAAGGCTTGGAGCAGGCCACAGGGCGCAATCATACTTGTTCTGTTTCTATGGCCTAGCTCGGCTAATGGTAAGGTCCTATCAACACAGTCTGTGAACTGTTAAAGAAAATATAAATATAAATATGCAATGGTTGATGTTTTTTGTAAAGAATCGTAATAGCAGCCTAAAATCATTTGGGATATTGCTTCATTTGACTTCACTGACGTGAAGTCTCTGGCTGCCCTGCCACAGTCTAGTCAGTGTCTTCTGAGAAAGGCAAAATGGAAAACTTCAAACAACTTTGATTGGTCAAAGATCCTGCTTTTGACGCCTTGCTTGCAATACCATCTGATCATTTCTAGGGCCAGTGTCAAGAGACATAGAAAAATTGTCTAGTGTCTAGTGAAAATATTCTCTATGGTTTCAGGCTATCACTTTCGGGCTCTCGAGAAGACATTATTATCTTGTGTGTGTGCGCGTGTGTGTAGCTCAATATCGTGGCCTTAAAAATGTGAACTGGAGCGACTTGCTCGCTAGCGTGTCAGACTGATATCGAAAAAACAAAGCCCTAAAGCATAGCAGAGACCAAGTGGTTGGGAGTTGTCGAAAGACCGGTTATTCTTTGCCTCAACTTATCTATTGTACCAGAGGCATTATTGGACCAAGAAAAAAAACTCTTAGCAGACCAAAAATATATGTGATTTGCTCTTATTTACATGCTGTATACATTTGTGAAGGCCCCTTGTAAATATACCAACTATTACCTCCATGGCAACGGTCTCCAGCATCACAGGAGGGAAAGGGGCTAGACATTTGAAGAAACATAATATGTATGTTATACATATATGATATGCCTCATAGCATTTAGGCCAGTAAAGTCAAACATATTGGAAGAAACAAACATGGATGCCAAAATTTGTGACAATATGCAGTGTTTGAATGGATATTCTTTCTATTCCAAAGATGTATTAGGACCAAGACTATGTGTCACCCTTCCCAAACCTTTGTATATAAAGCTACGTACATCAAGAAGGCATGGAAATCTGTCCTACTGCATAGTGGGTTCTAAAGAACCAGGGCTACGTTAGTTTGTATTAGATCAACCCTCTCTGCCTATGCGTCTCCACACCAACTAAACCACGCCGAGAAGCGTAGAGCACATTGCTTGGATCAGTGGGTTGTCTGCCCAACCGGCTGGCCTGCTCTGGGCAGGGGTAATCCCCTTTGTCCCAACATATCCAAATGGATGACTTCAGTGTGGCTAGAAGGTGTGGGCAAAGTCGATAAAAGTCCCCAGACCCATCCTCTGTTCTCTGTCTCTGTCCTTCTGTCAACGAGCATAGCACCGTCATTGATAACGGGACCATTATCATTTCCGTGGGGGTGACTTTAATTTAGTGTGTTTCCAGGTCCCTGGCTTAAGCCGCTATAAATATTTAAAAGCTTATCTGTAGCCGAGCTTGTTTTCATTATTCAGGAGTTTGGTTGCTTTTGTTATGGATATGGTTCTCAGGGATAGCGAAACACAATTAAAGGGAACTAGCTTGTTTGTTGATTGTATTCCAGTTGAGACTTTCTTTCTTAGCTAGCCCAGTTGTAAAATGATAGACATGTTTACAGTTTTCTCCCAAGAAAAAACAGAACGGTGTAAATCAAGCTGTTTAGTTTACTGTTCCTTTGCTGGGAACCGAAAGCACTATACAAGTTGCTGTCAAATCAATGGGGGTTAGTGCATCGTCTGTTAATTGGGACTTTTAACTGGCAGTTTCCAATGAAGTCAGTCTAAAAAATATCTTCTGCCTGGTAACAAGCACTGTGTGGTGTTCATGTTCCTAATACATGTTATGGTATTCAGATCTAGAGCTGTATAATCACAGAAAGATACGGGATATGCTTTACATAGCTACCATAGATATTGGCATAATGCTGTATTTAGGTGTTTAGTTTTTTTATGGTTAGGATAGGTTTATCTGTTGACTCGTCCGATTGTTTTTCTTCTCAGTGCTAATAATGTCGATTTGAGAAAGATTTTAAATAAAGTCCACATCCGTCTTATCCCAAAGGTCCATGTTGTTATGGAAATAGGCCCCACTAATGCCAAGAAGTCAATGTTGCCTTTGTTGGTTTACTGCCCAGCCATATGTACAGTCCCTGCCGAAAAAACATAAAGACTCAAACATTTTCAAGCTATTGTCTTTTGTTAAATTATTTTATTTTCTTTCTTTCTTATTTTCTTGTGATTAGGCCTGCTGCCTACCTATTGTAAGTACAAGACGTCAACATACATTCAAGGTTAACTCTGATGCTATGAATTCGGCTATTTTGGCTTTCAAAAATCTTCCATTTGTATTAGATTGTTTGCATATTGTAATCTTTTAAATGTAGTATCACATTGAAAAGTATTTGATTGAAGATTTCCAGCATGCACCCATGAGATGGCCGTACTACAGCTTGTCAATCAGTCCCTGACCTATTCGGGCCAATGGGTTGATGGACGGCTCTGGTAAACACTTTCAATGGCCATGTACAAAGACACCCAATCTGGGATGTCCATCATCCCTTGATTAATAACACATAGATTACTAGCTGCCCTCTGTAGAACTGACACAGATTCGTTTTAAATGAGATGACTGAATGATGGTAACATGTTTAGAAATAACCCCTTTAAGAAAAATGTACCATTGTGGCCCTCATACCTACTTGATGAAGCCAAATAACTGATATCAGCCCCAGAAACTGACAGTCAAAAAAGAATATGTAATGAGCAATGAACTTGCTCACACTTTGTTGATACTTTTACTGGACTATACCTTTGGTTTGAAACAGAGAAATTACTTTGGAACCCAGTTTTTTCTTGTCTGCCACAAAGCATACTTCCTCTGTTTTAATACACACTGTGTTCTATTGGACACCTGATTGATGTTTTTAAGTAAAGATAGAGGTTCTCACTCAACCTGATTGACTTTGGATTTCAGAGTGAGTGGAAACATTTTTTTTATGGCTGAGTGCCATCCTATCAGCTCAACCTGTGGTTTGTAAAGTGGCAGGAATTTTCGGAAATAGAAATTAGCCATGAGTGGAAAGATCTATTAATGCACAATGTTTCCAACGTTTATATTCTAAAAGTGCTGTTAACTAAAACTTTTACTCGTCCCTGTTTTACTTTTCTCCGACGCATTGTCCCCTCCTCCTGACCTTCCACTCCCCTTTCCTTCTACTTCACTTTAATACCTACTGAGGACTGCTTTGTTTTCTCAAATAGTGTCTGCTCACCTTTCAGCTTTTGGATAATTAATTATTATAACAATAATTATTATAATTAGTCTTAATTATTAATATCAGACTTATTCTTATTATGCAGTATTCTAAAAGATGTACACCCTTTAGTCAAACATCCCAACTCTGCTCTTTTTCACAGTTCTGACAACTGATAGGCAAAAGCAAACTCTACATTTTTTTATGCATTGCAAAGCGGAAAAGATTAAGAAAAATATGTATTTCCTCTCTCTGAATTAGTGCTCAAAAGAGTTAAGAATTTGGGGCAGTTTCCAAGTCTGCCCATGCTATGATGATAGTCAGAATCCATTTTTAGCTAATGTGTTTTTCTAGTCTAATCAACCTTGGGACTAAAGGTTGTCTTTGCAGGGCTTGAAGGTTTCCAGATATTGAGCCAGGTATTGGGGAATTGCCAGCCAGATTAATGCGTATGTAAGATACAAAGCGTTATCTTTTCTCTTTCTCTTCACCTCCACAACCTCTCTTGTTGTTGAGGAAATTGTGGTTGATGTCTTTCGATGTCCCATTATTATCCTGCCTCGGTAATAGTTCGTAATCACACATTGTCAAATGTGCACTGTCATCCTCACTTGGTTCAGATTGATTTGATTGTCAAATATTTTTTCCACATATTTGATTATATCTCAAAGCGTTCAAGATAGCAAAGTATTCAAAAACCTTTTTAAAACTATGGTGGAAATCCAAAATGGTATGACTTCATGTCCTCATCAGTAGAAACATTTTTCCCCCCTCTTACAACCACTGTAACTAAGTTGTCCGTCAAAGACAGCAGTAATCAGATGGAGAGAACCTATGCATGGGTCGACCCCTCCCCCTCAATTTTGTCAGTGTGACTGGAAATGACCGACACTTTCCACTAGACCATCAGCTATTCATGAAGTTGTCAGCAGCAGTATACATCCATCATTGTCAACATGTAACATTACACACACAAAACACAGTGGTTTTGGAAAGGTCTCTTGTTGGCAAGTTCCTTGGAGCAGCATCCTGGCAGAATGGTTGGCTCTGTTAAATAATGGGATGGGATGAGAAGCTGTCTGTGCTGTTCTCTTCATCTTTCAATAAAGACAGCGTTTCCCCTGCAGAATATTTCAAGATTATTAGAATGGGATTATTCTTTACTCAACAACTTTGGATGTGTCATTATCAAAACACAATATTGCTTCATCTTAATTTGAAATATATACTCTCTCTATGTTGCCAGTGTATATGACTCTCATGTGGTGCTAGACTAATGGGCTTAGTGTACCAGATAATAAACAGGACTTTATCATATCAACCAACTTTTGAATAATTCATGTCTTCCAACTGGCATTATAGAAGTAGAGCTAGTGGTTCATATGTGCTGCTGTGTAATATGAATGTTGAAGGACCTTTTGGATTAGCTGAAGAAACTCTATTCCTCGTTAGCCTTATGTCCACTTGAGTTACAAGCCGTCCTATATTCAGTGCTTCTTAGTTATTTTTGTCATTTTATTTCACAAAATACAAAATAAATGTTATTTACTGAAATAAAATACTCACATAGTTTGTGTTTCCTGTAGAGATTACATCTCATTCTCAACACAAACAGCATTAGACATGGCTCAACCTTTTTAACCTTGCTTAACAAGTTACCTAGAGCTGAGAAACTCCCATTTTGTTATGTTTAAATAAATCAGTTGGGTTTGTTGAATGTATAATTGGTTGCATGCCTATAAGTAGTGTTTAGTGTTTGATAGTTGAACATCTGTTTAAACATAAAACACTTGTATTTTTCTGTACAGATACTATTGAGACCTCAGAACAGCTTATAGCCACTCAGATTCTAAATTAATTCTAAAGAATGCAGTGTGTTAAATAAAATCAGGGTGTAGGTCGTGCAAGAGAATGAGATTTTACTAATGGTGTTGCATAGTGCTCTGAACAAAAATGTTATACCGGCTACTCTTGACGGTGCTGATGAGAATTCTATTGTCATATCCCAGGATGCAAAGCGCGCTCGAAGCCACGTAAACATACGCCTTGCTAAATAGTAAGCAGTTCCGAGCTGCACTACGGGTTGGTAAGAAACCGGTGCCAAGTGATGTATACAGGAACAAGACATTAAATAACTTGCTACCGCTGCACGACTTATGCTTCTTACCAGGTTAGATCTTGACCCATCGTCGTTGTTGTTGTAACGCTAGGTTTTGGGACCATGCTAATATGAGTTAGCGTCACCGACTAGGTAGCTAAGTAAGTTAGCCATCGCAAACGTTTTCTTGCTATTATTGGTTGCTAACTGGTGTTTTACAAGGGCCTTATAGACTTCCCTGACTGAGTGAACCTAGTATGATAGGTCTGGCTACATCAAACAGAAGCTAGTTAGCCAGAGAGGGTAATGGAGCAAACTTTAATTTAACTTTAACGTTACATTGACGGTGAACGAAATAACATTACAGAAGCTAACATTAGCTGTAGTTTTGCAAGTTGGTGCCACTGTCAATGATGACCGTGGGCTTACACACTACACAGTGACATATAGAGTGAGACTACTTTAACATTTAATTTATGTAAGTTAAGTAGGCAATCGGTTCGATTAATCAATCTGCCACGATCCATCAAATTGAGAACACATTCAACTTGATCGCTATGAAGTCTAGCTTAGTTGTCGCGATAGCAAACGTTAGGGAGCTTAGCTATTTCATCAATTTTAAGTTCTACGCGTCTCTGCTCTTTCATATGGCGGATCTCTGTCCATGGTGCTGAATATGAGCTGAAGGTGGCACATACCCTTCCTTGAGGTGGTGCCCTCTTGTTGTTTTAGGAGTCAATGATAGATTAGTCCACATACGTGTTGTTAATTATATTTAAAAGCTATCAACTCATATATTTTTAAAGACAAATAAGCTGGCAAGTATATGTTTTATTTTATTATTTTTATGTGTTTACTTATACAGGAAACAATATACATTGTTTGCATTGGACACACTCTGGGTCTCCACAGACTTAACTGGTGAACCCTACATAGACTTCCGAAGGGCTAAGTAGACACATGCCCAATTCATCCTCCTCTTCTACAAGCATGCAAATCACATCGTCTCGCTTTTCCTCCTCGGCAGGCCTTTAGAAAGTGAGTGATGTCAATGGTGCTGTTTGCCTCGGTGGTGAGGGTGGGGGACGGCCTTCCCCTCTCGGCCTCCACAGACTACGAGCAGGACAGGGAGCTGCTGGAGACTAAGAAGCACCTGAAAGGCTTGTCCAAAAAGCTCAGCCAGTTTCCTGACCGCTGCACTCTGAAGACTGGCCAGTACAATGTCAAGTAAGTAAGGCTTCTGTAGCACTCAGGCACACAGGCTTCCAGGTTAGATTTAATGCAAGGACTGGTTGGTTTGAACTCTTTATTTTATGACAGATTTTCATCTATGCTGAATTAGAGTTCATTTCACGTGGCCCAAGGTTATTTATACTATACAATACAGCGTCTGTCTCTTTGTACTGTGCTCAGCTTTCCTGCATTTTGTGTTAGATATAATTTAAGCATACTGACTAATGTCTCTGGTATTTCACACCACCTTTTTTGTTTCTCTGTGCGAAAGCCGCTGTCACCAGTCGGTGTGCCAGCCTTTTATCAGCACCTGAGACTTGTAGCTGTAGTTTTAGTTCCCAAGGTGTGCTTAATAGCTTTCTAGCAACATCACACCGCAGCGTTGGGAGTGCAACAAGGCCTTTGAAAATGCTTTGAAAACTCTTCAAGTACCTTGGGTGTTAGCTATTTGCTACTTGACGCTGCAGCTATTGGCTCAAATGAAAGCCTTTTCCGAATAACAGCCATCTGCAAGCATGTTTGAGTCCCCTCAGTCCCACGGATTCCCTTTGATATTCGGCGTCCTTTAATCAGTGAGAAGGAGTCCGAAAAAAACAGGCAGAATGCGTTGAGGAGACTATTCAGTCAGCCTAGGTAAATGTAATAAAAATTGTTCAGAAGATCCTTGTTGGCAGTGCCCTAACTGTGATGTATCGGCCTTTTTAAGAGGAATACGTTGGCCGGGATTTCAGGACTCACGCCACTCGAGACGACCTTCATTTTATTTTCCTATTATTTTTATAACTCTGCCATCGCAGAGCTCCCAGGGGGAAGCAGCCAAAATAGTTGGCCCTGGACTGCCTTGCTCCTTCCCCTCTGCCTGCTAGGCTCCTGCAAGGCATGTGCTAGTTTGGTTCCCCAGCCCCTGGCGGAGGCTCGGATCAACCAATGGATGGTGACAGACTGGCGGCGACACTCGACGCTCACACAGCTTTTCAGCACACACACCATGGCATCTGCTGCGTCCAGCAGCCCACTTGGTGGAAGGGTGTCCGCTCCCAGGCCTTTTAGCAGACGGGCTTTTGAGAAGCTCCACCAAATGTCAGCTCTGCCGCCCTTTCTCCCTCGTTCATTCCCAGCGTGTACTTGTTAGTGTCCTTTTGCCTTTGGGATATTATATATAATATTCTGAACAAGGGGGCTTGTTACAAATATTATCGTGGTGACTCACTCACAATGAAGTGGGACTTTTATGGGATCATTTTCAGTTCGTTCCGTTGATGAGTCAAATGACTCTGGAATAAGAGAGAAGTTTGTCTGTCTGTCGTGCAGACTTTTTGGCCCTGCATTCTTTGAGAGCGTGCGTCATGGGTACTTGTTAGTGTTGTGAGGAGCCGAGGATGTACTCTGGTGGCCGTCTGTTGACGTGTAGGGATGGGTACCAAAGCCCAGTATTAAACGGGCCCTGGGGCTAAATGATTAAAGACCCTGGTATTGATAAGCTTCGACGCTATCTGTCCTGCTCTCGGTACTGGAGAAATTAAGAAAATACCAAACCTATTTATTGTGGCTACGTAAACGTTATCGGGCACATTTTATCCCACCAACTCCGTTTCTAATTTGAGATAAGATTTGGACATTCGTTTATGATGCATTTTCGCTCTTCCCAATCCACACACACACACACACACACACACACACACACAGCCCCTGCTCTTAGTGTCAATGGAAGAAAGAACTATAGTTCAATAGTGTGGTTATACTTCCCTAGAGTCGATGCTGACAATGTTCGTACTTTGCATGATGTAAGGGCGGCAACACAAAACTCGTGAAAGTGCATTACAGACAGAGAAAGGCAGTTTTCCACTGCCTAGCTCATACTTCATCTCTTGTCCTTGCCCCATCTACATTAGGTTTCTTATGCTAGCAGCCTCAAGACCACACACAGAGTTAACATAATTATACGGAGACCAGTTCATGGTTAATAGTAACCCGTAGCCAGTTGATTGTTTAGCTATGGGTGCATTCATGAAGAAGAGGAGAGGTCCCGACTTCTGCAAACGGGGTGATCTCGCTCCAGAAGAACTGCTAAGAACTGTTGGGCCTTTTGCAGCCTACCTGCATGCCCCACCCGCATGCTCTATATACTATACCTATGCATTCCCGTTAAGGCACCGGATCGATAAGCAGTATCGTAGTACCGTTCACATCCCTGTCCCTGTTGACGTGTCTCTGCGTGGGCCCTAGTTTCACCAGCTCGCTGGGCGTGGGCTACCTGATGGTGTGCACGGAGAGCTACCCCAACGTGCTGGCCTTCTGCTTCCTGGACGAGCTGCAGCGCGAGTTCCTGGTCACCTACGACACCAAGCGCATCAACAGCGCCGTGCGGCCCTACTCCTTCATCGAGTTCGGTGAGCGGTGGCGCACGCTCCCCGGGGCAAAGACGTGGCTGTATTATTATTCTATTCTATTTGTTTCTTGTTCTGTTGTCGTTAATAGGTTCTGTTCTATCGTAGCCTACATGGTTGAATGCTGACCCTAATGCTAATTATGCTAACCTCTCCAGACAACTTCATCCAGAAGACCAAGCAGCGCTACAACAGCCCCCGCTCGCTCAAGATCAACCTGGCCGACATGCAGACGGAGATCAAGCTGCGGCCGCCCTACCAGCTGTCCACAGAGGACCTGGGCTCCATCAACGGCTTCTCCCTGCACACGCCCTCCAAGTACAAGGGCATAGGTAGGTATCTCACACACACACACACACACACACGCCATCCAGGTACAAGGGCATTGTTAGGAATCACACACCCAGACTCCAAGTACAAGGGTATAGGTACTACAGGTCACACACACGCACACACGCGCACACACGCACACACACACACACACACACACACACACACACACACGTCCCAAGCGTAAGGGTATTGGTAAGCTGCAGCAAATCATCAGCCGCTCGGTAGTCCAATCCGTATTGCAGTACACGTTCTCTCTCTCTAGCCTTCTCCCGTGCCCTGGCTTAGCCTAGGTCTAAGTGAAATATTTATGTCATGTCTTAAATCATATTCCTGTATCCAATTACAGTAGGAATGGGATGTTACATTGTCAGCTTATTCGCTTGTTCCAATTTACTGGGGCCCAACTCTGCTGTTCAACGTTATCTCATGTTTCCAGCCATAGGTTGAAAGACCTTTGTGTGTGTGTGTATGTGTGTAGCTGTGTGTTTGTTTGTTCATGTCTATGTGTTTGCCCAACTTCAAGGCGTTCTTGGATGTTTTCCGAGTACATTTTGATGTTCACGGCACTCACACACACATTGTGCCTTACTGGCTGACACGGGGCTTTATTTTCCGCTCTTTCCTTTTCATTTGAAAACTATTTACAGTCTTCCTGAACCCCCGCCGAATGTGTCGCTAAACCACTGCTGTTCCCGGTGGCCAGTTTGCTGTTCTCTAGACCGTAACGGAAGGAAGTCAGACTTAATCCCATGAAAGCTCCCTCCTTTTCTTCCTACTTGACTGGCTATCTCTGTCCCTATGTGGATGACTGCTTCTCTGAAGGTCATTGTTCCTGTCTGCTGCCTGCCTGCCTGCCTGCCTGCCTGCCTGCCTGTCGTCGTGTGTGTGTTTGTGTGTGTGTGTGTGTGTGTGTGTGTGTGTGTGTGTGGCTGAGTCCATTAGTGATCCATGGCAGAGACCCCCTGCCCTCTGGGCCGCTATGGATCGCCGGGCTCCCTGTGGGCACCTTCACACCTCAGTGACCCAGGCTAAGTGATTCGTTCCTGGGTCACTGC
Organism: Aplochiton taeniatus; assembly: GCA_017639675.1. Taxonomy (NCBI): domain Eukaryota; kingdom Metazoa; phylum Chordata; class Actinopteri; order Galaxiiformes; family Galaxiidae; genus Aplochiton; species Aplochiton taeniatus. Next base: position 35,273,390 of record CM030172.1, on the reverse strand, counting down.
AGCCATTGTGTCCCCCCTACTCAGCTGGCCGGTCCCTTTCGAAACAGCGAACGCCCCTTGTCTAGACCCCATGCATGCGTTTGCCCTTTTGGTGCTAGAATACCACCTGAGATAAGATAACGCTTGGCACTGGCACGACATTAAACCTTTTGAGCATTTCAAATAAGTTGAGGTCTGTTTCTTCAGCAATTTTTGACAATTTGAAGAGTGCCATCGGCACCACTTAGTATAAATTGGATGTTTGTCCAAGGCCAAAGTCCAGAGTCCATTTTTGAGTAACTGACCTTGTGATAATATTGTTTTGGTGACACAGTGGTTGTGTTGTCCTTCAGTGGTCCACAGGCCCAGGTGTGGCTACGCCGAGTCACTAATAGAACTCGCTGGGTTCCAAGTGCTGCCCCAATACCATGCCGGCCGCTTGCAGATGTGTCAGCCTTTTCTGCAGGCCATTCTTTGCACATGTCTGACCCGCATGCTTGTGCGTGTGGACACTATTTGCTTTCTAGGTAAAAGTAGCTTGCCTACCTTTTAGCTGGGTCGGCTTGATATTTCCACAGTTTTCTTTTCTTTGTTAATTAATAACTACATAATTTGCATTCATAAATGTCTTGCTCTGCTATATAAGCTTACACAATTGTAAAGGCATACAACTTACGATCCAACAACTCAATTTGCTATACAAATACAAATACAAATAATCACCCTTAGGCCCCTATATTTATCTACATTTATACTTTGTTACGCCGCATTTAGCCAGGGGATTTGGGGGGTGCACCAGGGAAAAGAGCTTGGTAATAAGAAAGGTGTATCGGGATTTCATTAGAGGAGTGATCCTGGGGTAAAATGGAAGGCACTGAAGTCAAATGGACATTACTTCCCATAATGTAGAACCTCTTGACTCTGGGATTCTAATGCCCCCCCCCCCCCCCACCCCCATCTCTCTCTTTCTCCCGGTGGTCTCCATCCAGCCCCCACCCAGACCCTGGAGGCGGTGACCCTGCCGGGCATTGTGTCCTGCGTCCTCAGCGTCCTCTGTGGGGGCCTCAACCTGCTGCGGGGCGTCCACGCCATCGAGAGCGTCCTACAGGTGAGAGGCTGTAGGGGTCCGAGGGCTGTTGAACCAGCCTGCAGGAGCCGATTTGGGGTTGTCTGGATATGGGCGTACCACTCCTGGCCACTAGGGACAGGACTCGCACATTGGGCGTAACTATTAAGGTCAGAGGTGAATAGGTTTGTGGTGCGTTAGATGCCGGGAGCTATCTGATTGAATTGATACAGATAGGTGCTACTTTAAACTTGTTCATTTGCCCTGCGGGGAAGAGGTTTAAAACCCCTTTTTATGGCGATGGGCCGATTTGCTTTTGCTGCACTTTGTGCCACACTGTTTTTGATGACCTCCGAGTTTATACTGCTGTCTCTGTCTTCCTCTCCCGCCTTCTCTTTTCTACCCGTCCTCAGAATGACGACGAAGACTTTAATTATGTGATTGCCTTCTTCCTGGGCACAGCCGCCTGTCTCTATCAGGTAAGTGATGGAGCTGGGGGGAGGTGGAGGGAGGGGAGGGAGCTGCTTACAGGCCCACTAACGGACTAACAGCCTCCTCTTATTCTGCCTTCCTGCCATCATATGGCTCCTACCACGCAGAGAACTACCACTAATTTACAGCGTGATGAGAATGAGATCAGAAATGTTGTTATTGTAACAGTTATTGGGGTCACAGCCCTGCACTGAGCTGTCCCCTACCCTGCTGGCCCAAACTATTCCTATTTACCTGGCTCTTTTCCAAACACTGTTGTAAAGCCAGCCAGTATGTGCCACCCCCATCAGTTTGTTTAGCTATGGGTCTGTTGATAATCCAACAGTGTTTTGGAATTATGATAATCATGAAGCCTAGTTTATTGTGAACTTATACTTTGCAACACGGGTTCTAATCGTGGAATATCTGGATTATTATTGTAATCTAAGGTTACGCCGTGGGTCATAGATCCTTGATCCACCAGAACCTCTACTGTGAATGACGACCTGGTGTGGTCCCCTCCTCTCCTGTAGTGTTACCTGTTTGCCTACTTCTCGGTGTGGAGGAACAGCAAGTCCTTCCTGGCGTTTGCCCTCATCTGCCTCTCCAACATGTACCTGTACGAGCTGAGGAACCTCTGGCAGATCCTGTTCCACGTGGCCGTGGGCGCCGGCATGACCCTGCAGATCAGCCTGAGGCAGCCGCAGGGCAAGGCGCCCGACTACAACGTCTGACCCAAAAGAGCCAGGACTACAACTCCCAGCACCTCCCCTTCTACGAAGAACAGCTTGGACTCTGATCTCTCGGCCCCCTGGGACAGAAGTTACGCCTACTAAAGTGGGACGTCACAAGGACTACAAACCCCTATTGTCCACCTAGTCAAAATGAGAACGACAAAATGTCCCCACAAATCCCTCTGTACGTGGAGTGGAAGGCTAGAAAAGCCCCTCTGTCCTCACCTCCATTCTCAGTACAGGACGTTGTGTCGAAATACACGGAGCCCTGTCTAGCCTGGCTGCTCTGAATGGGCTCTGTCATTGCCAGACCCCAGGAGTCTTACTCCTTGATCTGAAATGAATGTGTTTTGGAGGAACAGGAGAATATTGGCCAGACACAGGCCTTGAACTAGGCTTGAGACTATGCAAACCGGGTTCATAATTAAGATTCCACAATAACCATGATTTCCATGTGCATATCCGTTTAGTGTTAGAACGGGATAGTTCTTTGAGCAATTATCATAGATTCTGATTATGCTATTTATTGGATGAATGGTTTTTCATTATTAGGGGGCTGGTGATGCTTTTTCTTTTTACTGTTGAAATTGTTTTTATGATTTACATGCTGGTGGATTGGTGCTTTTGTTACTTACTCACGCACAGATAATATCACTTACATATGGATGTCCTGCTGCATTTGCACCCTTGCCCTATGTAGATTTGATTGCTATGCTGGGACATATCTTCAAATACACACAGCCTGTAGTAACAATGTTTTTAATGATAAAGATTGACTCTGGTTCTCTCCTTAACCGCGGAGTGACCAAAACCCACTCTATTTAGTTGTACACTTCTGCAGTATAATGCTGCAAAGCAATGCTATCATAGATGGCAGGTCAGAGAAGGTTTCTTTGACTAAACGAGTACGGAGTCAAGGATAATGGTTGTGCCATGGGTTTCAGATGAGTTTCTGGGCGAAGCCTTTCAAAAGTGGTAAGCGCAGATTTTTATCCTTGCATGACAAAAGCCTTTGGGAGCTTTGTACAGTGTGTCTGGCATTCACACACACACCACCATTCTTTTTCTGTCTGGTGACTGCTGTTCAGGGTCAAGTCCTTTTAAAGAGTTTATTGCCTGCTTTGAAAATGTTACAAACGCCACACCTAGATGACCTAATGCGCTATTGAAATGCAGAGTATTGAGCTAAAACCCAAACTCCACTGTGCCGTCCAGGTGGTTCTTAATACAAAGTTCAAACCTCTCTGGTGAATCTGGAAGCATCCCAGCACAGTTTGGTTCAGCTTGGCATGGTCTGAGTTTAGGTACTCCATGTGTGGCATCATGCTTTAGGGAATCAAAAAGGAGTTCACTGAGAAGATGTTCGAAACCAAATTTTGCCATGTTTTGATTTCTTTGCTCTGCATTAATTTCCTCCTACAAATGGCAATTTCCTCCTGTCCAGCATCGGCTGGACTAGTTTATGCTGCAATCTGTCTGATGTAAGAGTACAGTATTAATAAAAAAAAATAATCCAGATTTCATGCAAAACTGACTTCCCTCTAGTATCTGACGTTGAGAAGAGTACATGTAACTGTTAATCAAAGCTTCTGCCGGTTTGTTTTGATCAAACGTGGATGAACTGCATCGTCATCAATATATGGGAATGGGAGAGATGGCAGGCACTAGGAATATAACTCCTGCCTTAGTGCCAGGCTCATGAGCCCATGTCTAGATCTTATTCCCGGCTTTGGTATAGGCTGAGTTGAGTATTTTTCTAGTCAGAAAAATACAGTGGGGTACAACAGTGGTCTCATTCATATAATTCATATAATTCATAAATGGAAAAAACATCTAGACAAACATTGGTTGTTTCAGCAGGCCAGGCACTAAGGGAGTCATTTGGATGATTATGCTAATGATGGTGATTATGATAATTATTATTATTAGGTCGCATTGTTGGGAACAGTGCTTTCCTGCCTTGGTGCATGGAGGATTAAGAAGCTTTTGAGTGTAATGTAAATTATTCAGCCTCAATCTTCTGGTTCCCGTGCACTTCAGAGGAGCACCTGGTGTGTGGAGCTTAATGGTGAGTTGTTGGGTGTTACAGAGGGACATTTCTGACTGTTTTTGAGTGTGCAGTGTACTTCCTTGACCATGTGGAACCAGCCGCCAGGACAAACCACTTTTAGCCACGATATGTTTGACTATTTAGTAGAAAGCTAAAATATTTATAAAGTCTGGGACTGATACATATGAGCTTTAATTCAGTCAACATTTTACTCATGTCTTTATGAGAAAAATAACTAGCCTCTCACTTGAAATCAGTCATTCAATGTAAGTTGCATATAGTACGTTTTTTTTATGTAGAATTATCTTTTGGCTTTCATCGCCCCGATCGTTTACATTTATAATCAATGTTTTGCTTTATAGGTAGGCTAAAATCTTTAACATGTCTTTCTAACACATTGAGATGGTTAAACAGAGAAAAGACAGGAAGATAATGAGGCCAAAAGGTAGAGTGCTTCCCTGGAAGAATCCAAATGATGGAATTCTGCTGCCCTCTCCTGGAGAAAAAAATAACCTGAAAGTAGTCAAAACCAAGCTGGGTGGTTCTTTATTATTCATGAGAACTTGTTTGAATACACTGCAGTTACAACTCAGACCAACCACAGAAAATCAATTTGGCTGAATGTTGTGTTTGGAGAATTAGGTAAAACAAATAAAACTGTCTTGACAAATGCAACATTTCAGCAGTTTATTTCAGTGTAAAAACAGCATAGCGAACAGTAACTGTTTGACATGATAGGAACCAAAGATATCTCAGTTTTTGCTTCGAAAAACAAGTGGACTTTTCCTTCTGTGCCACTGCTTTTATTTAGTGTGTCTCCGGTTACCATCTGCATCAGTTTAAGAAAGACAGATTGGGGCTGTGCCCTCCCTTCCAAGCTAAGATCTCCCGCCTTTTTTCAAAACCTTTTGAAGGTAAATGGATTTAGATGGCACTGACCATTTTACAGTTGCAAAAGGCCTGGCACCTGAACACAACCCCCTGTCCAAAACCCTTTCTGTCCTAAACAGCACAACCACTGAACATTAGAGTGCAAAACAAAAGGTCAGAGAGGCCAGTCAGGGTGCCGTGTTCCAAGAGACCAAAGCTGTAGCAGGGCAGGGTTCTGGTAAGTGGCAAGACAATGGTTACAACAGTATGGGCATTAGGCCCTTACACACTGGTTTCATACAGCTGATTTTGTAAAGCGATTAATAGACAACTCCTGCTTTGAATACCTCACTGTCCTTAGCTGTCCAAGGCAAAACACAACTGCTGGACACTTTGAACAACTAACACCCTAATAAAGTATATTGGTGGCATACTGAATCAGTTGTATAACTTGGTGGGCAGAAGAAAATAAATTCCCGTGAAACCCAGAAGTCCATCATTAAGTATCTTCTACAACAGTTTGGCTCAGGTGGACTAAATAGTTGTACTTAGCGCCACTTATTAGTATTAATACTACACGTGAAGCTTTAAAGACTGGACTTTTATTCCTACAACTGGTGTGGTCCTCATCCTTCCAGGTCTGCCGTCTTTCCCAGCATGCCTATGTAAGAGACCGAAAGGAAAACTGCACTTGGTTCAAACATGTAGTCCTACTGACAAACAGAATTAATCTCAGAAGCAAATAATGCTCAAATGAGTTATACCCTACGTAAAAGTGTTAAAACCTTCAATATGTTGTTTTCAATAAATGCACGACATTAGATGATGCTGGTAACACTGCAGAAGGTTGTTCTACTCATAGGTGAGGTGGCAGATGAACACATAGACCAGGAAAACATCTTCATATATTAGATGCATACCCCCTTTACCCCTATTCAGTGTCACCATCATATAGACTATGTATAAAGGCCTCGTCGGAGATCATTGGACATTCATTGGGTCGTACCATCTGAAAGTGAGAGGGGTGGCGGAGCAGAGCAACGAGGGAAGGGTAACGGGGTGATAGCTTTGTAGTGCAAAATGGCTTGTGGTACCGTAACACCATTCTGGCTGCATCGCAATTCTCCAGCCTGTGGTGTGCTGCTTGTACTCGTGTGTCTTCATTGACGGAGCTGGTTTAGTCTAAATGGTGGCAAATACATCTGCCAATTGACCCCTGCCTTGCTTAGTTTGCCTCCTTCATTAGGAGCTCACTGGTCTTTATATGCCGACTTAATTAGAAAGATTGGAGATGGAATGCAAAAACGTCTTTCTCACAAAAGACAAAGAAAAACACACCGAAAACAATAAATGCTTTGTCACTAGTTAGAACTGCATGAAGACAGAAAAACAATGGTAAAGTACAAAGATAGTCAATAAAGCCCCTCCCGTTTGCTCATATCTGCGCATGATTGTGATAGGTTGGTTTCCCTCAGCTATGTACATCTGAATACACATGGATGTTCTTTAGATATCACTCTCTGTGTCACTAATATATTAATGTACAAAATATAGAATCTAAAATATCTAATTTTTTGGAGTTTGGTGGTTGAGTCAAAATACAAAATGTTGGAAATACAAAAGAAAAGCTTTTCATTGACATCCTTAATTGAAAGTGTCTTCAGTTAAAGCGTGGTGTGTACCCTTTTTCTGAGGGTTGGAGCATGAGTTCATAGTCTGTCAGTGTGTGTGTGTGTGTCTGTGTGTGTGTGTTTGAGTAGGCCTGTGTAGGAGTACCTGTGTTTGCATCTGTTTCTGACCGGGGAGGAGTTCTGTAATCCCACAACAGGGGCGCCGCAGTTTCGTGCATTTTGTGATCGTTCAAGTATCCAGCTAAGCTGTCAAAGCTGTTCAAGTATCCAGCGGATCTGTCCACTGCTGTCCACCTCTGCCCCCTAGAGGTGAGCTCTGCCTCGGCAGGCTGAACATCAACTTCATGAGGATTGTGTTGGGCTGCTGGCTGGCTATTGTGCCACACATCAGAGACCGCGAATGTCTGTACCGATCAAAAGACGATATTGACACAAACGGTTTAACACATTCAGAAGAAGGCAAATGTACACATAAAACAGAGTTTGTGTTTTATATGTACACATATGATGTAGTTGTCTTCATGCAAGCTGTGTTTGAAGCACACTTCCTTCTGTTTAATGTGTATAGAAACACGCTTGGTTAGAGTGGCTCTGAGCTGGTATGAGACCTCTAACTCTACTTAGCTTAATTGGCTTAGGACCTTAAGTGACAGGGGGTGGGGCCTGTCTGTGCAGTATGATCGGTCGTCTTTGGTCTCCTCAGCGAAACTCCAGCTTAGGCCCCTCCCACATACAGTTACCCCCTAGAAGGAGAGTAAGGGTTTCCTGTTTCTCCCATATTAGCCAATCAGAACTCACCTCCACAAATAGGGGAGGGGCTAAATGCCCCATAAGAAGGGGTATATATGTCTAGTCTCAATCCCCCAACGCTACAATAGATCCATGAGCCTGCTGGTCAGAGGCTTGGTCCCACCCCTCTGTGGGTCCATGGCAGCCCCTCTCTCCACCTGGGCCTCCTCCAGGGTGTGTGTGTCTGGGGGTGGCTCGCCGGGTGTTAACTGCTGGGGGGTCCGCCAGTGAGGAAGTAGGTCATCATCTCCCCTTTGCCCTTCACCTTAACCAGGCCTCGACACTCCAGGGTGTAGTTGTAGGAGCTCAGCACCTGTTGCAGGTCTGATGTCACCTGGAGACAGAAGAATCCGAGCGAGACCGTTAGGCTGGACAGAGGAGGAGGAAGTGGAGGTGCGAGTGATCGTTCTCCTCGCCCCTATAGAACGTATCCCACTTGGGGTCAAAGTGCGCCTTGCTAACGGCACGCGTATGTCCGTCTGCATCGCCTGCATGCACATGCTCACAGAGGCCACCGGCCCCCTTTACCTGTATCTTCTCCGGCACTCCCGTGCTGTCCATGCGGCTGGCCACGTTCACCGTGTTCCCCCAGATGTCGTACTGAGGCTTCCTGGCTCCGATCACCCCAGCCACCACCGGACCCATGTTCAAACCTGCCCCGGGACCAGAGAGCAGAAGATACCTTCCTCAGTGTACCGGGACTAACACACACACCCACACACACACACACACACACACACACACACACACACACAACAACAAGGACAACAGTTTGCTTCTCGCTCATCGTCGCCCCCCTCCTCTCCCTCACCTATCTTCATCTTGAAGTTGTTGAAGGAGTGCTCGTTGATGTGCTTCATCTGGTCCATGAGCCGCATGGCGTAGTCGGCCAGGGCGCGGATGTGCGTGCGGCCCACCTTGTCGTAGGTGGAGTCGTTGAGGCCGGAGGCCGCCATATAGGTGGAGCCTATGGTCTTGATCTTCTCCAGCTGCCGGAAGTGGTCCTCGCTGATGATCTGAGAGGGAGAGAGGGAGGGGGGGGTTAGGAGCTGATCCTTACAACGGTCCATTCCTTGACAGTAAAATACCAGCAAATACCAACAAAGGCTCCGCGGCGTGGTCACGGACATAAAAAGAGCATCTCCGCTAAACGACAGGTGATCCGTCGACACGCTCTTGTCCGGCGTCCGTACCTCGTCAAAGTCGGCGATGATCTCGTTGAGCAGCCTCAGGCACTCCACGCCCTCGTTGTTGGCCTCCAGCTCCACGTAGAACTCGGAGAAGTTGCTGATGGAGGCGAACATGACGGCCACGCACTCGCACGACTGGTAGTAGAGCTCGTCGTTGCGCCGCTCGCGGGCCAGGAAGTGGGCGGCCACGTCCTTGGGCAGGATGTTGTGGAGGAGGCGGCGGTTGTAGGCCTGCAGCTCCTCCATCTCCTCCTTCTCCTCCGTGGCCTAGGGACCAGCGAGGGGGGTGGGGTCAAAAAGAGGTCACCGCACGGGAGGTCTCTCGGGGTTAGAACTCACTCTGTGTGAGGCCGGCGGGGGTAGGATCGCATTTTCAGAACGAGGACAATCATCCTAACGCACACGCGCACACACACACACACGCACGCGCACGCACCTGCAGCTTCCAGAGGAAGTCGAGCCTGGCGGTGGACTCCACTTGCTGAGCGTGGAGGTAGAGAGCCAGGACAAAGACGGTGATGACCACGGGGGTCATGATCTTCAGGGGGACCTTGGAGTCCACCACACAGCTGGGGGGAGACACCATGGACACGTCAGCCACCTTCTGTCCACAGTCTGTCACACTGCTCAAGAGCTACTTCAAAAGTGTTTCGACCGTGAAAACCGTATTCAGACTTATGAGCCTGGCTAGTTGTCAAATGCAGGGCTGCCATTGAGCTCATGGATGCCGCTGCTGCTTTCGTTGTCTAGGTTAATAACTACGGCTAATGAAGACAAGTGGCCGCCCTTGGTAATCCGGAGGTTGCCAGTAGACTCACCTTGTTCCATTGATGTGCTCACTGCAAGAACAAAATCAAAGGCGAGAATTTAGAGGGGCAAAGCAAACTGAACATTGCTCAACGTCTTGACTCAAGTGTACCCAGGTGTGGGGAGCATCTGGACAAACGTGCAGACACACACACACACACATACACACACACACGGGCAGTTTTGTGGCGGTACTCACATGGCGTTGGTCATGAGGAGCAGGTCGACATTGTCGAAGAGGCTGACGGCGAGCACCTCCATGACCAGGATGTAGAGCAGCTCGATGAAGAGCATGAGGAAGAGCTTCCCCAGGCTGCTGACCTGCAGGAAGACGGAGCAGGCCAGCAGGCTGAGCAGCACGCAGCACGAGAAGTACTGGAGGGGGGGAGAGAGGGGCACGGCGTTAGGAAAGGTAGAGCAGACACACTGTTGTCCTTTACTCATGCAATGACAGCGCATGGGGGGGGGGGGGGGGCGCATATGAACCAGACTGTGAAACACCCCCCACCAAGGACAGAAACACGGCTTTGGCCCGGGCAGACAGGTCTACACAAACGTACGCACGCACGCACGCACGCACGCACGCACGCACGCACGCACACACTCACACACACACTCACACACACACACACACGGCCCACAGCCCCTTGGTACCTCGGGGAAGTGGCAGGCGGTGGCACTGTCTCCACAGTAGCCATCCTGGGACTCCAGGGTGTAGTTGAGGAGGCGGGCGTGGCAGGCGGTCACACTGCTCAGGCTGACGTTCAGCTCCCAGCTGATGCAGCGCCGCAGGTCACTGGTATTACAGGTGAACTAGCGGGGGCAAAGATCAGAGGGCAAGGAGAGTCGATGAGGTGCAAGGGATGTAGCGAGGCAACCCTTCACGGCGTGTTAAGAAAACGATTCCACTTGGACTTTAAACAGGAAGGACTCTTTCAGTCCATTCCAGGTTGGATCTAAGGGGACTGTAGCAGTGACCCACAACCACTTGGACACGGTCGCTAAGGAGCAAAGTGGGACGGAATCACTATGTGTGACGGCCAATTACACGTACCATGTTGATGAAAGCCGAGAGAAAAACCAGGAGGATGGTGAAGACCCCGACCAGGGTGCTGTTGAGGCGAGACTGGACGATCTTCTTGGACAAGGTTTGCAGAGGTACTGGGAAAAACTTCAGGGGACAGAAATAGGGAAGAGAGAGTGGGAGTGAGAGTTAGGAATACTGACTGGTCATGTTGTTTAGTCAAGTTTAACACCCCATCTTGGTTTTGTTAAGTGGGAGTGTGTTAGGAATATATAAATGTACACATAAATATACACACATGCACATAGCTTATCATGATCGAAGGGTTAGGGGTTAGTTACATCATCGAATAGACACCTTTGGTGGACAACATCGGAGGTAACACGATGCTCTGGAGTCTCTCTGGGCTGCACTAGCCTCTGCAACATTAACTCTTAACAGCACAACACAGCGCAATAACCCGCTCCTTTGAGTTGCGGGAGTGACTCAACTACAATAACAACAGGCCCAGAGGGCTGTTTGGCCCTATCATCGTCTCTTATTTCCCCCGCGGCCAATCAGCTGTGAACAGGAAATGAATCTAAGACTCGTCCCCCAGGGCTCAACGCTGTGCTGTGACGTCATCAGCGCATTGCTGGCCCCGTCAACGTCGCAGACGGACAAACATGAATCACCCCCCCACCCCACACACACACACACACTCTGCCCCCCCTCTGCCCCCAGCCCCCATGGTGAGTCCCATACATTGCTCGACCACACCATTACTGCAGGACTCGAAGCTGTCGCCTACCGATTGCAATTCTGAGTCATACGCCAAGATACACACACTCATCCTCTCTCTCCCTCTTTTTCGATCTCAGACCCGGACGTACGTACACACACAAACACACACACTGACAATTATGCTCACACACCATACTTGAATGCATTCATCCAGTCTAAGAGACAAAAACACTGCCGCACAGAGGAACACGCCCACACCCATGGAAGCGGTTGCGCTCTATCCTGTCACACTGTTTGACTAAAGCTATTAGAAAGCTAAGCGGCATGACATTCTCCGACGGCTTGTGACACACAGCGTTACGTCACAGCTATCTTCCCCAGGGGGTAGGGTCTGGAGAGACTGTGGCGTACTGGGGACCGCAAACAGCCTGTGGTGCGCTCTGGCGCCAGCATTTGTCTATTTCAACCATTCTCTGGAAACGCTCCTTCGTCATCGCAAGACTGGCCCCTGTCGTCATGAGCAAACAGACGTTGAGAGGGCTTGAAATGGAAAACCAAATTAGTAGAGAAATATCAAAGCATGGCCCTATCAGCAAACGTAACCCCCCACATGGAAACAACACAACCGACAGACGTTGGTTGGAAACTGAAAACCTAGAGGAATATCAGAGCATGGCCTGATCAGGAGGAACACTGATGGTTTTTGTGTGTAGGTGGGTGTCATAGGGTTGGGACGATTATGACATCGTGATGTTTACATTTTGTATCACTCCCTGATAAACAGTTATAATCCCTTGGCTATTGAACAAGAAATCTGTTATCATTTAAATAAACTAAGTTACCTAAAAATTCAATGGTAATGGAAGTGCATATGTATGGAGCGATTGCATTGCACCCCCCCCCCCCCCCCCACCCCATCCAGCAGGTCAACATCGCCATGTGGATTTAAACACATCGCCCAACCCATACAAACTTACAACCTCTCTAGTCTATGGTAAATGACTGAAGGCTGTCTGTTAGGAAAATGGGACAAGGCTTAAATGGTTTACTGCAATATTTGCAAAGGGCCTATTAGTGCCTGTATTATAGGATATGACCCAAACCCAGGGGAGTACTCACCCCGAAACAGGAGTAGATGGCCGAGACAAACATGACAGCCATCAGGAGGACCAGACAGGTGACGAAGAAGCCTATCATTAGACTGGTGCTGGCGGCACAAACATAGAAAGATAGAAACAATGTGAGTGTGTGTGTGTGTGTGTGTGTGTGTGTGCGTGTGACAAAACACAAGAAAAGAAAAGAAAGAAATACTGAAGTGCAAGCATAAGTCACCCAAGTATTCAAACTGAAATAGATATTTTAAGAGTATTTAAATAATGTTCGCTCATTTAAATTCCACAGGCAGGCTGTTCCAAAGTTTATGAACCCCAATAGCAAAAGCTATCACGGTTTTTCAATCTGGAGTTTGAAACATGCATTTGCGCCTTATCCGATGACCAAATTATGCATTATTCTTGTGAAGAATTCAAAGAACTTTTACATAAACTGGGGCCAACATATTTAAAATATTTCACATACTCAAACATATCTTAAAGCCAACACTAAATTATGGCTGTCACACATTGACTTCTTTTTTTGTTCTACAGACTGGGAAAGTGATAACAAGGCAGCCAAAGATCAAATGAATAAATAAACTCATCAGAAAGAGAGAGTAGCTTTAAGAGTTAGAGAAGCAAAGACAGACAAACAGAGTTCTGGAGGACTTACTGGGGGAAAATGACTATTTGTATGAAGCAGATGAAGAGGAAGACAAGGGCTGCACAGGCCACGTACGCCCCAAACCTGGAGTCCACCTGTTTGGAGTACTGGGGAGGAGGAGCACAAGCCGAGTCAGTCAGGGCCACAGGGTCACAGGGTCACAGGGTCATAGACACTCTGTTACTTTACTAGCATGCACGGTTCAAGAACACACAAACAACTTCACCTTCATACTTCAATCAATAACAAAGCATTTTGTTTGGCGACAGCGTGAATTAGGATTCCAGTGCTGGTCGAGGCGGCATCGAAATGAGTTTCTCATTTGTTACTTGAAATGTACTCCCCTTATTCAACCATGTCACATGTGGGACAGCAGCGTGTAACTACCTGGCCTCCCCGCTGGGCCGTGCTGGAGACTGATCTCTTCCCGTTATAAAAGCCTGTACTGGGGGATGCATCCGGCTGGGGGTTGGTGGATAATGGGCTTTGGTGTCGCCCGGGTAATGGAGGAAAACAAAGGCAGGGTGATTATCTCACCCACGGGGGGCAGCACTCCCACCCACAGACCTTTTGATCCTCCTCTAAGTAGGTACTACGGGGTCCCACTCATTGAACGGTGAGAAAGAAAGAGAGAGGTAGATAGAAAGAGAGAGGGAGACGTATATATATATATATATATATATATATATATATATAGAGAGAGAGAGAGAGAGAGAGAGAGAGAGAGAGAGAGAGAGAGAGAGAGAGAGAGAGAGAGAGAGAGAGAGAGAGAGAGAGAGAAAAGGAGGGTGAGATAGAGAGAGAGAAAGGAAGTGAGAGAGAGCAGGACAAAGAGAGATGCAGATGCAGGTTGAACACATTCTCCTTGCCTCTCGTCCTCTCCTCTTGATGGTTGGTTTCCCCTACCTTGTATATCTTATTTGAATGGCCAACTCCCCTCTCCCCTCTTCACTTGCTGTATCTATTCGAATTCTTTTCATTCTCTGCGACCCACATAAACACACATCTGCTGCGTTTCTCTCTTCTCTCCTTTCTTTGAAACCACCACGCGTGCTCGTGCGCACAGACACACGCACAGCCATTGCCTCAGAGCGGTACCTTTTTCTCCAGGTCGGGCTCCCGGAAGGTGAGCAGGAACTTCTTGACGTGCTCGGAGCGCAGGCGGTCGATGCTGCGCGCGTCGATGGCGCGGCCCAGGAACTCGTCCACCTCGTCCTCGGGGTTCAGGTTTTCCTGCGTGTTTCTGAAAATGAAATGTCTAGATAACACAAGACAAGGCCGGCTGTTGTTGTCTTCCTCTCAGGCCTTTAGAAGGGGAAAGAGAAATATGCTCTCGAGAGATCGACTAGAAAGCAGCCCTTTTCTATACTGGATTAGAGCTAACCCGTCACCAAGGAGACGCAGTGCCACCTGGCCCATCTCACACCACCGCGGCAAATCTGAACTGAGCCGCACTGAGCTGGCCTGGTGCTGTTTGCCTCCCTTAGTCCAGGGAAATGTGACAAGTAAAGAAGTTGGACGAATTAACAAGGCCGCCTCAGTGTGGGCACAGAACATCTGTAGCATGAAACGGGTCAAAGGCTTACTTTATACCAAATCGAAGCTTTTACCCCGATCAAGTAACGACAGCAAGCAGACAAGAGTAATTTGATTGATGGATGGACTGTGTGGATAATGACTGTCATTGCCAGGTGCCTTCATTAGAAAGACCAGTCACAAAATAATATGTGCATCGAGGATTGTCATTGGCCAACAGTGCACGGAGCTATGTGATTGGCAGACAGTGCATTGAGGAATGTGATTGGTGGACAGTGCATTGAGCCTTGTGATTGGAGGACAGTGTACTGAGCCTTGTGATTGGACAGGTGGATAAGTGGTCATTGTTTGATTAGCTGATGTGACGAGGATGCCCCGCTTTTTGTGAAAGAAAACCATGGCTGTAAGTGGGAAGAAAGCAGCCCAACACCACTCTAGCACATAGAGAAGAAAAGGGAAAGACAGAGAGAGAGAAAGAGAGAGGGGGGAGGGCGGAGGTGTGGTCATCACTCACTTGTCCTTTGGGTCTTCGAAGCCCTGGAAAGAATACAATAAGAAACAGGGTTAAATAGCAGATAGACCAAGAAGCAAGCAGACAGACACCAACCAAATCCATGGCATTAGTTCATGCACAGTAAGCTTTTCTTTAAACCAACATATCTCTACAAAAATATTGGCATCATTCACATCCCATCATATCTGTGAAAAAAAATCTGTGCGAAAAAATGTTGCTTTTCAAACCCCATGTCTTAATTTCCAATATGCTACATATGGTCCACATAGAAATTGGATTATGAATACCCAGTCACTACATTCCTGCGAAGCCAAGTTGTCTTTCTGTCCGAGCATTCCTTCTTGCAAAGATCTGAATGACACAAGGCTTACCTTTGACTTGAAGAAAATTCATGAATTGCAACAGCTGGGTATGTTAACCACACTTAAAACCAGAGAGATAAAATACCCACAGGTGTATTGTAAATATGGAATAGGTCAGGCTCAAGCTACGCAGGAGGCCGGTGCTTCTCAGTCTCCCTTTTCCTTTCAAACACTCAAGAAAACATTGTGATACCTGGTGAGGGTCAGTGTGTCTCAAATAATATGTACATACTGAATGTCCCTGAGAATAGCAATCATTGATAACCTGGGCTAATTGCCTCAGCAGGGATCTTAAGTGCAGAACATTATTCTTTTCCAATTGTAATTACACATGGGATGAGATGAGCTCTCCCAAAGCACACTCACCACTGCCTACTTATGGACAGCTGGGGTAAAAACAGGGACGAGGTGGCAACATATATATGTACACACTAACACACACACACACATTGTGTGTATATATATATATATACGTAAATATGCATTGTGTGTGTGTATACCTGATACACAGTGTGTATATAGAGACTAGTGTTCATAGTTAAGAGTGGTTTCTGCGAACCCCAAGACAAAAAATATTGGCTTATGCTTTGCCCAAATATGTACTGATACCATGCGACCATACCAAAACAATTCCTGAGCTCTCGCCTTTGTCCACACTGGATTTTGAGGGTGAGAACCTTCAACATTCCCAACTGACTGGCCTCAATTATTTATGTCCTGACGCAGACCCTCACTCTCTAGAGATTGTACTGGACTTGAAGACAGCTGAAACGTATAAAAAGTCAAGTAAAAAAACATGAAAGCCAGACGTTTCATCGTTCACAGCACACAGAGATTGGGATGTATTCAAAGCTCTATCTCCCCCACAGCTCGACACTCTCAAAGGGGCGCATTTTTCCTCCCTTTCTGGACTCTTGGTGAAACATGATAGCTATGATTTATACTAAGGGGGGGGGGGGGCGGTACAGGCCAGGGAGCCACTGAATAGCTCAGAATTCATTTCTATTCTATAGCCTGTCCGTCTGTCTTTTCACCAGGAACTTTCAGGACCAGGACTAGAGGGAATGTTCTATCAGTTTCTCTCTCTCTCTCTCTCTCTCTCTCTCTCTCTCTCTCTCTCTCTCTCTCTCTCTCTCTCTCTCTCTCTCTCTCTCTCTCTCTCTCTCTCTCTCTCTCTCTCTCTCTCTCTCTCTCTCTCTCTCTCTCTCTCTCTCTCTCTCTCTCTCTCTCTCTCACAACCTCTGTCCTCTCTCACTGTTGCTTATCCATTCCTGTGTCTGTTCTTGGTTTATCTTGACTGGCGGCTGTGTGATTTATGAGAGGGTCAGAGTACCAAGGGAGAGAGGGAGAAAGAGACAGAGAGGGAGCGAGAGAGACAGAGAAGGAGCGAGAGACAGAGAGACAGAAAGGGAGCGAAAGAGACAGAGAGAGGGAGAGAGAGAGAGAGTGTGTGTGTGTGTGTGTGTGTGTGTGTGTGTGTGTGTGTGTGTATGTATGTGTGTGTGTGTCAGAGAGTGTGTGAGGGAGGCCGAAGCATGAGCGACAGTGAGAAAAGGTAAGTACGAAGGGTTATAAGGAAGGCAGAAAAAATAAAATAAACGACTGATTTTGTTTTTACCTTTTCATCTCAGATTAATAAAAAGCTCTCGTTGAGCAACCACAGGTTTGCCTCAAACATAACACAGTGAGTGTGAGAGCACTTACGTAAGGTCTACAAAGAGGTTGCACGCGTCCCCACAAAACCGCATTTTCATGTACGATATAAATGAGACACAGAGCTTCCCCATCTATAGAGATACCACAGCTGGTCAGTAAATGAGTGCGCTAAGAGATAGACCAGCGGTCGCATTCCCCCTCCCCCACCCTCCTACGCTTCCCACTCCCTCTGTGCACTCTGCGCCCTCTGCATACTTATTAGGACTACAATTCCCAGTCGGGGGCCAACTGATTCTGCCACAGATCAGCTGGCCACAGCCACATCTGGGGTTGCTGGCTCTGACTAACATGCATCCAACTTGAAGCCAGACTAAACCAGGACCCTGTTGATGCACTGCCTTTAGTATTTCAATGGACAAGGATACGTTTTATATTTACCTATCTAACGAATGTGTTTGACACATGGACAGTGGTATTTTTATGTGCAAGATGTTTCTACATAAAATTGTACAATTCAGGTTGGTAATGTTACTTAAGCGTTCTGTCCATAAAACAGATGTTAAGGTTTTGCATGAATATAAAAACCCAGCGATGAATATGTCATATGGAGAAGGCCTTTATTTGTCCACCACCTCCCCCCACAATAAGACCGTAACGGTACGTGACATTACAGTGTGTGTTCGGCCGTTGAACGTGCACAGCACTGGGGTTGTGATCTCACACTCTTGGTGTGCATGGAAGCGACAGAGAGGCAGCACAAGGAGAGAGTGGTGTTTGTGTGCACACTGTGGCTCCGTGTGTGAGGGTGGGTGAGTCACCGGGTGCACAATAGATTTGGCACGGCGTGAGGCCTCCGGGAGGAAACTAAGAGGAAACTCGATATAGTCACATCGCTCTGTCGCCGACGTCACATCACTCTGTCAGCGACGTGATGCCACCATTGTGATTCATTTTGGTTCACTTTCTAAAGAGACCATCCTACTGACTGCGCTTTGAAATGAGTGTTTTTAATTGTCTGCTAAAATCGTCGGGGGATGAATGGGTGGATTGTGCGGCCCTTCCGTTCAGCATGATTACCCCCAGTTCTCCTGTCGTGTCTCTGAGTGGCCCTTAAGAAGTTGGATCCGTGCGAACGGGAGAGACCCAGCCATGTTGAAGCGGCCCATGGCAGCAGCCATTCCTCAGAGTGTCAGGCTGCCACAAAAAACTCCTAGAGCCTTAACCACCTCAAGGCCTTGCCATCGCTGTCCGGGGCAGCAGGTTCGGTCACACACCGGCTCCACTTCATTTGTAAGTCAAATGAGATGGGCTGTCTACGTGCTCAAAATCACAGCCGTAAGAAATGGCTTATTTCCACCAATCATACTTGCAAATCCTTTGCAACCAATTTGCGGTATACTCGGGCCTAATTGGGCCTAATTGGCTTTTCCCTGTGTAAGGAGTGAAAGGGAGAGTGCAAGTAAAGGAACACCATGTTTGTGTGGTGGATCTCTCACCATTCTCTTCATCTCCTTGGATATCTGGTTGCCCCCCATGTGGTTGTAAAAGGGCCGGTCGGTCCAGTGGCCCTGGTTATGGCTGACCGAGTTAGTCCGCTGGCGGTTCATCTTGGCGATCATGGCCTTCTCCTCTTTCTGCCACAGACACAGCAGCAACACAGTCCAGAAGGAACAAAAAAGGGGTGTTGGAAACACTGATTGAAACGAAAACTCTATACAGGTAATAGAAATAGCAGAGGTACTAGCAGAAACCATTTGGAGACTTTGAGGTTTGCTCCTGTCATCTCAACCCCCTCCGTTGAATCAAGCAAACAATAACGCTGCCTCCCCTCGAGTGTCCACGGACCAACAGACAGAGATGACTGGCGGGCCTTTTGTCCACATGCGGCGCCCCAGCTGATCTCAGAGCAGCTCCGTGGACACACTGTATCATGGAGCTGCTGACTAACTCCCCCCCTGGGTAGTCGCCCTCGTAAACAGTGCGCGGCTGCAGAGCCGGCGTGTAACGGTGATCTCCCCTTCATGTCAAGCCTGGCCCTGTGTACAGGAGAAGGCGGCAGGGCCAGGGCTAACCGGACAGGTGATCCGGCTGGGAGCCGCTGGGGGACAAAACCTCTTAGAGCCCGCAACATCCAGAAACGGGATCTTCTGTGGCGGTGTGGCGATGATCTCATCGCTCCCTGACACCTACTGTTCGTAAGTCCATGAGCGGGGAGAATGGGTTGGCTACCTGGCTTTTCTTGAAATATGGATCTGCCGTCTAAGTGAGTTCCTACCCTTTTCTGGCTGCAGCCCACAATGAGGTAGGTTTCAATGCTGTGCTTCTTCAGGTAGACGTTCCTCTCTTCTCCAGCCCCCGGCTCCACATCGTAGTCCCCGTTCAGGTAGTTCAGAGTTGCCTTGGTGATGTGGATGCGCCTGCAGCGAGCAATAGCTGGGTTATTTACATGCTGTGTGAGCAACAGTAAACAACGTTGACATTAATGGCAGTGAAGAGCCCATTCGCAGCACTTGATGCTAATTGGACGCACATACCCTGCTGCGCCCCCAGCCTCCATGTGATTTGCCAGCGTGACGTCGTTGGACCAGACGTCAAACTGCCACTTCCTGAGTCCCAGCACCCCGCAGTGCACCCTGCCGCTGTGGATGCCCACGCGCATGTTCACGTTGACCCCCGTCACCTCGCGTACCAATCTGGGCCGGAGAGACAGCCGGACACAACCAGAGATGGACAGAGACAGACAGACAGACAGACAGACAGACAGACAGACAGACAGACAGACAGACAGACAGACAGACAGACAGACAGACAGACAGACAGACAGACAGACAGACAGACAGACAGGCAGACAGGCAGACAGGCAGACAGGCAGACAGTCAGATGAACCGATACGGGGGTTAAAGCTGGTCATGTAGTACCAACACACGACATCTGTTTGACGGCAGGTGTTATGATGATTAAGAAGGAGCGTGGGAGTCCCTGGTGGCCTGGCTGCCCTCTCCTCTTGACCTTCCTGGTTGGAGAACAGCCCGCTTAAAGGGTCTCAGGGCAGGGTCTGCTCGATACTCGCGGCCCTTAAGTGGGGAACGCTCTCCCTAAGAAAGCCGGAGGCAGTCTCCCTCATTCAGTTCAAATTGAGATGTAACGTTAATATCTATTTCAAGAATAGAGGCCATCTCTAACGTTTAAGAATTTGTAATTGATGTGATTAGACATACCACAGTATCAGCTGATCCATTTAAATCAGACATGTTCTGAGAACAGAAGGCAGCCAGCTCTAAATGTGGCCTTCATTTGAAACGATGAAGTGGAAAATTCTTTGCTATAGCCTAAAAAACTACACACACACACTCACACTCCCTCTCTCTCACTATCACACACACACACACACACACAAACACAAACACACAGTTCAGCTGACATCAGTGCTGACTTAATCAGCAAGGCCCGAGGGGGCGGGAGACAGACGTCTCTCATCAGTCACACCCACCAATCAATACGTACGCCCTGAACTAGACAACCTCTATTTCGCTCAGAATACACCAATCATGTGGCACGTCCTTGAGACAACACACGACTGAATAGAGAGGCTGAAGGACTCGTCGTTAGACCTTGCAGAAACGTTGGTCCTTTCATACTGGTAACCCATATCCATTTGACAACATATACTGTATATATATATATATATATATATATATATATATATATATATATATATATATATATAACAGTTTTTTTCTCTAAGGGACAGGTCCTGTCACTGGAACACTCTGGACATGGTGAAATAGCTCTCAGGTTTCTCTGGGACACACCCAAAGTGTTAACACCTTCTGTTATCAGAGAAACTGGTGGAGGGAGGAACAAGCCTTACCTTCAGCACAGAGGTCGAAAAAGCTGAATATTTGACGTAAGCATATATTGTTTCACTAGACCAGGACCTGTACATGTCTTAGAGCCAGAGGGCTGATTTGGGGATGAGAGTAAAGAGGGTCTGGGGTCTGTGGTGTGTGAACTCACGAGATGGCCTCGATCATGTCCACCCCCATCTCCACGCAGCAGTGGGCATGGTCCGCCCGGGCCTCGGGCAGCCCGGACACACAGTAGTAGCAGTCCCCCAGGATCTTGATACGCAGGCAGTGGTTCTCCTGTCAGGACACACACGCACGTGCACAGACACACACACACACACACACACACACACACACACACACACACACACACACACACACACACACACACAGAGTTTGTATTTATAGCCATGTCTTTATTTTCCCTGCTTTTACAAATGCGCTTGTGGAAAACCCTGCGCTGATCTCTTATTTGTCACTGTAGCTGACAAATTACACACATTGACAGCGATACGTTTTTCCATCTAGGAACATTAGACGATAGATCTACGTACGCTGCTGGAATCATCCGGTCATTACCGCTGCTTTCGTTTTGCAATGGCGACGGAAACAGTGTCATGTTGCTCTCCCAGATCATGAAGCAAACAGTGTTTTGCTTCTGCAAGTTCTATGGTGAGGATGGTTAATCTCAGTGGTGAGGCTGGATGATCACAGCCTGGTTTTCTAGGCCCATGGTACTATGGTGAGGATGGTCACGTGAGGCTGGGTGCTCATGGTTTTCCAAGCCCATTGTGCTCATGCTCACCGCCTCATCACATGACCCACGTGTCAGCCCTCCCCCAGGAAAATACCAACCAGGCACCCGAAGAACCTGTGTGTGTTTCTAGGTGTAAATGAGTTAGATTGAGTTCCAATATGAGTGTGTGTTTGTTTTTGTGTTTGTGTGTGTTTGCCGGCGCGTGTGCATTGCTGTGGCTGAGTGCTGATCTGTTCCAGCCTGTCTTATGATAGCCACCTGAGTGTGTCAACAGCACCAGGCTCACATTGAATACAATTAACCTCTGTTGTGAAAATGAAGGAAGTGTGTGTCTGAGTCTTGTTGTGTCTGTCTGTGTTTGTGAGGGTAAAGCGTCATTGGGATTTAATACAATGTGGACTTGATTAAGTAGGTGTGTGTTGACCTCCTCCAGGTTGTTTATATTTCTTTCTATTGCGTGCGTGCGAAAGCTCACCGCAGCTAGCTTGTCGAAGCGGGCAAACAGTTCGTTGAGCGTCATCACCAGCTCTTGAGCGGTGCACTGGGAGGCCAGACTGGTAAAACCCTCGATGTCGGCAAACAGGATGCTGCAGACAAGGAAACAAACAAAAGTACGCATCTGTGTGTTTCATACAAATATGTGGCCTGTAATGAGTCAAAAGAAATCATGTCTATCTGATACGGTGACAGCTCTTGTATTCGTCTCAGCCGTATGTCCTTAGCAATATGCTTGTGAACAGGCAAGAAGACTTGTGTGTGTGTGTGTGTACAATTAAACCCCCCCCCCCACCCCCCACCCCCCGCCCCCCACCTTTCTGAGAGCAGGGTAACCGATACAGCCTTTTGTGAGGTTGCCATTTTCACAGCGTTTGCCCAGCATCACAGCACCTTGGATGATCTCACCCTCTCACTTGTTGTTGACCTGACCCAGCTCCGGTAATAGGTTTTGGTTGACAAACACAATGGGTCAAGTTGTTCTGGTGGAAACAAAGGGCGCGCTAAGAGTCAGCGACAGACAAGCAGCACAGAGTGCCGGGCTGACTATTATTCACCTTCCCCGTGCACTATTTGAGCGTGTGCTGCAAGTTCAACAGGAGGACACTTTGAGCTTTCAGGGAATTCTTCTGATATATTGAGTGTTCTGAGCACACACGCGTTTGGGTGGATTTTACTTGCTCTGCAGAAGGTAAAAGGCTGTGTGACCTGTCTTTGCCAGGGTGCTCCATGACCTTTAAGGACATCTTTGTGTGATGGGAGCTTTACAGGAACGTTTGCCTAAATTTACACAAATTAGTATATTTCTGCAGTAACAACATCCATCCAGTAACAACATAAGATCAAAAAACGCATGGAGTCAAAACAACTGACCTGCTTAAGAATTTGGGAGAAATGGAGCCATAGAAAGACAAAGAAAGGCGAGATATTTTAAAGAGGTAGAAATATAAATGTGAGTTCAAATCGGCAGAAGATTGGGGAAAGTTAAGAAAAGGAAAAGGCCGAAACAAGGAGCAGCTTCCCAGCTGACTGTACCACATGAGACTCACAGGGTGGTGTTTGTTGAGCCTGTGGGATGCCACTGGCTACGGGGTGTGTGTGTGTGTGTGTGTGTGTGTGTGTGTGTGTGTGTGTGTGTGCGTGTGCGCGCGTCTGGAAATAGGCAATCTCACACCAGCCTGACAGAGACATGGCCAGAGTCAGAGCATGTGTGTCTGTGTGTGTGTGTGTGTGTGTGTGTGTGTGTGTGTGTGTGTGTGTGTGCGCGTGTGTGTGTGTGCTGCTCACTACTAACCCCTGAGGAGGCTTTGCAGAATGTAACCAACCCCAGTCAGACCTCGGTCAAACAAATTAGTCAAAATGATTACGTGCGCGTCAGGCGGCCTTATGGAGGGGGCACTTTGGCGCCCACTCCACCGGCTCTGTGGCCCTCTGCGTGATCAAGCACATGTGCAGTGATTGACCTCGGTGTCAGAGGCAGCTCTCTGTGGTCCGGCTCCCCGTGTGAACGCGACTGTCGCAGATTGACAGGCCGCCCTGCCGCACATTAACCCGGGCAAAGGGAAAGAGACGCTGTTCTGAGGCTCGCAGAGAAAGTTAAAGGCAGGAAGACAGAAGAAGTGAGAAGCCAAGAGAAGGACCACGGGTGGAGACACAGAGTGTCAGGAGGTCGAATGGGGACAGAGAGGAAAAAGTGCAATCAGGCCATTTCATGCTCACTTGACCAACCTTAATGAGAAAGGGGAAACTAGATTATCATCAGCAAATTGCTAGACCTCTAATGCTGATTTCCAACCTAGAAATAGAACAGGTAGAGCGACAAGGGGCACCAACATCCCAGCGGCCATTGAATTGGTCTTCGTTGCACGTGACCAAAAACAACTGAACAGACGCTAAAGAAGTGGTTCCCCTTAACAGCAGGCGAACTAGCTCCCTGCCTTAGGTGTGCTCCCCAAATGACCACGGAGCCAGACTCTCTCTACTCATTCCCATTTCTGTGACTACCCCCCTCTCCTGTAGGGCCCGGGGTGCCAGCCAGGCTATTTATAGCTGCTACTGTAATCCTAATCTAGTCCCTGTGCCTCCCACCACCGCGGGATTAGGCGGCCCTACCGACTCGGTTCTATAGATCAGGACAGTGTTCCGTGTCTCTAGGCGACGTGGGCTCTCCTGGCAGCTGCTCCAAAGGCAGCTGGAGAGCGCGCTGTTAGGTCTTTAAGTACCGTTTAATCACTGCACCTAGGTAATGACTCACTTGCAGCCATAGGGAAGCCAGATGAATTCCAAAAATAGCGGCGCTTTTCTGCGTGCACGATGGAAGAACAGGGAGGAGAGAGAAAAGCAGCCGCCGATGAGATGCTCAGCCGGGGCTACTTTGCAGATGTAATGCGTCACATGCCGGAGGTCACGCCGAGGTCAAAGGATCGGTTTGGGCTCTGGTCGTTTGAGACGCAACGTTTAGACGTTGGCCCTTTATTTCGCTAGCGAACACCCTTGGTGAACGGGAAAATCCCTTGGGAATGCTAGTAGATTGGGTCTCTCTTCGGTTCAATGTGAGATGATGCAGTGTGTCCACAGTGAAGCAGGAAGGCTATTACGGCACGACTACTCGTTTTGTTATTAACAGGAGCTCCGGCTCTTTAGCTGTTACTGTTAAATTGGACTTTACCTTTGTAAAGACCGCAGGACTTGAAATAAAGAGCATTTAAGTTGTTAACCTTTTTAATAACACTGGATGATGCAAACCCGGCAAAACACACTCCTAGGTGTGTGGAACATTTAAATCAAATTATAATAATATACAAATGAACTGAAGGTGAAACACTACATTGAAATCAGACTGTCAGGAGTCTTAACATGTCATAATCCTCATTGTCATTTTGCTTCAATCTCATCCTTTATTCAACAATAAAGTGAAATACTTTTATAACTTTTTAACAATACTATTTGTCATCTTCTCTTGGGCCGCCCATCTTTTGTATCTGATTCAATCATCCATAAAACATTAGGAAGGACCCCGTTTTGTGAAGATGATACAGTATGTATGTGAGGACGTTTATTAGACATGTATCCATATGGAGTGATAAAGTGGGCATCCCTCAACAAAAACAATCCTGTCTGAAGTTGAATGTGCTAATCAATCAATGCATCAATTGGTGATCGTAAATGTTTACTGAACGAATGTGGTGAGAATGGGGATTTTGGTATTTGCAGTCATTAGCTGTAACCATCCAGTTAATGTAGTCCCAGACTAGGTCCTCTAAAAATAACAGGACTCTCATCTTTTTATAATTTAGACAGACCCTACGGAATGCGTCTAATGCTTTCCACCAAAAAAAATGGCATTCAACTGTTCAACATTTTCTTTTGAATAACTTAATGATTTAGTATTGGCTTTAAATGTACATTTACTCCTTATTCTTTGGCATGATGATGAAAGGTCCCTCAAGAACGGTCCTGCCCTCTTCTGAACTCGTCAGAAGAAAAGGATTGGAACAGCTCCGACGGAAGCGGAACAAAAGAAAACACTGGCTGTTTGTTAACCCGAACCCCCTGGCTGCAGGAGCCTACCCTAGCCCTGTTTGATCTCCGCTTGCTTTCAGAAGTGGACAGCCAGACGACTTGAGGAAAGCGAGCCTCACCCAGTATGGTATTGATGCACGGAGAAGAGAAGCCTTTGGGGCGGAGGTACAAAGTTTGGCCGGCTGTCTGGGGACACGTGAAAGCAGGCCTGCCAGGGTATTCTGTTAAGCAGTTTGTTAGGGGACATTAGAGTGCGCCTCGGTGGAGCTTGGCTCATTAGTTTTTAATTAATATAGCAACCAGCAGCTAAACAAATTGACGGTCGAACGCACAGTCCGAAATGTACAACAGCACACACACACAAACTCCTTAACCCTAAACACACAGTATAGTGAAAAACACAACGAAGGAGACACACAGTAGTTAAACAAAAAAGAACGCATGCCCTGACATAACAATCGGGTTCAGTCACAACAATCTTCCCTATTTTGTTCTCTCCCTCTCTCTCTCTCTCTCTCACTCTGTTTCTCTCTCTCTTTGTACCACTATGACTATGAATCTCTCTCTCTCTCTCTCTCTCTCTCTCTCTCTCTCTCTCTCTCTCTCTCTCACTCTCACTCTCACTCTCACTCTCACTCTCACTCTCACTCTCACTCTCACTCTCACTCTCACTCTCACTCTCACTCTCACTCTCACTCACTCATCCCCTGGGGTGAATTGCAGAGGGGGGGACAGAGAGCCAGGTCCCAGCTTTGAACTTCCTGCTCTCTCGGCCAAACCTATAGAGAGAGTCCGTTCCAGATTACCTCTCTGAACCAAAGTGGTTCTGCCCAGTTAAGGCTCATACGACCCCAGACCCAGTCCCGACTCGTCTCCCCGCATACTGGCTCTGCTACAGACTGCACTAGACCAGCTCCGCTCCGCTGCCCTTTATTTACTCGGTGTTGAACCCCTACTCCTCTGTGGCCAAAAGCAGCTTAATACCTGCCCAGCCATGCACACATGCCTCTGGATTGTTCCTTTCGGCTCTTTGTTCTTAGTATTCTCTCCCACGATTCCAATGTCCCTGTGTGTACATACTCCCGCTGTATCTTTCCGCATAAATATATATATATGTATATATATATATACACACACACACACACACACACACATATATATATAGATACATAGGTTGATCTTTTTTTTATTTATTTATAAATAAATAGACTTACACAAGATGTTTAAATGATTTTAAATCATTTAATTTAGGATGTTCCGGGCACAAAGCCCTTCTTCAGCTGTGCAGAAAGACAAATACACAAGATGCTGTAGCTATAGCTACATTGCTGTTAAAAGCTTGAAGATTATCCACGTTCTTTCAGTTTTCAAGCTGAATTTGTTCTATAGCACTGACTAATTCCACAGATAGAGATGTCTTTGAGCGTGTGGTTGTTGCTGGTAAAGTGTCTGGCTACTGGAAATGCCAGTGTGGATTCGAATGCCCCTAGGTGTTCCATAAACCGGTCTGTAAGGCGCCTTTTTGTTTCTCCAATGTAGAGTTGGTTACATTTTTTGCAGATAATGCAGTATACTCCTTACTCCTTTGGATGTGCAGGTAAAGGAGTGATGAATGTGTGGTGATGATTTAGGGACACTGATTTCAGTTTAGGAGTTGGTGTACTTGCATGTACTACATCTCGGTCTGTTGCAAAGAGCAGTGCATTTTAAGGTTTCTCCTTTACTGTGAATTGGACAACATATTCTTTCAGATTTGTATCCCTTCTGTACGAGATCAGTTGTGAACAAATATATATATATATATATACAGTGGGGCCTTAAAAGTATTTAGTCAGCCACTGATTGTGCAAGTTCTCCTACTTATAAAGATGAGCGAGGTCTGTAATTTTCATCATAGGTACACTTCAACTATGAGAGACAAAAATGAAAAAAAATCTGAAAAAAATGAAAAAAAATCCAGGAAATCACATTGTAGGATTTTTAAAGAATTTATTTGTAAATGATGGTGGAAAATAAGTATTTGGTCAATAACAAAAGTTCAACTCAATACTTTGTAACATTACCTTTGTTGGGAATGACAGAGGTCAAACGTTTCCTGTAAGTCTTCACCAGGTTTGCACACACTGTAGCTGGTATTTTGGCCCATCCTCCATGCAGATCTCCTCTAGAGCAGTCATGTTTTGGGGCTGTCGCTGGGCAACACAGACTTTCAACTCCCTCCACAAATTTTCTATGGGGTTGAGGTCAGGAGACTGGCTAGGCCACTCCAGGACCATGAAATGCTTTTTACGGAGCCACTCCTTCGTTGCCCGAGCGGTGTGTTTGGGATCATTGTCACGCTGGAAGACCCAGCCACGTTCCATCTTCAATGCTCTCACTGATGGAAGGAGGTTTTGGCTTAAAATCTCACGATGCATGGCCCCGTTCATTCTTCCCTTAACACGGATCAGTCGTCCTGTCCCCTTTGCAGTATAACAGCCCCAAAGCATGATGTTTCCACCCCCATGCTTCACGGTAGGTATGGTGTTCTTGGGATGCAACTCAGCATTCTTCTTCCTCCAAACACGACGAGTTGAGTTTTGACCAAAAAGCTATATTTTGGTTTCATCTGACCACATGATATTCTCCCAATCCTCTTCTGGATCATCCATATGCTCTCTGGCAAACTTCAGACGGGCCTGGACATGTACTGGCTTAAGCAGGGGGACACGCCTGGCACTGCAGGATTTAAGTCCCTCTCGGCGTAGTGTGTTACTGATGGTAGCCTTTGTTACTTTGGTCCCAGCTCTCTGCAGGTCATTCATCAGGTCCCTCCGTGTAGTTCTGGGATTTTTGCTCACCGTTCTCATGATCATTTTGACCCCACGGGATGAGATCTTGCGTGGGGCCCCAGATCGAGGGAGATTATCAATGGTCTTGTATGTCTTCCATTTTCTTACAATTGCTCCCACAGTTGATCTATTCACACCAACCTGCTTGTCTATTGCAGATTACCTCTTCCCAGCCTGGTGCAGGTCTACAATTTTCTTCCTGGTGTCCTTCGACAGCTCTTTGGTTTTGGCCATGGTTGAGTTTGGAGTCTGACTGTTTGAGCCTGTGGACAGATGTCTTTTATACAGATGACGAGGTCAAACAGGTTCCATTAATACAGGTAACGAGTGTAGGACAGAAGAGCTTCTTAAAGAAGAAGTTACAGGTCTGTGGGTGACCAAATACTTATTTTCCACCATCATTTACAAATAAATTCTTTAAATATCCTACAATGTGATTTCCAGGATTTTTTTTCTCGTTTTTGTCTCTCATAGTTGAAGTGTACCTATGATGAAAATGACAGACCTCTCTCATCTTTCTAAGTAGGAGAACTTGCACAATCAGTGGCTGACTAAATACTTTTTGACCCCACTGTATATATTGTCAGGAAAAAGAAGAAAACACAGAAAGAAATTATAAATATGTATATATATATATATATATATATATATATATATATATATATATATATATATATATATATATATTTCTTTCTGTGTGTTCTTCTTTTTCCTGACAATCATTTCTCTCTCTTTTGTCAGCTTGTGTAGCTACCCCATCTTTTTCCTCACTCTGTCTTTCTACGCCATTTATCCTCTCTCGCCCTCTGCCCCCCCTCCTCGCTCTCTCCCTCTGTTTATCTCTCCCTCTGTTGTCGTCCTCCTGTCTTGTCTACAGCAGTGTGTGTCAGTCTCTGACTACCTGTCATTGTCTATCTGTCTCCTCCAACCTTCTCCCTGTGACCCTGTGACCCTGTCCACATCTGTCATCCCTCTCACAACGAGATCCTTTGCCAGACATAGCAGTCCAATGTCTTCAAAATAGCTGGAAATTCAAAAAAATATATAAGCGCATCTGGATTGAGGTTCCTGTCAAACACATTTCAGAGTAAGTTGAACATTTGTTGGGATGTACTGTGAGTCAGGCCATCTCTTTTTATGCCCATTGTGCTTAGCACAGGTGGCCAACGATGGTACTTATTCATTCAACCTTCGGTATGTTGTGTGTTGGTCAAAGTGAAAATCGGACCCCATTCACCCCCAAGGTGCTACCATTCACCTGTAAACATCTTCAACATGGCCACGGGTCAGGTTATCTTTGAGCGTGTGCATTGGCTGTGTATGGTAGGCTTTGCTGCAGAGCTGCACTACACCTGCTGGACCAGGAAAGGTCGTCTTGACAGGCTTGAGTTCTCCAGCTTTACAAGAAGAGAGAGGGGCAAGAGAGGAAGAGGCAGAGAGAATGGGAGAAAGTGAGACACGGGCACAAAGAGAGGGAGGGAGAGAGAGATAAAAGATAAAAAAGAGAGAAAGAGAAGCCAGAGATAGCACGGCACATGCTGCTAGATGCCACTCGCTGCTCTGCAGACAAGCCGATAAACAAAAGTGACCATTGGCTCAAGAAAGAGAGAAAGAATGACAGGGACTCTCTCCATCGAGTTCAACTGGGAAAGGAGTTGCACAACTCCAGCCGGGTGGCCACTCTGTTTTGTACCTGTACCTTCACTCTGTGCCAGCCGATCAATGTTCAGTGGCCTCTATGACTGGAGCCGGCACCAACACATGCCCGCACCCCAAGGCCGGCTTGCATAAGACCAAGGCTGAAACAGGACATTTTGGCCTAATTACTGAACGCCATGGGGAGGATTGTTCTCTTCCTGTACGCAAAAGCACAGGCGCAACAACAGAACTACTGCACAATAGTCATCTCTTTGACTCTCTCTCTCTTTCTCTTTTCATGTCCCGCTATGTCTACCTCTTTCTTTCTCTTGCTCTTTGTCTCTCTCTCTTTCCATGTATCCATATATGTCTATCTCTCTACCTCTCTCTGTCTCTGTCTCTCTGTCTCTCTCTCTCACTCTTTCTCTATCTCTTTCCTTGTACCACTATGTCTATCTCTCTCTCTCTCACTGTTGCTCTCTCTCTTTCCTTGTACCACTATGACTATCTCTCCCCCCCCCTCCTCTCTCCTCTCTCTCTCTCTCTCTCTCTCTCTCTCTCTCTCTCTCTCTCTCTCTCTCTCTCTCTCTCTCTCTCGCTCTCTCGCTCTCTCTCGCTCTCTCTCTCTCTCTCTCTCTCTCTCTCTCTCTCTCGCTCTCTCTCGCTCTCTCTCGCTCTCTCTCGCTCTCTCTCTCTCTCTCTCTCTCTCTCCATGTACCACTCTGTTTACCTCGACTGCCCTCGATCTCCGGGGCCCAGCGTCACAGCAGGAGCTGTCGTCGTCGCTTCCTGTTCTGTGCTGACGGCCCAGCGGAGCCCCAATTAACCAGAGACAGGCCCGTAATCCCTGACAGGGGCCATCTCTCATTAGCCCCAACCCCAGCTAGCACACACAACAAGAAATAAAGGTATCAAAACTGGGACAAAAGCTACTGTGCTCGTATCAAAGGCGATGGGGGTGGTATTTTTTTGATGGAATAGTGGACAAAATGAGTGGTAAAAAGGTGAGGTATGGAGAAAGGGACCACATGAGAAATCAAAATTCAGGTCAAGTCTACCAAGATAGAAAATGTCCTAAATGTACTCCTAAAAAAGGTTCACTAATGGCCTTTGATGCACCAAATCAGAGTATGTTTTATGTCATATGAAGTACAAACTCCTTCTTGTCTGAACTACCGAAATATGTCCCATTAACGGTATCACCTCCATGACCAGTGTAGATTTTTCCTTGTTACTGTAGCTCAGGCATTAGCACGTATTTGGGCGTTAGCGTTCATTGCTCTACCTTCTATACTGGTCTGGCCAGAAGGCTAACCCTGAAACCGTCAGAGAAACAGTGAATCCCTGAAACAGTCTTCAGGTGGGCCTAGGTCAACGGTCTAGAAAGCCAGCACTCCCGACTCCAGGAAAAGTACTTTCTTCCCTTTGAGGGGGAACGTCCACGGCCAGGACTAGGGAAGATTTTTGGCGACAGCGATTACATGAGGGGCCATGCTGATTGGACAATAATCCAATCAAATGAAAAGCGGATTTTGTTGCGGAGCAGCAGGATGCGGCGTACGTGACCTCGCTCATCTCCTCGTGTGGTTTCAAAACTCCACTTCAAACGCTGCCACAAAAGGCTCCTTCATGTCCGTGTCACGGGGGCTCCTGGGCATGGGGCTTCACGCGCCCAGCGCATGATGTTCAGGTGGCTGCTCCTAGACAGAGCACTATAACACAGCTCGCTCTCTGTCCCTCTTTATCTTTAGAAAGATACCTTGGACTGAACGTCCGCGGAGTCGTCGACACGACAAAGCAACTTTTCTATCAGCAGCCTGTTCGCTCCATTCCATTTCATGTATTTCCTTCGCGCGTGTGTGTGTGTGTGTGTGTCTCTTCACGTCTCCCCTTTCTTCCTCTTTGTATGTCTCCCCATCCGCTTTCTCACCACCCTGCAGTGGTCTGCAAATCCACAAGATGGTGCCAACTTTGGCTGGAGTTGTCTAGGTGTGCTTAATACTCGACGTAATACATGGGCACAGTACCTAATGATAGTGATAATTACAATGGTCATTTGAGACCCAGCAGCAAACATACACACTAGGGTCGGATGCAACCAGTGGCTGAATGTAAAAGATTCCTAGATGAGACATAGTGGATACGCTCACAGCGCAGTGACACAACACTGTACTGTGGCTGAAGAGCAACAGATGTTTGTCAGGCCACCTTTACCTGTGTGTCTGTCTATTGTTCCTGTGGCTCAGTCATTTAGCAGACTAGGAGCGAGAGAGACTCCTTGCATTGCCTGCACAAAAGCTCGCCTACACGGCATTCCTGTTGCATTCCAGCCGCACACGTGCGGTACACATGTACACGACATCTATGATGCGCTTCATAGATTCCAGTGACCCGGAACTGCGTGCGGACTGGACTCTGGGTTATTCTTAGTAAAGGTGCAGGGAGATAAGAGGCCGTGAGAGGGACTCCTCAACACGATTGGAGTCTAGAGCACCTGCGGGACAGCAGGTTCTTTTCAGCCACAGTAGCAGAACGTCTGTGTCCCTTTGTTTCCCCTTTTCTTCCTCCCCAGCACGGCACAGTGTGTCATTCTGGCACCTACCTGACATTGTCGTGCTTCTGGATGTAGATCTTGTGAAACATCATGTCCTCCTGCTTGGCGTTGATGTCCGCTTTCATCTCCATGGCAACGTGGCGGGGAAGCACGGAGAGCAGGAGGCGTTCCTGCGGGAAGTGGGGGCGGGTGAGTGTGGAAAGTTGGCCAGAGAGACAGTGGGGAGGGGCGTAGGTGAGAAAACGAGTGTGGGAGTGAAAACCAAACAGCAAGAAAAGATGGATGGAGGGAGAAATAGAGTGCAGAGCCACAAGGTGTTGATTGGAAACGTGTGCTAGAAGCCGTGCGAGATGTGGGTAATTGGGTGGTGGCTGTACACCCTTCCCTCATCCATCCATCCATCCATCCATCCATTCAAACAACCATTCTCGCCCGTGCCTGGCCCCAAACCCGCTAATAGACATCAGCAGCATCATGAGACCAGTGTGGGCCCTCTCTCACCGTCTGAGCACATGTGGAGGGAAGGTGGGAGGTAGGGCACGTGGTACTGGTACCAAAGTAGGAGATGGGATGCAGCAACTGGAGCAGACGACTTATCTAGGGCTGCCAGGGCTGGAGCTGGCTCGGAGTTTCAAAGCTGGAACTGGAATAGCGCCTTTCAAACTCTTTTAAACTCTGAACGGACAATATTTTATTTTATTGAGGGGACTTATACAACTGCAAAATGACTTCTGGTTGGTTTTTAAGGTAACAGCTCCTGATACTTGCAAGGTAAGTAATAAAAGATCACAGAGCCCGTAAACGGAGAGGAAAACATGGCCATGTGGACTAAGGTTTGTCCTGAAACCCCCAAAAAACAGGGGATCCGAGCGGATGGCGAATGAGACCCCAGAACAACTTCAGGGCTAAAAAGACACAAAGCCATTACCAGTGACACACTATCAAGACACCTTGGAAGGCGTGTCACATCCAGTGGCCAGGCTGTCAACCCTATCCAAACACCGCAGCGGGCCAGCACTCCAGTTGCCCCGCTATGGGGAATGGAACCTGCCACCACGGTGCTGTCGCGGTTTCGCTTTTCAAGCTGTCTTACGCCTAAATCCAGGAGGATTTCAAAGATAAAACACCCCGACACTTCCAGACGGGACACATAAGCCAGCCCCCCCCCCCCCCCCCAGGCGCCCGCTTACTTGCTGTTGGTTCTCCCTCTGGGAGTGAAGGCGTGCCTGGATGCACTCCCTGGTCTCCTGGAAGGCCTGCCTCTGGGAGCCCTCGGCTGGGTAGTGGGTGCACACCCCCACGATGTTGGTGCAGGAGAAGATGAGCACGTTGGACACTACCTGTGGGTCAGGGGAAGGAGGCGGGAGGGAGAGTGTTGAGGTGGGAGGAAAGAGGGGGGAGAAAACGGTTAGGCAGAGGAAGAGATGAGGAGAACATCCGGAGGGTGTAGCTGTACTGTTCAACGGGAGATTCAAAATGATATAACTTGATCAAACAGAAGGCCTATTCCTTAGAATAATCCAAACTTTGATCTGATTGAGTCTGAACATGCCAGACAAATATGATCCTTATTTTTACCTGTTGTTGACCATCCATTCCATAAGCAGAAAATCTACCGTATAAAATCTGAAAATCATGCACCAGAGAAAGAGAATGTGAGTGCGTGAACCACACACTCACATGTTATAAACACACGCACATACACACACAAACACACCACACACACACACACTGGGGGAGAAATAGAAAATCTGATAAAGAGGCAAATGGATAGCAGATGATGTTTTCTGGGAGTAGAGAGCCCTCTAGTTCTCCCTTTGCCCCAGCTCGCTGTCTTTCTGCCTGGGCTGGAACACGCTGTCTCAGCCATGTACCCAGTTCACACTGGAGCTTGCAGCATTATGTAGTGACATGACCTCAGCAACTCTTTGCGTCAAGCGACTCTGATGGCTGTGTGTGTGCGTGTGTTAAGATATACCGAGTGTGTGTGTGTGGGTGCTAAGCTTCAGACATGTTAATGCCTTTTAACGGCTTAATATATGTTTAGCATTGACATCGGTAAGCTACACCATCATTTCCCATTTTGTGGACGAGTACATCTCACTTACCAAGCTACCACGCAATATTTAATCTTCCCGGGGCCATATTCAAATTGAAAGAGCTGTTTATAGCCCATTTGAAGATCAATTCTAAGACTGGGACAGAGGCCCGCTGATCCAGACGACCGATCCCACCCTGTCAGATAAGTCTGTATGCAGAGGAAACGCTGTGGGTGCAGGACGTTGTTTGCGGTGTGGACCAGGCACATGCTAGGTCCTGAGACCGGCAGCCAGAGGCAGAGCCGCTCCATTTCAAAGAAGCGCACACTGACCCGAATTAGAGTCACCTTCACACCCAAGGCTCCCCCGCTGACTAGGGCCTACTAAACAAAACACAGCCCATCTGTGTGGAGTCAAAGTCCTGTCGGAAGGCCTTCCGACGGGCACTCTGCTGGGACGACAGAGAGCAGGGGCTGACTGGATGTCACGGCAACAACGTGCACGTCCGAGACGCGGCGTAGACGAGCTGACGGGCCCCCTTCCACGGCGGGTTTGCACCGGACCACGGACGTTTCCGGAGACGGCACCCGGCAGCCCGGAGAGTGTTTGCCACCAGGAGAATTAGGCGGCAAAAATCACAATGCCTTCCCCCTGGCTGTTGTGTGCACATCTCATTAGGACGTGATTAGCATTACAAATGTGTTCTCTAGCATGTCATCAGCGGTGGAGTGGAGACTGACCCTGTGGAGGCTAGAGTGGGAGGAGAACAGCCCTGTGTGCCTGAGCCACAACACAGGGTGGGACAAACAAACACACATTCTGCAGCCTGTATCAAGGCTATTTCAAGTAGCGACTTTCCTTTTTTAAATATGGTAAACTAGTCCTTTCAAAATTGCCTGGGAGGCACGGCCAGATGCTAATAGGAACACTCCAGATGCAAGTGACAGTTGGTGATCTAGGGTAAACCCTTTTGGCATCCCTCCCCATCAGTGTCATAGAAACGCCAGTGATTCAGATAAGGTCAATGCAAATACTCCCAAGCAGCAACCCAGTTTCTATTTTTACCTTGTCCACTCTCAAAGGCCTTGTTTGGTGACCAACAGGGTCTCCTAGCGGTAAAATCGAACCCCGCTAAACTACTGCATAATGTGATAAAAGGAAAAGATTAAAAGGTCAATAAGGACACTAATATTTAAATCTTGGGGAATTTTTCTGTGGATGAAAATCAGCTGACCACAATATTGATTGTATGTAACATAGGGAATCAATACTCCTTTCATTCAAAAAGAGGAATTCATAAAACTTTTACAGATAAGACAAATCACGACGATTCCCATGTCTACACCACATCCGCAGTTCTATAGTGACGTATGCACCAACACACAATGAAGCGCAAAACCAAATTTCATATCTTAATATGACCTTACGTTTCTCATGTAATCAAGGTCCTGACCTCCTTACATTGAATCGACTTCAATCAATTCAGCGGAGAGCCTAACCTAGGTGCACCTCCTACCAGGTCTGAAGCACAAACAGGCCCACTCACACAGCTGCAGAGCCCCCCTCAGAGTGAAAGGGGGCCCCTAAACAAAAGAAATACTGATTGCCTGATGGACATTTCCAACAGGAACATTACTTGTAGTCACGTCCCTGTGAGTAGTGGAGAATTCCCAGAGGAGGTCAGCTTTCCTAGAGGTTGTCTGCTGCCTAATGGATGTGCCCTCAGCAGCACTCATCGCCAGGAAATAAACATTGGTCTGTCCTACTCACTGCAAATACCTGTCTGTAAGAGGAATACAAGGAGAACAGGGGAAATGGGATGATCAAGGGAAAACTGGGGGAACCGGCTGATGGTGCTCGATACATCTGTATTCAAGGGTGTCCAGAGCCACTGCAGGTGAAGCCCAAACGTAATAAGGAACAAATTGTCTCCAGCGTTCCAATAACTCGTCCTTCTGTACAACTGAGAATTATTCTTTAGTCACATTCACGAGCAAAACCTCGTATGAATTTTCTGCTGGCTTCTTTTTCCGACTGGGTGACTACTCCAAATCCCTGTAGAAAGGCCTTATTATTTTGAAGACAATGATTTTTGTTATTTCAGTTCAATTATATTTAGAGTTCAAGAAAATGTATATAAAATATATATTTATATATATTTGTAAGTTCAATTAAATGCATGTTTCTAAATTTAATGAGTAATAGTGTTAAATAATCGTGATTTCAATATTGACCAAAATAATCGTGATTAACACACACACACACACACACACACACACACACACACACACACACACACACACACACACACACACACACACACACACACACACACACACAATAAATATTCTGCAAGTGCTGCATTGTTTATTATTTAACGCAGATGATGTTGCGTAGGAACTCATTATTCTAGCAACTAACATTTAAAAAGTACAATAACCCTACGAGATGATCCCTGCCCCCACTGCTCCTCCAGAACCAGCACCTGGCATTTCTCTATGGCTTATTTACCAAGGCCTGCTAATTAAGCTGTGTTTTGGTCCTACATGCAGTAACCAAGGAACCAGCAGCGCTGCTTGCTCGCACTTGTGTGGGTGTGTGTGTGTATGGGTGTGTGCGTGTGTGTGCCTCAGTCTGGGTAAGTGCACCTTTCTAAATGCAGCATTATTTTAGAGGACGATTAATAATTGCCAGCAGGAGCTATAAAAGCTCAGAGAGTGAAACGGCTTGGGTGTCAATATTTACCCAGCAGTCCCGGTGTTACCTCCTCTACATCTTTTCTCCTCCTCACAAGCACCCCCGCCCATCCCCCTCCAGGGCTAAGTCATCAATCAATACCCAGTGCTGTCCTGATCCTGACAAGACCTTTGATTGACAGCCATATCTAAGTTGTGTGCTAGGGTATGACATCTGTCGTTAACATTAGTAGCAGACAGTACTTAATCCGTCCATAGGCAGCCCAATCAAACTAAGGCTGGTCACGTTCATCCCACCTCTCTATGTTGTTTATGGGTTACACCCAGGACTAGACAGACTAAGAACCATGCAGTCATTCAGTTAGTGTCTATGAGTGTTTATAATAAAGCCGAAAGTGTATAATTGTATAATCAATTAGTCTGGTTACAAATGTTTATTACATTTTGGTATGTTCAAGCCTTTCAAATCCCCTGGTTCATTTCCAATCCTGTCTGCTTCGTTAAAAGGTACCTTTCACACAAAACGTTATGTATGGTTTTGAAAGGAAGGTCAAGTACATATATTCATTTACATGTGAGATTTACATTGAGAATGTGGGAACAGTTTTGAACAACCACATTTCCTATTGGAGCTGATGAACTGGAATACAGTATATTCATAACTGAATCTACAGTAAGTGATGTTAAGGTCATGTGATGTTATGGGGTAAAGTGAATTCTTTTGATGATATATTGAAACAGAATGACTGCTGGAATCTTACATCTATAAATTACTTTCAGCTTGGATCACAGTTGTAGAATTAAGGTATGATTCTCCTATTTAATATTATTTGTAGCATATAAGTAAATTACAGTTCTAAATATAATTGTCTATATGCATTTTTTTATCTGATCTTATTCAGCATCATGTATTTATTTGATTTGACCTAATAGCTGCCTTTACATCCAAAGATATTTTTTTCTTGTGTTCCACAAAAGAACAATGCACAAGAATCTATGGACAATGCATTTCTCCATGGTTCAAGGTTTACAGTGAGTTCTATCTCGGTGTTCACTCTCTTGTTTCCGCACACAATGGGGCACATTGTGAGCTCTTGGAATAAATACATGTCATGTGCCGCTGGCTGATTGTTTGTGGTACTACAGTAGAGCTGTTTTGGAATACATTTTACCTCAGGGAGCCTGTGGTCTTAAAAAGAAGCAAATGGGTGCCATTGTTTGTAGTTTTAGATGTTTTTTCATCATGGTGCAAATGCATGTGATTGCGTGACGCGTTCATCTAACAGAGGAGAAAAACGTTGGTTTCGTCCAAAATTCTTAACGAATTCTACTAGAAGCTATGCTAACTGAGAAAATAAAATGTCTGCAATTTGTGTACTCTGTGTTGGCAGTAAGTGTTATGCTCTCTGTACTTACATCTTTTTCTCAGAGTTTGTTTTGCGTTGACCCATCTTACATTAGTAGCGACATGTTAGGGTGCTAATGTACAGAATGAGGTTGGATGCCTCAGATCCATTAGCAGGACAGTGGGGCAAATAAGAAACACACACACACACGCACGCAAACCCGGAACATGGAAAAGCTACAAAGCACCTCTGTTCCCAGTTATATCAGACATAATTTGAACCTCTCCACCCGGAACTTCCTCTAGCAATGGCTTTATCTTGTTGCTGATCCTATTTCCAATAAGATGGCTTCATGTGACCTTTTATGTATTAAAGGACGGCACACTAAAATGGATATCTGTTTGTGTGTGTGTGTGTGTGTGTGTGTGTGTGTGTGTGTGTGTGTGTGTGTGTGTGGGCGGGCGGGCGTGCGTGCGTGTGTTTGAGAGACATAGAGAAAGAGTAACAGCAGATTGATTCCAAAAGCATGAGGTCATAAAGCTATAATATTAAATGATATTATAGGTATTATATTAAATTAAAACATCGTTTTGACGTTAAAAGTTTCAAGTGTGATATGCACTCACTCTATAACACCTGTTTTCATTGACCCCATATACATAATTCTTCTTAAAAAAAGTACAACAAAAGTAATCTTTTTAGCTCTAAAGGTCAAATTGTGAGTCACTGTCTAATCTTTGAAGAAGAAAGGCCAGCCTACCTATGAACTGAAAAAAAAGACTTTGAATTTTTCCTCTCTCTTCAAAAACATGGAGTGAGTGATACTGACTGCCTAAAAGTCATTCCAAATATAGCCCCTCTGCAAACAGTACAGCCGCATGGGGCACTAGGGCTCCCGGCTGCTTTGATGTTAACAGCTAGCACACATATTTTAGTTCCTCTCAGACATTTGCCAACGTAACAGCAGACAAATGCGGAGAGGCCAGACATACGTTTTTCACTGTGTGCCCGATCATGTCCAATCACAGGTACAGAGACGATTTGGTGCCGTACTAAAGCTATACTGACAAAGGAAGAAGGAGACCCAGAGAGCATCGAAAGAGTTGAGAGGAGCTTGTAAAACCAAACTTCAAAAGTCGGTAAAAGCCTGTACCTTGGCCATCTTTTCCTACTCTATCTTGGCCTATTTTATTTATTTATCTTTTCCTACTTTATCTTGGCCTATTTTATTCGATGTATCTGTTTTCTTCAATGCCAACCTCATCCTCCCTCTCCTCCTGAGTCATTTTTTTCTTTTTCTTTCAGGTCTCACAATAGGTTTCTTTTTTTTACCAACAGCAAAGGCTTAGGACCCAAGGACAGGTCATTCTCTTCAAAAAAGCTCCCCTCAATATATCTTAGTGTAGACACACAATCATAAACTGACATCAGCGCACACTTAGACTTCAAGGCATGTACTGTGGGTTTTGAAGGTACATATTATATGCTGAGGTACCATATGCACAATTTGTCATCCACGGATGCCTCATTTTTTTTTAAGTTGAGCAGTAAAGTCAGTAGATATAAGCCCCCGAAGTTACATAGACTGCTAAGAACCTTTCAAGAAGACCCAATTAATGGTCATGTAGTTGTAATTAGCCTATTCAAATATGCAATGCTGTGGGGTCAAAGACATATAGTAGATACTTGGGGACGAGGCTTCTCAAACATATTTATTTCCATTTTGAATGGCAGGACAGCATCGATAATGAGGTTGCTTGTGCTTGGGAAGCTACAGCACAACTATATGAGGTCAGCAACAACAGAAGACTTTTCAAACTTTGAACCATTAGATGTTGTATATATCATATTGTTTAACTTGCATCAGGTGAGACCCTGCAATTCAAGCAAACTTGGTGCCTCAGCCGTGAAACTTTCAGGGTTTGTAAACCAAATGGTATTGGCTGGAAAATAGAAGTTTCAGAAAATTCTATACATTATAAAAGATACAACTTCACTTCACGTAATCGTTAATATTTTCAGATTACGGATCATATCGGGACATGGAGTGGTAGAGAGGACGTGTGTGTGTGTGTGTGTGTGTGTGTGTGTGTGTGTGTGTGTGTGTGTGTGTGATGAGGCTGATCAACATGTGACCATGCTACATTTAAAATAGATGTTCTGTCTTCTGGGCCAAGACTGTGTTCAATAGGACCCTCTGTGTTGAATGTGGCTGATGTCATTAAAGTTGAGCTGTGCTCGCTTGGCAGCACATGGCGGTAGGCAATCCTGTGAGCCTCAGCTGGGTCCCTGCATATGGAACGCTGGACCTCAAGGCTTTTGCCCACACTGTGTATTTGCTAGTCAGTTAGCCCGTCTTTCAGTTAGTAATCCAGTCAGTCAGTCTCTTTTCCAGTTATCCGGTCTACCAATCCATCACACGGTCGGCCACCTTATCAGACACTCACTGTGGTGGGTCAGACAGATGCTAAACTAAGTCAACTATTTTATTCGCCGGCGACCTTCCGATAGATGCAGCAGGTTAGTTTAGGAGGCTTTCAAGCTAAACCAGAAAACCCCCTAGCAAAGCACTCAAATACACCACTACTGACATAATAATTACAGGACAAAAAATGTAGGTTATCGGACAAATTTTATAAATTCAGATTCTTACATATAGGTTTCCCTGAAATATATATTGCAAGATTGAATATAAAAATGATCCAGCAAGGAAAACAGGTTGGTTGGTGATGTCCCTAAACCCAGTTAGACCACAAATAGAAGTCAACCGAAGCTTATCGGGCAAAAAGGTTATAATGAAGATGCTTATATCTAATGATGTAATAACAATGTGATTATACACCAAAGATAACAAACAATACTGTCATTTAACTAAGCCTGGTCCAAATACCTTCCATATTCTGTTAAAATGTCTGGTAAAGTCAGACCGCACTCACACAACTTGGCCCAGCCTCCTTGGCAGCCTTTCTTCAACCTGTGCTCTAGCCAAATTGAAGAGAGACTATAATACTCATCCTCAGCCATACTGTCCAGAACTTAATTATACCTCCATCTATGACCCTAAGACAGGTGTCTCACAGCAACGGCTGTGATAATTCTGTCATGTTTGAGGCCAAAATGCCGCCTCTAATGGTAAATGGGGTACCACAACTCACTGCTCCTCATTCGTTTTTCCAGACTAAATGTAACTCCTGTACCTCACCGGTTCAATAGCTTGGCCCACAGGCATGCTTCATCCATCACATGTATCCGTGATAGACACAATACACAAGAACAAACGAGGACACGCTGACAACCTTTTGGCTTCAGCAGCCATTTTTTAAATCCTCGATGCTACTGCCACATGACCATTGCCACTTTCAGGTTTTTTATAGTTTGATGCTTTCAGCAGATGTCAAGCACAGATCGAAGTATAAAGACTGGATT
The DNA here is from genome assembly GCA_017639675.1 of Aplochiton taeniatus. Lineage (NCBI taxonomy): Eukaryota > Metazoa > Chordata > Actinopteri > Galaxiiformes > Galaxiidae > Aplochiton > Aplochiton taeniatus. The sequence goes on along the minus strand of CM030172.1, from coordinate 35,231,078 downwards.
ACACCTGAAAAATGATTATAAAGCAAGCAACTGCGTCAGGGCATTCCTCAAACAACAGATATTTAGGGCTGGTAGCGAGGCAAGCACTTTGTGTCCTGAAGGCCATACTTGAGCCAGAACACTTAGGGACGTGAGGGATGGCTGAGTAGGCGGGAGGAACCGACAGTGCCAAACAGCTCTGACCTTGTAGGTCTACAAAACTAAACAACAGGATTAGCTTAGCTCTGCTTCTATCAGCCATCTAGATCAACGCTTTTAGAAAAGACATGGAGGCCCTGGGAGGAAAACAGGAACTTGCGCTTTTAAATCGGTTGTTGTTGTTGCAAACATTGTGCATAATATTTGAAGTCAACACAGCCCAGAATTGTTTTGGATAAGATCACAAAGCATGGTGTCCTTCCCTTTATGTTGTGGGAATTACCATGAAAATGTACGGGTGGTAATTGAGCGTGATCAAAGTCTCTCACGAGGAACTAGAACTGTTGGAAAAGGACCTTAATTGCAGTTGATTGGACCTCATGGGCTATCGAGACATTCGAGGATTCTCTTGGCCCGTTTGAGAAGTCGAGAAATTTGGTTGTGGCCTGATTGGTCTCGCAGGATCGCCCTAGCACTAGCTGGGGACGTGCTAATTGAATGAGAAGTTATGCCCTTCGGCTCACAGGCGCTTGGTGGCTTGTTAGCAGTCTACACGTCCCCTGACACAGGCAAGGCTGTTCTGTTCTCCTGATAATAGGGATACTACTTGTAAACCCCATTCCCAACATACACAAAAAAACTCTATCAACTGGGTTATGAAGCTATGCCGCTTGGTGAAGCTTTTCAAGAGCATGTCAACAATAAACGTTATTAATATAGCCTATATATTGTTTTCCTAACTGGGATCACAGCTATTTCAAGCATGTTTAATTTTGACTAGTATTTAGCAAAGTTCCAAGGTTATTTTCAAGTTCCTAGGGATGACCTAAATGTCAGGGGATCGATCACCACTAAAAGCTTGAAAATAAATAATTAACCATGTTATTGATGTTTTTGTTTTGAAGTATGATGCCAAATACTTTGAATGAAATTGAGAAGAGGCCGTTTGACTTGGAAACACGTCTGCTGGTATGTTTATTACAGTTTTGAAAACAAAGTTTTGATTTGAAATTACCTGCTGTTGGCAGGTTGACAACTGTAGCTTTAAGAAACTGCCACAGTCAAAACTAAGTTGAAGCCAGGCCCATCCAATACCGCCCAATGAGATAAACATGAAATCTGCCATTATTCCAGAATGGATGTTTCATTTGTCTGATGCATACTTTAAGTACTCTCCAATAACTCATAAAGGTTGTTCCATCAAACAGATTGCCAGTCAACAATTTGAGCTAAGAATTGTCTTCTCCATTTCGAGAGCCAGCTAAGGAAACCCCTTTTCAAAAGGCCAGGGCAATAGACGTAGGGAAACAAATTATAAATCCATTTGAGACACCACTACCTTTCTGAAACCTTGACAGAAATCCCATAGGAGAAAAAAACATTGTCGTTGGATTGAATCTCTGAATTTCTGAAGCCCCGGTTCATAGAAACTAATGCTAGGGTTTATGCCAACAATATGTTATTATCACCGTAGGCATACACTAGACTGCTGGATTGCCATGTAGCTGAAAAAAGATATATTTACTGTGTCCAGGGAAACACAGGCACTCCTTACTTTTGTGACAAGTTAAATATTTATATATATATATTGTTTATTGATCATTAAGTATGGGAGACAGGGTACTTGACTTTACAGCTACAACTTGAAACACAATAATGGTAGCAGAATAGGAGGAGCAAAGACAAAACAAACCGCAAACAAACATCATCGCTCAGGGAAGGAAGCGAGTGAACACATATTGACAAAGAGAGATTAGAGAGAGAGAGAGAGAGAGAGAGAGAGAGAGAGAGAGAGAGAGAGAGAGAGAGAGAGAGAGAGAGAGAGAGAGAGAGAGAGAGAGAGAGACAGAGAGAGAAAGAGAGAGAGAGAGAGGGAAAAGAAATACAGAGAAAAGGAGGAGAGAGCGTAGTGAAAGAAACTACCTTGCCATTGACATACCAAGCATACCATCCATAGAGAGCAGTGGCAGGACAAATAATAATAGAGTCCCAGAATATCTCCCCTGTTTCTCTGTTTGCTTCATTTGGAATGCAATATAGACCCTTAAAGCAAACAAAAGAAACGATAACCTCAACCTCAGGGCTCGAATTCCATCCACTCACACCAGTGGCCAGACACGCAGAGGGCGGTAGGCTAACACTTGCTCACATTCTCAGATAGAGAGAGCCAGCATCACATCACTGGCTTAGCTACCGCTCAGCTACTGTGTTTGGTTGTTAGGGAACAACCCGTGTGACCCCCACGGACAGTAAGGACATCTAGCCCTGCCTCTGATTCCAAACCATCAAATCCTCTTTGGTTATCGGACAGAGGCTTGAAGCATACCTTGTCACAGTACTTGTGCTTGTTTCTACTGCAGAAGCAGTATCTTGGAATATATAAATCACACAGTGTTGATAACAGAATGTGAGTGGCTTTAGAACTTTAACACTGAACATTATGGCTCATCAGGGTCATTAACATTTTAGTTATATTCACCAAAGATGACGATGGGTTCCTAAAATGTGTTGGTTAATACTTTTCCTAAAACAGTGACCACATATTCTCGGTTGTTAAAAAAATGTAGCTCTCTGAAAAGTAAGATGCAAATACTCTAACACTTGAAATGGCAGTCAAGCTGTAGTAATGTTTATTACTATGTCATAAATATATGTTCTATAATAAACTACAATAAGTCCATTGAAACGTTGACCTCTACATCCACCAACAACAATGCTCCTCTGTTTCAAACACCATTCTTCTGTTTTTACATGTAAGCCATTTTTATGTTGTGTTGTTTTTGACAAGAAAGCTTAGACTGCTGGAAACAAGGCAAAAGGCTTGTTAGGAAAGCCTGACGCCAACAAACACAGATTGTGTTTTCATGGCAACAGCTTTAGTTGGCTGGAAAAAATGAATGGATGAAGGCACATGTTGATGAGAGTCTAGGAAAGGGGATCTATTTTTAGACATATTAATTGCCTAATGTCTTACCCTTATACACATGCTGCACTTTTTTATGGCTAATGGATTCGGGCTAACAGCAGGACAACAACAGGAACACACTGAGCAGCATTGTTGGAAGCCCTCTGAGCCCCCTTTGCTGAGCTCCGTCAAAGCTGCTAATGTGGCTAACAAGGAACGCCGCTAAGCCCAGATGCTATAGGGGCTTACTCATTAGCCTTTTTTCCACTAACAGGCTAACCTGGTGGAAGTCCAGCTACACATTCCAATAACAAAGGGTCTATAGCTTTTTATTTTTTTTAAACAACATACCCTTCTCACAACTATCTGAAGCGAAAAAGAGGTGGGGAATTCCTAGTTTTTATCTTTTTGCAAACTAGAAGTGTTGCCAGAATAATGGGCAGGCAATGTGTAGGCCTGCTTGAGTCTGCAGGCTACTGTATGCAGCTAACTTAACTGTCATTGTATTACATTCACTTTGTCACGGAAGCTCGAGGAAATTGGCTTTCCATCTTCTGGATATAGTTTGATTTATATTATATTATAGTTTGAATATATATTAATATATTATAAGTGTACATATATTTATGTATTTTATATATCCACAAGTACAAACTAATTCATGACACATTTACAAGAGCCCACCCCCAAAGGGTATGTAATTTTAACAGAGTGGAAATTTGGCTCAGGGAAACCATAAATGTTAGCAGAACATCAATAAAGTGGAACTACTGGTAGGTACCCAACATCACCATTGAAAAAGTCTTAAATTTGACGAATCACATGGACAAAGACTCACTCACTCGCTCGCTCGCTCGCTCGCTCGCTCGCTCGCTCGCTCGCACGCACGCACGCACGCACGCACGCACGCACTCACTCACTCACTCACTCACTCACTCACTCACTCACTCACTCACTCACTCACTCACTCACTCACTCACTCACTCACTCACTCACTCACTCACTTTTTTGTAGTTTTGGTTGAGAAACGCAAACTTTTGGCAGAGGGACAATGGAAATAGAAATTCCCCAAAGGCCACTGGGCTGGAGGGGTGGGGTGGGGGTATGAGAGTGGAGAAGAGGGTTAAAACTGGCTGCTATGCTAATCCCACAGAGCCAATGAACCAACCCTGGGTACTCCCTCACACACTGGTTCTCATCCTACAACTGACTTTCATGGAACAGTGGTGGGCAGAGCACTGAGTACCAGACTTCAATGCTGTGGGTCCAATGCTCCTAGAGCAGGAACCTTTACATATAGCTTTGCTATGGATCATGAGTGTGCTGTTGTATTCACAAAACGTCAGATATATTCTCCAAGAAAGTTTGGGGATCAAAGGGTGTTCAAAAACCTGACTTTTCTGCCACTCCTAACCTGCGATGTGTAAAACTGCCCTTGTCAGGCAGCCAGCAGAGTTCAAAAGGTGCAAGGATGAGGGCGCCATATAAGGGTGGGATGTAGACTCTGTGCCTTCTCAGGCATGCACACAGTGTTTTCTTAATATTAAGGCTGCTACAGTCATAACACAAGTGGAAGGCATGGAGTGAGATCTGAGGACGATGCCTCTTCACCATTTGACCACCGGGTAATGATAACTTTTCAGCATTGCTCTTCACTTCGGAGGAGATGTCTCGCTTCTAAAAGTGATTCCTCTGTAATTTCAGCTCCCAATTTAGCTCAATCTGGCCAAAGAGGTGCTCTAAATGGTAGAAGAACCAAACGGGCGGAACCATTTTTTTTCTAGAGAATTATTTGTCTTTCCCAGATATTTAGTCTTTCTTTCACATGTATTTCTTCATTCGTCAGTGGCCACTACATTTCCTTGTTTCTTCCATACCATAGCCAGGTCCACGAGCAATGAAATCATTCATAACATACTGTATACCAGTTTTTGAGTCACAGTAGAACCGTATCTACCATCTCCTACTGGGAGGGAACAAGTCAACGTTTGACAGGAAATAGCCTCCTAGTAATGGCCTCTGCTTTACATTCCGAAATATCTGTAAATCCGTGCTGCAAGTAGCAGTGTGGCAGTAAATGATTTGCAAAAACGGATTAATCAAAACCACTTCTAGTCAACATTACACTGCCAATGCACCCTTGGGCACTAAAGCGTAACAGCTCCGGAACACAAAGGCTGTTCACCCAAGAGGCCTGCATCTATCTGTGCACATTCCGTGCCCTACATGGGCCTTTTCCCTGGCCTGTAATTGTGTTGGGCAACTGGGCACCCTGCCCCACATCTAGACCCTGCCGTGTATTCCTCCACCACACCAATGTGCCACGCCGACGATGGCGCCTCTAAGGGGACTGAGGATGGGGAGATGTGTGGGAGACCACAGATCGTGTGGTGTGTGTCATCGTGTTCGAAGTGAATAATCTCCCTACCTCCCTCAACAAACCACTCGCAGACTTGAGGATATGGCAGTGGGAATAATGTTCCCTTATTACTCATGATAACACCTCTACCTTCTCAACAATTAGCATAATGGCACGTAAAGGGGATAATGAACTCTTCAAGCTGCCTTGACAATGGCACCCATGGCATAACATCATGAACCGCCAACAATTGCATTACATAATTCTAGCTGTCAGAGAGGTTAGCCATGCACTAGGGGTTTGTAAAAGAAAGAAAACGGCTTTATTTGCTTTAAGTCCATTGTGTTGTCCATTTGGGTTAAATAAAGAACAGCGAGAATATCAGCTATATATCAAGCTTCAAACACAGACTGACATCAGCAAGATATCAATTGTAGTTCTAGCACTTAGTCCAGCGTAAAACATTTCAAAATATACAAAAGACAACAAAAGGTAGATTTGATTGAGATCAGTCCGCTAGGTTTACTCTAACTAGACATTCACACAGACTATGAGTTCAGATCATGCTTGTACCATCAGAGTGGGATAATCAGATATTATGTAAAAATAACATAGTGACATTACATTTCACTACTAATAATTGAAACCAACATGAACCTCAAATTATGGAGAGTGGCTATGATACGGTTGCTTTCCGCCAGTGTTATTGGGGATAAATCCAAAATCTACCAGCGGAAATAACTGCCCTCTGGACAGGCTCAGGTCGCCTCATGTAGCCTTGTGATTGGAGTGCAGAGCATACATACAGGCAGGCAGCTGGCCCCCATAGGGTCACCGAATATCAACTAATTACAAACAAGTGTCTCTGTATTTATGAGATTCAGTCAGTGAACCCAAAGACATAGATGCCAGTCCCAGCTGCTGCTGCTGCTGCTGCTCTTGATACAGCACCATAGAGAGAAAGAGAGAGAGAGAGAGAGAGAGAGAGAGAGAGAGAGAGAGAGAGAGAGAGAGAGAGAGAGAGAGAGAAAGAGAAAGTGAGAAAGGAACATAGAACAAGAGAAGGAAACAAAGCTCCTGTTCTTGCCAGTGTCCTCTTGTTTATTGACTATGCAAGATGGAAAACATCCCCGATGCAGTAATACAATGCTTGCGTGCCATTCAAATGAATGTGTGCCTAAACAATTCTCCAAACACGCTTCCTTGCTGCCTTGAAATTATCCCTAGTCCCTTATTGTTCAAATGTCCCAGATGGCTTGCCAACACAGAATCCTCCCCAAAATAGTTATCTCAGATGACTGATGACTTCCGGAAAGGAATAAACCTGGGATGCACTTATTCCTATATTATTGGAACCAAGCCCGCGTGCAGTTTTATATGCATACTACCTCCGGAGAGTGTCTCTAGTTGCTAGTATTAGCGCCTGGCTAGCTAGCGTGGTTATCCTGGATGTCTGTATGGGCTTCCCTCTGTATCAGTGGGAGGAGGAGAGTCAACATAGAACAGAGCATCTTGTCTGTTCAATTGGGGACGGAGGGAGGGAATGGACGGTGTGAGAATCACAGGAAATCCACAGCCATTGAAACTCAAAAAACCTCTGTTGATGATCACCACCATTCATGAAGTATGATAAAGTTCCAGCTGTAGCTTTGAGATAATTTCTGAGAAATAGAGGCTTTGATACCTTGATGGATTTAGAAGTCTGAGAGGTGAAACAGATGAGAGCCTGGTCCACCTGAGCCAGGTGCGGATTGTAGACGGTCCAGTATTGTGACAGTGACCAGAATTGACGACCGAGAATCCACAGAGAATACAGAGTGGATTATATATATATTTTTTACTACAGGCCTTAAGTGAGATCAGAAATGGCTTCAGTCGTCCCTTGGATGAGGGGCAGAAAGAGATACAATTTCACTCTTGCAAGAGAAATAAGGACAGCAAAAGAGCATTATGAAATGATATACTGTATGACCAATCAGCATGTCTAATATAAAATAGTCTGAGACAGAGAAAGCACCTGAAAATACGTCTAATGAAAACATGACCAATGCCTAGGGTCATCTATCCCACATAATCTTTTCATATATCTAAGAGAGTATACATTAAAAGCTACTTTTCAACTGGACTGTTTTGGTGTGATAGCTCCCATTCTCAAATATCCAGTGCACTAAATAGAACAGATGTAATAGACTGGAATCTTCTTCAACCTTCACAGGCAGAAAGTATTCTTGTTTCCCTTAAACTCAAATCTGGACATATACTTTGTTCTCAACAAGCGTTTCTATAACAGCTTTGTACCCACCGGGTGGAGACAAGGTCAAGTTAGTAGTGTGTTATCAAGAGGACGGAAGTGTGCATGTACAGCATATTTGACAACACAATACTTTGGGTGTTAGTTTGTATGTTTACATGTTTGTGTGCGCCAATATGTATGACCTCCAAGGACAAGGAGTGTAGGACACAACTCCTTTTAATATCATGGCTTCATTATCAAGACACCGCTGCAAAAAGAGGCATGTCTGCACGTTCTCCATCAGCGGTAATGAGAACAGAGCTAGTTGTCGGCAGCTTCCAATATCCCAGCAGCACTTTTGGAAGGGAATCATTGGCGTCTCGCCATTCATTGCCCCCTACATATAGAGATTAAATAACTGACAGATCTGTGCTTGTGCAGAGACACCCACGACAATACAGGGTTACAGCATAAGCACTACAAATATTTTCATTATGTTATCGGTCTGCAAGCTGCCTGATAGGCAGTGTTTGAAGTAGTGCAGATATGGCAAGACAGCACACAGAAATGAAAATATGCATCAGCACAGTTATCAGCAAAAGGTTACTAATGACTACAGACATTTGGAAAACATTTTCACCAGTTAAGAGCAGGTCAAAATGTAGCTGCTAAAATGATTTAAAGAACCTGTGTAAAGTATTCCAGGGAATGTTCCAGAGTTTAGTGAAGAGCATCTAAAAAATGGCAGCTATAATAAAATCCTTAAATTGCAATATTGTCACAAACATAAAAAATACAAGCCGTCATTCACATCACATAGTTTGATTGTTAAGGGGATCTTATCAATCTCTGCAATGCTGTGAAAATAATCAAATGACTGTTTTCTGGAGGTGGCAGTGAGAAATTAATTCTTGATGTGTTATCAAGAGGACAGAAGTCCTAAATTATTGCATCAGTCGCCTCAACAGGTCTTTTAATTTATTAATAATAATGATTAATAACAATAATAATACAAAATTGCATCAGCCGCCTCATCAGGTCTTCTGTATGAATCCCCATGGGAGCACCAAGTCTTGTTTGCTTTTAGTTTCACGTTCATTCGCCATCCATCTCCCAATGTTGAGAGGCTGGAAGACAAACATTTGTCAATGCAAATATAAGACCTGTACAGACCGCAGTTTCCCTAAACTTTCCGAGAGGTTATGGTGATGAGCTAGTGATGTGGTGAAACACTTAAATAGTCCTTGTAATAAATATTTCAACAAGAGAATATTACTCATTCACAAGTCTTATTCAAATGTTGCTTCTTCTTAAACGTTCAGGACAGCTCTCCTTGAAAAGACGTATGGGAATTTTTCGAAGGATATTTCTAGGGTTGTGCTTTTTTTTTAATTAATAAAAGCAAGGGGTTACATAGTCAGTTGGTTGATAAGAAATGTTCAGAAAGGTACCGTAAAGGTAAGGTTTGGCTATCTTATATATGCAGTGTCTTCGATCATTAGCCATTAAATTGTTGTAACATTCCAAATGCACAAGAAGCAACAGAGAAGGAACTATGGTGCCTTAATGAAAAGACTCGCTTTTCTCCACTTCATTCTCACTTGGTTGTCCCGTGTTCTTTGGCTGATAGCAGCGGCAGAAAATAAATATAATGGCCTTCTCTCTATAACGCAAAAAGACGATGAGGTAGCAAAGAAAATGCGGAGGCCTGTATGTAAATTCAGTAAAAATATTTTGCCTATACCACAGGTACTCCTTAACACAGTTTCAAATTCAATGACTTCATCTTTCCGTCACTTGCACTTAATTGGATTAACAAACAAGATCTGTTATGTGAGAGAAATATAGTCACAGGGGTGGGTTCACCTTTCTTTTTTTTACTTAGAAGAAATTGCAAGGAGGAGAGATAAACAATGTAATATCAGATCATATACACTTCTCAATTCTGTTCTTTGTTTGTGAAAGCATTTTACCACTTCATACCACTTCAAAACTACAGCCATCAAATGTGCAAATACTATCTGGACCAGTTGGGACAACTCAGTGAGACATGGCCATCAGGTAAAACATACAAACATCCATAGTGAACTATTCCTTTAAAGGAAGTTGCAAAGCAATTACACTAAATTGAATATGAATATGGCCTTTTAGGACATAGTAGATAGAACATGCAGTTCTGCTCAAAAACCAAATATGCAACACCAGGACTTAGATGAGAAGGCTTTGCTGAAGGATGCCTTGTTTTCCTGACACCCCATCGTGAATGACAACTGCCTTCTCACAGAGAAAGTGAATCAGAGTAAAAGAATAAATTAAGAAGGCCCAAATGAGAGGAAGTGCTTTCTTTTCACTCTTACACAAAAAGGCGAGTCCTATGTCCGCAGAGTCATCCAAGGGTCAAGGCCAGGCAACAGTATATAACCAGGTTTAGGGAATGAGATGTATATGGGAGCCAACGTATGTTACAGTTCAGCATAATCAAGGACAGTCACAGCCAGAGCGTAGCCTTGCACAGTATACAACCGCTTCAAGCCAGCTAGCTCTAATGCCTCAGAACAATGCTTTGAGCCCTTAAAAACACAGGACCGTCTGTGACTGGTTTGTTATGTGTACAGTTGGCTGTTATTGTTTCTCATGCAAAAGAGAAGCTGGTTTGAATTTGCAAAAAGGGGTTCATACTCTTGATTTACACGATGGCGGACATTTTGTTAAAAACTCCCACCGTGAATGGGAACAGCACCGGTACAACTGTTCATTAAATCAACTGAATAATTCACATAGAGGTGAAAAAGGTTCTGGGGAGGAAATGTGTGAAAACATTGTCCTCTGTGTTCATGTGCACATCAAGATAGTGTTGATTGGGCAGCAACCTAGGTCCAGCCAGGGCTATCACAATCATGACATTTTGGTAGTCAATAAATTGTCATTGAAATAATTACGATTAACATTGAATTGTCTTTGTGTTCATTTTAATTTAATTGTAATATTACAAGCCTTTTGTGTAATAGTAAACACATGTGTCTTGAAAAATGTAAGAGGCATTTCCTGAGCATGAGAACATTTCTATGTTCTATCATATAGAACTAATCTGTATACGATGGCGTTGCAACTAATGGAAATTTGCGCCACATCAGATAGTGAGTTTTGCACCACAGAAGATAAAACTACAACAGGTTACAAGCGGGAGAACTGACGTGACAGTATCTATATGTTGGGACATTTCTAACATTGGATTGAATTTCCCTTTCTAATGGCAATTATGAAAAATTATTCTGGTCACCTAAAATTACTGCGATCATGCGATCATGTAATTATCGCAACAGGCCTAGTTCCAGCAGACATGACTTAGTCTTAGACCAAGGCCTCTCTGGGCACCCGTGAAACTGTCTTGGGGAGGTAATAAGATCAGGGGTTAACAGTTAGGATATGATGAGAACTGAGGTGTAGCCAGACAGGTTACTGCTTCTTTCTTTTCTTCACCGACTGTTTCTCTATTCTTGTTATTTTCATAGCTTTCTTCTCTTTTGGACACTCCTCCCCATCTGAACAATTTAATCTTTCCCATTTTCATTCTCTCTCTTACCCCTTATTTGACTTTCTTTTTTTGTGAGCATCGGCAACTTTTGTTTATCTGCAACCTTGCACACCCTTGGTTATCCTATCCAATCCTTTGGCTTTCTGCTGAACGCCATCCCCAGCCCTCTGCATGAGTCTACACTGTAAATAGGGACAATGCTGCAATAGACCTCCTTACTCTGTCCCCATTCTGAACCCTTGTACAATATGTACAGCCAGTGTTGAGAGGTTCAAAAGTTGACTTCCTTTCCTGGTTTAGCACAAGGTGAAGCCACGGTCATGAGCAGCCCAGTCCAACACTGCCTTGTTGTTTGGATGGTTAGTAAGTGTTTCTGACAGTGCCCCTGGTGCATGGCATGGCTGCGGGACGGCATCAACCATTATCCAGGAGCGTCACCATGCAAATTAGAGACACAGCTATGGGCCTGGCGTGGCTCCATTAGACTGTTGGATGCTAGGGAACAGAGCCAACAATGGGCAAACAAACGGCTGCTACCTAGTCAAGAAGGCCTGAAGACCAGCCATAGAAGGCAATTTTAACCTACTGTACATGAAAGATAATTATCACAACATGTAGCTTTGCAATAGATTTTTTTTTATTTTTGATACTTGCTGGTACCTAACACAAAATGTGATATTTCAAGCACTCCTCATATCAATTTTTCAAATTAGAAACACTTAAATCGATATCATGCATACCCTAACCCTAACGGATGACCCCGGTAATATTAAAAGGTGCAGTCTGTAAGTCAAATTTTCTCATTTTTGGGCTGTTGTAATTCAAATTCTTGCAAATTTTCGCCCCATTATCTAGACTTGCCTACTGCAATGTAGATTTCATCAACCTAAACCATACACGTACTAATTACCAGTAAGGTTAAAATTGCTGCCAGACATTTTGCTTGAACAAAGTTCAGAAATGTGATGATCTTAAGTTTTGATTTTCTGGTTTAAAAACAAATTTTTGTTATTATTTTGTCATAGGGGCTTTCAAACTTTGTAACATTTTATAAAAAAAATGTATACCCCCATAATCTTCTAAATCTATCCAAAACATTCACCTGTAATAACAATTTTTACCTGTTCTTTTATTTTATTTGTCACTTTATTTAAGTTTTTAGCTGTTTTGTTTCCTTCGTCTGTTTGGTGTTTTTATTTAATTTTTTATTGAATGTCTTCTTCGTTGTTTGTTTATTTTTTATAACGTTTTGCTTTTGACATTCGATTGGTTTGAATTTGCTGTGATCCAACAAGTGCCCATGTCAGGCCTCAATTAGATAAGCAGTATATCTGACTTTCAGATTTCAATTCTCAAAAGGGTTTCTAAAGTGGTATCTCCATACAGGCCCTGGGCAGAAGACAAGGGCGAGAAAGCCCCATCAAGCTAACAGAGCTACCGTCAAGAGCTGTGTAGGCGAAAAGAATGACAGAGAGTGACAGAACTGTTGACATACTGAGAAAGGAAAGCAGAGGTAGGTGGAATATCACGGAGGGAGAGAAAGAGAGAGGTGGGAAGAGAGAGAAAGAGAGGCTAAAGGAAGGAGAGATTGTGTGCGCACGTAAGTTAAAGTGTGCATATGCCTGTGTGGGAGGAGAACCATGTCTATGTGCATCACAACGAGGGTTCCTGCTTCATGGTTTCTCAAGCGTACCTGAGTCCCTAAATAAGAGGCACGGTGTGCCTTCTGTTTGGTTTCTGGAGAAACTACCAGCCAGAGTAACTTGTGCCTTGGCCAGATGCTAACGCAACTATATCTAGTCATATGTCATGGAAGGGCATTGCAACATGGTGTGAAAACCAAAGCATGCGCACACACACACACACACACACACACACACACACACACACACACACACACACACACACACACACACACACACACACACACACACACACACACACACACACACACACACACACACACAGGTTACAGATACTACCAGGCAGAGATGGAGGGCTGACAGAAGAACACCTTTGTGAAATAATAGGAATGTGTCTCGCCTGGCAGTCAACTCAGGGGAATGAGAGAGAGAGCTTGGGTCTCATCAAGAGATGGACGGATTTCAGCTCGTCGGGCATTATGACAATGAAGGTGGAGTAGCTAAGTGTAACACATTGTGTCGTGCCAAGAGCAAACACCTCCATTGGCTATCGATCAAAGACATAACGGAAGGAAACATTGAAATGACAAATGAATCTCTGACGATCTCTATGTCTCACACACACAAACTTTACAGAAATGGCGGAACGAGAGTAAAGGGTAATGGGTGGTGTAGAATGTACGTACATTTTACAGAATACCCAGCTCTATCTAGTGCCTATTAATTACTCCCGCACCTGTTGTAAAGTGGAGGCTGTGTGAGAGGAGCAGTTGGGGTGTGGAATAGAAGCTCCAAGAAGCCGTGCAGGATGCCGTTTGTGAGCGGGGGACCCTGTTGCTAAGAGACGCTGAGTGCCATGCGGAGGGTCTTATTCAGCACGAGAGGGAGGGCTTTCTCTCGGGCCAGCATTGCCAGCCTGGTCCTAATGCTGCTCTCAGTGGAATCAAACACCTACCTGACTCTTTGACTGTATCCTCCTTCTTTCTACATCCCACCTGTCTCCAAGGCAACATGATGTGTGTGGTCGGAGATGGCGCTATCTATCTTGGGCCCAAAACTGTTTCTATTTGGACATGACATCAAGGGACCATTGGGACAGGGAGGTGGCTATCTTGTGTGAAATCAGATGGGAGGAAGTGGCTCCGAGGCCTGTCCTGAGCATCTCTTCGTTATCCAGTCCACTACTCTGGAGACCCAGGAGAACACACAGCAGGAAGAGGTGGGAAAAATCCCTTCCACGTCTGGATGTGAAATGCAAACTATGAGCTGGTCTATAGAGGGGTGGGGGGTTAAGGTTGGGTAGTGGGTAATGAAGAGTTCGGGAGGGCATTTGCTCCAATTTCGGACGAGTCTGCCCGTTACAGCATTGGGCCATTCAATTAGAGGGGCTGCCAATATTGTTACTGCTGGAGGGGAGCCATGAGGAACCTGCGCCCTGCTGGCTAACCTGTCATCATCTGCCCTTGCTGAGAGCCAGAAGGGCAAAGACAAAAAAGAGATAGGCAGAGAATGAGAAATGTGTGATGAAGATACCCCCGCCGTAAGCCCCACTGTCAGATTACATCCAAATTGACTCGGTTACAAAACAAGCTTTGGGGGATTCCCGGACCATTGTAATGCTTGGGAAACAAATCTTGTTGCAACGTTTTTCTTTTAATGTGCTAGTAGGCTGGATTACTCTTGGTGTTGGTTATTGGTCTCACAGAATACATTTTTGTGTTACTTTCATTCCATTTGTTGAACAAACTGCTCAGTTATTGTAAAAGCTCTTTGTAACACTGTTAAGAAGAGTGCTAAAAAAATAAGGTTTTCTCTCAGTGAGCCCAACTGCTCTAGTCAGGTAAGGCAGGGGGCTTGGCTGCCTATGACAAGGTGACTTGGAGAGCACTACGTGTGACAAGGAGACAGCTCCACTGGGCTGGACCAGGACCAGAGGCAAGGACAGCCCTGCTGTTTTATTTTAACTTTTGTGCCTCTTACTTACATATTGGCTTTACAATTCTCTGGCAATCTCCATCATACCAAGGCAATTAACTGTTCCCAGGTGGATGAGACACAGGGCTGTATGTTAAGCTGGCATCCACTCGATATTCAGCAGGGTAACTAGAATGTTCAATCTACTCCTGAGGAGAAGTGGACTGCTCAGTTCTTTAGGCAACTGTGGGTGGGTGGGGGTTAGCATCTTCTTGGGTTACAAAGCATCATCTTGGGATCTCATGTAAACTTAGTGGATTTCCAGGGAGACCTGCTGGGCCCTGTGTAAATAGATGAGGATGTGACAGGCTACGAAAAACAACACGGCGCGGAAAGAGCAACAAACTACACAGCCCGTTCCCACACACTTTAGTTTCACAGAAAACCCAATTAGATGCATCGTAACATGTACAGTATCACAACCAGAGGCTCCTACCTTAATCAAACTATCATGTCAATAGGCCAGAAAAGGAAGCTGCTTTTAACAGCTAAAGAGGCTAGCCAAACCATGAGTTAACTTTGGGAAAAGATAGAAGCACTTTGCCATCATCTTGTAATTTCTCATTTTCCACTGTAAAAAAATGCATTTACAAGCATGGACTGTTTCCATTGTCCAGGTTCGTAAAGTGTTTCTCTCTTTTAGAGCAGATGCTTATGCATCGCTTTGGGACTTCTACACACACGTAAAAAGAGAAGGAGAGAGAGAGAGAGAGAGAGAGAGAGAGAGAGAGAGAGAGAGAGAGAGAGAGAGAGAGAGAGAGAGAGAGAGAGAGAGAGAGAGAGAGAGAGAGAGAGAGAGAGAGAGAGAGAGAGAGAGAGAGAGAGAGAGAGAGAGAGAGAGAGAGAGAGAGAGAGAGAGAGAGAGAGAGAGAGAGAGAGAGAGAGAGAGAGAGAGAGAGAGAGAGAGAGAGAGAGAGAGAGAGAGAGAGAGAGAGAGAGAGAGAGAGAGAGAGAGAGAGAGAGAGAGAGAGAGAGCTCATCAAGGAGCCTAGCAATCTCCCTAGCTAAATTTGCTTTCAGAAATAGCTGTCAAATCTACCAACAACTTGATTCAACCATTACAATTGTAACATTTCAGTGTTATTATACCTAAGATATATCTTTGATCCAATGGCATTCAAAACAAACAAACATTTTACAAATCTGGCCCATGAAGCTTCCAAGAGAATATTGAGTCCAAGTAAAAAAGTAAAAAAGTAAAAAAAAAGAAATAATTACTACATTAAGTAATTCAAATGCAGCCCATGGGCCTCAAGAATTCTATTGGGAAAAAGTAACCCACACACAAAGCACTAAACCTTATGCATAAAATCATAAAACATACTAATATAGTTAAGACTGACTCACAACAATTCAATATGTAATATAATTCAGAACCACTCTCAATGTTATATGATCTCATTAGGAAAATTGCAGGATGATCACAAATTGGTTCCAAATGCACCACATCTATTCAAATACTAATCTAATACATAGCTGCATGTTTGACCCAATTATATAGATTTTTATCACATGGAATAGGCTCTTTTTATCTGCCATTAAACGAAATGGGTTAATATCCTGTAGGACCAACTGGTTGTGGCATCTCAGAATCAATTTCGAATAGATGTTTCTGCCTAATTAAATGTTTTGCATGAACAAGAAGAGGTGAGTGTCTGTCAAACAACTCAGTTTCCGTGGAAACTGCGTGCACGTAAACTGCCTAGAAATGCACATGAATCCATGTAACCAAGTATACATAGTTAACTGTATGCAAGTGTGTTAAATATTAGGCCTACTTGAATGATACTGATATGCATCACAAATTATGTTAAATAGCCTACAGTAAATGTATAATCCTAAGAAGAAAAAGCCTATATTCAGCATAATATTCTGTAGTTATTCACGTATTTCTCTCCTTGGTAGATGTAACCAGGTGCATTAGGCTATACATACCTGCTTCCATAGAAAGTTATCCATTCCATTTAACATCCACGAGACAGCAACATGGATGGCAGAGAGTACAACTCCAGAGATAACGGCGGCACGCATCCTAACTGGGAGTAGCGTGTAGATAACATGGATAAAGAAAACAGTCCACCAGATTCCCTCCGAGGCACTTCTTGGCTGTACCAGCAGTACTCCAATCACCTGGATCACTAAAACCAGTAGAATGACCACATAACAGACAATCCACATGTGGTCTTGGTGAAACCCATTTCTGTTACAAACCACCATCAGCACGAGGATGAGGATGATGGCAACAGTAAATACCACCACATAAGTTACTCGTGGAGTTCCTCCAGCGCAGTGGAACGCAAGCATAACCGCCCAGACCAGAACCAACACCGCCATAAGCATAGTTAAACTGCTTTGGTTCAGTCGGAAAAAGTAGCGTTGGTAAAGCCTTTCCAACTTCTCCGACTGAAACTTCTTAGATCTAAAAATCTGCATGACGCTGCTGCAGCATGCAACCATAGAAAAGTGAATTTCTGCCATGACCTCCTCGTCAGTCTTGGGTTTTACTCTGCGGTCCTCCAGACCCAGTTCCACCGACTTGGGTCTCACCTCCCCATCAGCGTGTTTCGGGGATGAGCGGTTGTTGTTGCGGATTTCATCTCCATGCTCCTGCCAAGCCGACCTGGACCTAAAGCTGACCCTGCTAACCGTGGTTGTAGCTCGCCCAAGCTGTCGGTCGAAATCATCCTCTTCTCTCCATCGGCTGTTTGACCGTGATAGCTTTTTGTGTGGAGATCTAGCCGAGAATGGGCAACCGTTGGCAACAGACTCAGACTCGCCCCAAGCAGATCTGAGCTCAGTCCCTCCCCTCAATCCAGGCGCACCAACTCCAGGAGGGCTGACACTATTGGCTCTGGACATGATTCGAGCTGGAGGAAAAAAATAAGCGATGAACGAACTATCCAAAGTTTTGTAAAGAATTACTAAAGATTGTTCAATAGCAGTTCTTTCAAATTCCCAAGTTATCAAGTTTTGTATTAAAGCAATGAAAACCACATGCTAAAAAAAAGTCACAGCTTATTTTCTGTGAGTAGGTGGTATGCTCTTAGGTTTACGTTTGAAACATTAACATTAACATATTCAAAGAATTTGGATCTAAAGTTTTTTCCATTGAGCAAAACTCGTATCTAACCACGCTGCCTTCCTTTTGTCAGTTATGATGCAGTTTACTTTTGAAACCAATAGAATTGGCTTAAATAGACTACCTGTTTGGTGTTACCAAATCATTTCTGTATTGCTTGACAGCGATCACTGAGGATCAGCTTCGAAAAAACAATTTAAAAGCATAAAAGTCACCAGGGATGAATACGTAAGTGGAGCGAACAGTTCCAAGATGATTTGGCTCCAGGCAAAATTATTGGCCCAATGAACATCCAACGAGATGGATCCGAAGCATGTGACATTGAAAAGAAAAAGCCTACAAACATAACACAACCAAAAGTGTCCATAAGACTATCATAACTTACGTTGCCAATCCGTTATGTTTGTCTAAATGTGTTATTTCTCCGTGTGTAAGATGCAAAAAGAAGGAAGACATTGACGACAAGAGTCGTCCCATATTGTTGTGCGTTAACCCACACTTGTGGTGTCAATCGATAGTTTTATCGCTGATTAGACTGCATCTTTTCATTGGCGAAGGCATTATCACGATCCGTGCCTGTTCACTGTCCTGCAAGGAAAAGCAAGGATGTTGCTCAACAGCCACTGCTTCTCAGCCGTATGCCGCGCATAAAAAGACTATCTTCCTTATCAGCGTACTTACTACATCGCTGGAACGGTAATCGTTGCAAAACCTGAAACCCCTGGTGTGGTCAGCCACCCATCATTGCTCCAAATCCTCAATGACCAAACCAAGGTTTGATTCAGCCAGTGCCCATGCAGCACTAATATCCAGCGGCGTTACGGCAGCCTTTTGCAGCCGATGCCCACTCTGAAACAAGCTCATTCACCGTTGAACAATTTGTGCGTTCTATATGTCCCACTGACGTTTGCACATGTAAAAAAAAAAAAAAAAAGGCCACGCATTACAGGTTATCGATTAGGCAAGCATCATCCGCTATCTACTGTTGGTTGGTGTTGGATGGCCATTCAACCAAGTGTGATTCCTAGACCCCGCCTCGTCCGTGTTTCTATTGGGAAATAAACAAAGCGCTCGCAATTGCAGAGCTGTCATTGGCTTTCAGTAGTGTCCTTACAAATCAAGACGCAGAGTACTCCGTATAGCTTTGTATTTATGGGCGGGTCTGTGACCACAGCTGCCCCCCTACCCCCCCCCCCCCTCCCCCTTTTAACCATTTCACTAAACATCTGTATTAACAAATTAATCGTGGCCTCATATCACCTATGCCAGGAAAGCTTTATTGAATATGATAGCCTGCATCAACAAAGCGTCTCAATTGCAAGTTGTTTTACTTAGTGTGAGGTCCTTTTTAAAATTTGGAAGACGTTTCATAGTCTTGTTAACCAGCCTTTCGCTTCACTGGCTTTGTATGGAGGAAAAGGGACACATACTCCATCTGAACTTCATCAAGTCTTTTTTTCATCTCAGCCTTCCAGCACCCACTATGGCTTCGTAAATCAGGGAAAAATTGATCATTGTCCTAAACATATCCTTCTTCACTCCTGACAACAATTTGTTCTCACACTGTGTAATTACTATTCACAAGCCCAATGATACCACTCCGTATGACTATTGGCTGTATATTCTCCTCAAGCTTAACCACAGGGTTTAGTCACAGTTACAAGGAACATTACATTATTTATAGACCAATAGAGTCAAGGGACAGAACAATCGGTGAAAAGCAGCCAGGACAGCTTCAAATCACTGGTCTGATTAGCACAGACTGGTGTACAAGTGCAAGTTACCACTGGCCTCATCTCCCCATAATGTGTTTTTGTGAGAGAGAAAGAAAAAGAGAAAAAATGAGACTATGCTTATATATGTGTTTTTGTTTGTTGATCAAATCAAAATTCAATTTTATTTTGACTTGAGATGAGGATGATAGTTTTATTTAGCTTACTGGTCACCAACATGTATTCATTAAACTGGGCCTTTCAGTTGATGCATAAACTGCCTGGGTCAGATCTTTACAAGCGACTGGATTTGATTAAAACAAGTCAAATTAGATGAATGTATTGCAAGCCGTATTCCCTGTGCTTCCAGTCAAATAGAGAAAGGTGCTTATAATTGTTGTTTATCAAGTATAATATTTGAAATCCCCAGCAGGTGCTGTGACTGTGGGCAATATATTTAAATTTAGAAAGGATTAAAAAGCAAGTGTTTTCCAGCCAATATAGTGAAATCCCAACAAAACCAATTTTAATTCAAAAACTGGTCTCCTGCCAGTTTTCATTCACAGAAATAAGAGAGCAATACTGCCATCGTGTGACAGAATTTCTGTCACCCATAAACTGACAAGTTGGTACCTTTCTCACTGTTTCTTACAATCACACACACACACACACTCACAACAATCACAGGTGGATAAACAATATATGGATAACAAAACACAACTATTTACCTCCAAATATTAATAAAATTGGTTTATTGTAAATATATACTCATGTTACTATTCATACTTGTACTAAGTCTGCTGACCCCATGCAAAACATCTGTATAAAAAGTGAACCAGGTTTCAATATAGTTGGTGTTTATAGGGGATGTATAGCATGCTTTAATTCAATTTTATTTCTTTCAAAGAACAGTATCATCCCTCCAGCAAGTTCAATCTTCTTTCATGCAATTCCATATAAGTTGCACTCCTAACATTCCCAACAATACAATGCTAACACAGTATTTGCATATGCCTTGTGAGAAAAACTGGAAAGCCAAACAAACTATGATGAAGTACAGAACTTAGGTCGGGCTAATGTAAAGTTTACCAGGGTCCCATTACCACTAAACAATAATGACCTATTTTAAGCCAGAACCATAGCAATAACAATGTTGAACTACATCCTTTAGGGAGTCTAATTAGGCAATCTGATGTGTTGCTGAACTGAACATTTGCTTGTCAAGACTCTTGGAACTAAAATTAACTTGAGGTTCAGGCCTATTAACATGGAAGCAACACCCAGCAAATCCCTCCCATATTAATACAGAAACAGATGTTCAAAAGACCACTATTGTCCTAGTAAAAACTTGAATAGTCAATAAAGAGGAGAATCAAAGCAACCAAAAGTCTTTGAGTATTTTGTGCTGTCTTAGCAAAACAAAGCATACTTGTTTTCTACCCACAGGCCAGTAAGAGTAGACCACAATTCACACACACAAGCTCCTGACAGAAGCTCTCTTGATGTATTATTAAATTGATCTCATTGGACATGGAGGATAACAGGCTTTCTTACTTAAGACATTACAAGATTCAGTCAACACAGACTCAACTCACAACATTTTAAGCATGATGGAAACTAAATATAATCAATTAAGAAAAACTAAGTAAAATAGCTAGAAAACTGGCTCAATCTTTTTACCTACTCTAAATGAGTTGTTATACAGAACTCAGATCTAAAACAAACAGCTATGAAAACCAACATACAATTAACATCCAGTTAGCTTCAAAAGAACATTCAATATTTAAAGTCAACAGACGATTCTTAGAAATCAACTGAAAACAGACAGCTACAGTAAAATCGACTTTTTCAGCTTCCTCTCAAGCATCCAGCATCAGTGTAATCTGTGGTAAGTGGTAATACATTTATAAAGAAAACCATGCAAGCACAGAATTAAAAAAGCTTTATTATACCAAACAGGGAATGTGATCAAAGTTTCGGCAGGTGATACATTTAAAAGTCTATTCGCAGAAATAAATTAACCCAAAACAACATTACAGGCATCCATCGTCTCTCTCTATTGACGGATCCTTAAACTACAACACAGGCTTATCTAAACTGGGCCTATAAATTACTGATCCTAGAATCCTAAAAAAAGGTAACTAACCAAATATTAATTAGCACACAAAGCATGGACCAGATGGAGAAGGGGGATCTATTATTTGTCCTCTACATTGCCATTCAACAATATGTTGATTGTTTCAGTGCATTCAATCCAAGCAACATGTCCTACATTTGTGCCAGGCAGCAGAGTTCTGCTTGTCTCTCCTATAGGGGCAGTGCAACTACCGCATATCCAATTCACAAAACAGACGGTTTCTTTTTAGGTAATGTTTTCAGATAGCGATTGAGTTGTGCTCCTATTGAAAACAAAGTCGCTGTTTGTTCGTATCGTACAATATATGAGCATATAAGTAATTCAGGCAAGAACCCAACCATAGCCAATTGATTACAACAAAAACACTGTTAGAGAATTAGATCGTTCATCAGGTAAATTGTATGGGCCTGATATCAGGAGTCAGGCTCAGTATGTCAGCAAGCAGACATTTTCAAATAGACCACGCAGGCATGTGTTTCTTAAAAGGTTGTCTTTCTGGTAGGTTGGTTTTTTGTTTGGTTTGTTTTCCCGCTCACGTCGTTGGACAAGTCCGGCTTTGTTTTTGTTGCCTTTCCCTTACTCCACTTTGCTGTAGTCCTCTGCGTGACCCAGAATTTTCTTCCTCTGCCGCATCATGTGAAAGTAGAGCTGGGGAAAGACTAAGGAAACAACAAATACAGTCACAATTGGCAACAAACCCTGTATAAGATGCTCTGTTTAAATGTAATAATGTCAAAAAATATTCATTCATCTTTTCTCCTTTTTTACCCAAATTACTTTTCTAACATTATCATGGACTACTATATTGTTTGATAATGCCATTTACATTAGACAATTAATGCAGCCACCAATATTTAGTAGACGAATATAAAATTAGTAAAGTAACTTTGATAAATATATTCTGAGTAGGCCAACACTGATGGGGTTTCCAGGCAGCCACTTACGGGGGATATAGGAGATCATGATGAGGATGAGGAAGGTGTGGTAGTCGAAGGAGAAGTTGTACTTGTTGGGCAGGGTGACCGAGTAGAGGCCTGTCTTCTGCACAACGGGTAGGGCTGCATAGATGGTCAGCAGCTCTCCAGTTACACCCATCGGATAGAGCACTATGAACAATGTGTACCTGGGGATGGAGGGCAGGCAGAGGGGGGAAAAGTTAGAAGAGAGAGAGAGAGAGAGAGAGAGAGAGAGAGAGAGAGAGAGAAAGAGACTAGGAGGGGAGGGTGAAGACGTGGTGCATGTAGATATGGAATCATCGGGAACAGTGCAAACAGTAATCTTCTATTTCTGAGCCCTCAATGATTGACCTCATTACAGTCTCAGCTCATTCATATGAATTTAACACCTATGACTAGACCAATAACAGATCTCCTTTTTCTCTCAATTCAATGTAAGTGTGTATGTGTAAAAAGAGGAGTACATTGTAGCTTTTTCTGACACTAAGGGAGTGATAATTTGCTACCTGGCAACCAAGTAAGTTCTCCCCATACGACTTCAAGCATCTAAAGATGGATGCTATGGTTGTATGCTGTTTTATAGATTTAAAGGTTGCAAAGCTCCTTTTTTGTATAACCCTTGATCATGCAGTATGCTCTATGGGAAATGGGTAGGTATTATCATCATTAAAGAAAGAGTATGCATTCTGGTGACTCCATTAGGTTTTGGAGGCACCTTAAAGTGACAGTCGAAAAATTCCAAAGCTGTGTTATTTACATGTTATATCTTCTGTATTTCGCACGTGTCGAAATGAAAATGTAAAAGCAAGACGTTGTTGTTATTGATACAAATAGACGGTAGAAGCTGTTGCAACGCAGAACGTTTGTTTCACCTTGTGTCTGGTAGGTTGAGGGATCTAACATCTGAAGTAGAGTGGTTATCATAGACACACATGTGTGTGTGTGTGTGTGTATATATATATATATATATATATATATATATATATATATATATATATATATATATATATATATATATACTTGAATTAGAAAGTGTGTCCAAACCTTTGACTGGTACTCTATATAATAACAACAACGTCTTGCTTTTACATTTTCGATACATGCAAAATATTGATGTAAATAACACAGCTTTGGAATTTAAGCAGTATTTAGTCACTTTTGGGACCCCATACTAACGGTTACCTCCAGCTTACTATATTCCTAGGCTACTTTTACGACAACCACGTAACTAACTCAATACTTGGCGTACGGACATAAAATTGGTATCAATCATCTCGTCTGACTAGGGGTAAGTTGGGGCATATCTTATTTCCCAAAATATTGAGCTATCACTTTGAATAGGTACAGGGTGTAACAAACCAAATATCACAGTAGACCAGAATAACCAAGTCTGGAAAAGCAGAGCGGAGACCCCATCCTTACCGGGCCCATTTGATGAGATAGGGCAGGTGGTTGAGGAGACTGAAGGTGTAGAAGGAGTAACGGATTATTTCCGTCACGGTCCAGGCTATGACAAACAGCAGCACGCTGTCCTCACTCTGCACCTATGGACACACAGAGCCCGAGCAGTGAGGAGGGGAGCAGGGGGAGCGGAAAGAGGAGAGAATGCCATGCCGTTGCTGTTTAAATTAGAAACTGGCGAGAGGTTACGGACGAAACGTGCCGATTTCTTGCAGCCTAAAGACCGGATTAAATTGATACTGCTAGAGAAGGCTCACAGGGAAGAGAGGTAAAACACACAATTTGGACCTACATAGGTCGCAAATGCTGAGAAAGGGTACGACGCACAGAGAATAAACATTAGAAACAAAAAGAAAGTTTAAGGCCTAGCTACATCTTGCTCTCATGTTAGTAACACAGCAACACAAAATGTAAAACTTAAAATCCATGTTATTGATGACCATAGCGGTTTACATCCCCATAGTTTAATCTTTTGCAAGCTTACAGACCTTATTGTCTCTCAGGGGGTGAAGACCCAACATCTAGGGGCATCGCTCCCCTAAAACCATTACCGCATAATCATGTGCACAGATCCTTTTTAACGCAAATTGCATGTATGATGATGCTGCTTTCAATGACATTTAATGTGGACCTATACTGTGATTTACATCAACTCAGTAAACAAAGCTAGCATTGCATAACAAAAAGAAAAACTCATGGGTCAAAGAATTGGAGAAAAATACATGAAAGCTGTTTTAGATTTGAAGTCTTGCCTCTCGGACGCTGTGAGTGACGGCCCACGTAAGAAACACACGGGAGAACACTTGGAACCCCGTCAGCACCACAGAGGATGGCACAATCCCTGCAGCATGAGGATGACAAAACAGCACCAGTCCAGTTAGCTCTCATCTTAGCAGATGCTATAATGCAGTCATTGAACAACAAGATCAAACAAATATGAATTACTTTTCACAATTTTGTTTTACTGTGCTGACAAGTCAAAGCACATAGAAAATGTGGCATATTGTTACAGAAGGTCCTAATCCAAGATAACAATAAAGAGAATCACCACCACTGAGACACCCAATCTCCTCTTATCAGGTTAATTCTGGCTCTGCCATCATGCTCTAGGCAGACAGTTGAGAGACAGTGGCTGCATGTGACTTGATTGGTGAGAAAATGACGCCTCTGAGACAGAGATGCCTACAAGAGACAACGATAAGAAGGGGAGGCACTTACCCACTGCACAGTGCAGTATCTGTGGAGGGATGAGAAAACCAGAGTCATAGGAATTACAAGTCAGCAACCAACCAACACAGAACACAATTACTGTGGCACTTGGAAAAAATGATTCTCCTATTCTCCAGTTTGCTACTGTGCTGATGGATTGTTTGACCAGTAAAAAACGACAATGGAATTTTAAAGTGATGGTTCTTTGGTGTGGTAATACACGTACTCCAAGTCTTAATGACATTCCTTCGTATTGTGTCAATAATATTCTTATAACTGTTTATCAGGACATAACCTCTCAACAGGTTGATATTCCAGCATAGTTGGAAATACTCAGGGGGGCACACTGCTCCCCCCGAGGGTGATGCGGCAGGGTAACAAAATGAGATTACAATAGGCCTCGTCCCTTATCTGTGTAGCACAGTTTGTCTGGATAGGATCACTGACACTGTATACTACTCAAGACTCTTTGTGGTACCATGTAGCTCAGCAGTAACACCTGGAAAAGGCGCCAGAGCAACCCTTAGACTGTCTAATGGAGGAATGTGAGGTCTCATTCTTTAACACTTTGTCATCAGTCATCTTACACTTGGTGAATCTTGCCCTCCCATGTCCCATTTTGTGCTTTCCTCATAGTCCAAGTAATTTCTTAAACTTATAACAGTCAATTGTCCTAGGTCTTGAGGTGATGATAACAGGCCGCCAGCAATGTGATTGGATTAGACCCTTCCCCTCTCACCTCCAGGATGGCTCCAGTCTGGAAGAATTTCAGAGGCTTTTCTATGGAGTAGTAGAGACCGTGGTAGCTGCCTCTTGCTACGTAGGCTCTGGCTAGACCTACAGCAATCACCAGCCAACTACAACAAGACAAAAACATTCTGATACAACATCCTTGTTGGTAATGCAATGCATTCTATCTAAAATATGTCCCTGCCTTTGAAAAGAAGGGAGAATAGGCATGCTGTTGCATTTGGTTTCGGTGGAAGAAAAACAGAAAGACAAAGAGTGCACATACTGTAAAAGAGAGACACTGTCTGTTTGTCTTGGGTGCAAAAGAGGAGCTGTCAAGCAAATTGAATAAACCACTGAATAGTAATTTGGAATGGGTTGTAGCCAGGGTCCATATAGACATATGTCACCAAGCAGGAATTGGAGAGAGAATTTTTGCAATGTGACCCAACTGGTTACACAAGAGATGTTCGCTGCCCCCAGTTAAATTGTGCAACAGCATTATATCAGAGTGATCAAAGTTGGACCACGTTCTAATTGCCTTTCGCAATAACGTGGTGTGATGCCATAATATATTTCACCAGTAATGCATATACGTGGCCAGGGCAGGCCATGCCACAGCCAATAGTAGCCTACAATCCACACACACACACACACACACACACACACACACACACACACACACACACACACACACACACACACACACACACACACACACACACACACACACACACACACACACAATATTACCGATCAAGTTTCTTAAAGTCGTGTGCAATTGACCGTAAAACCTATAGCTAGTGAGTATTTCCTGAGGATGCGAAGATCAACATTAGAAATTGAGCATTCAGCTGTGCAAAGCCATGTCAAAATAACATGAAACATCATGGACAACACGTCCAGTACCGCGTCATTCACTGTATCCAATATGAGAAGTTAACGAGATCTGTACCTCAACTGATTTAATTGATTTTATAGGTCACGACAAAAGTATTACAACCATTGATTGATGATAAATCCTGCAGACAAAGAAAGCTTGAAGTTGACAGTTTTCACGTGTTTACTCGATCTATCCATCACGGAAAGCTGATCACGCTTTCGAAGTGCTTAAAACATAGCAGAGAGGACACATTCAAAGCTGGAAGCATAGAATGGATACATACCCTGCTGTCATAACCACATTATATATAACCAGATACGCCGTTGCAAGGGCACCGGGTCCTTTTTTTTTCTTCTGGGCCACATCACTATGGCCCGGTTTCGAAGTCAAAGTAGCAGGTGCCGACATTTCTGCCACTCTTCGGATGCCTAATGCCAATAATTCTAATCGGTTCCGTGAATCAGGAAATGAAAAGAACAAGGCCTGACCAAAACAAGGGACGCTCAGAGCAGCGCGCGCCCCCTACTGTTATAACCATGTTAAACCTCACGATACTACTGCATGGTTTAATGTGCTGTAAGCTCAATTCCAAGAAACGTGTTTTCTTTAATATATATATATATATATATATATATATATATATATATATATATATATATATATATATATATATATATATATATATATATACACGATCAATGCGTCAACTCCAATGCCTAGAGTAGGTTATTAAACATGTCATAGGTGTGCAATTAGTCATGACTGTCCAAAATGCATGATCAGTGAGATAATGCACAAATGGTCTGATTATAATATGATCATAGACAATGTTATTGGATGTACCACATTTGTTTTATTTGATTATTTTAAACTTGTTATTTTCTTAGTTTTATTTCGTTGTTTTAACTTATTTTATTGTTCAGCCCCTGCCTATTAAACCGGACACTGCTGCAAAAGAGATATAGTCTCACCAAGTCACTCAAATCTGTATGAGCAAATAAATCAAATGTAATTTGTGATGATGATATATAGGCCTATAGGCTATAATATACATTGCATAATTGATCAATTGATCATTATATATATATATATATATATATATATATATATATATATATATATATATATATATATATATATATAATGATCAATTGATCAATTATGCAATGTATATTATAGCTCGAGTTTAACAGATCTGTTTAGATATTTTCCGTTTGTAGTGTTAAAACAAACATTGTTGGGATTAATTGTAGTAATGTTACATTACTGTATGTAAATAGTTTGTGCATTATTTGATGTTCTCGGGCACTAAAAATGGATTAGAGTGACACCAGCATATTTTGGTATGAAGCAGTATCATTTGTTATGTTCAGGCTTTTATGTCGACACCCAAACGTCCGGAAGAGCAAGCAACTGATGAGAGAGTGTAGTGAGTTGTTTGATGGATAAGGAAGAGATATTTGTCTGTTCTGAAACCCTGTAGGATACATATTTTCTTATAAAAAAGTTAAATTACTTTAAGCTTTGAACATGCCTTTATTTTCTCAGAATCCATTTGACCAAGATGTTGGTAAGTTGAACGTTTAATTGTTATTTTCTTCTCGGACTGACCTAGCGTTAGCTGAGTTACTTAGCTAGCTAACATAGCTTTATTGCTCACTTGACTGGACTGGGCAGGCTACGTTAGCTGCTAGCGATCGTCGCACTGCCACCGACACTCAGTCTGAGTCTGACGTGTGTGTGTGTGTGTGTGTGTGTGTGTGTGTGTGTGTGTGTGTGTGTGTGTGTGTGTGTGTGTGTGTGTGTGTGTGTGTGTGTGTGTGTGTGTGTGTGTGTGTGTGTGTGTGTGTGTGTGTGTGTGTGTGTGTGTGTGTGTGTGTGTGTGTGTGTGTGTGTGTGTGTGTGTGTGTGTGTGTGTCAGCTCGGCTGACGAAAACAACAACTAACGTTAGCTCAGTGGTTTGTTTTGCTAGTTAGCAACAGCTAACTTTAATCCAATACTGGTTAGCTAACCAACTACTTAGCTAATATTAACGTTAGCTGTTCGTTTTAACAAATATGTTCAAACGAACGTTAATTTAATAATTACACATATTTGAAGAGTCCGCAACTGACTGTTTGGTAACGTTAAATTAGTTAGCTGCTAGTTACAGATCGTTCTAAAGTTAGCCACATTTCCGCTTTATTTGGAACTAACGTTATCCGTGAACTCTAAAATCCCGAATTTCATATAACGGTGTTAGTTAACCTATCAAACTAAAGCTACCTATGTAGCTTGGTAAATATTGCCTATTTCGATAAGTACCACCACTGCCTGGCTACACACCAAATAAGTTTAAGAATAGTTGTTGGTAGTAGGTGGAGTCCTCCTGTAGCTAGCAGCTTACACGTCGTTAGTAAAAAAAAAGCTTAGCTTATTTTTATTAGATCACAGTAACACTATTCTTACAACATAAAGCCAGATGGAACAGCAGAAACAGACTGTCAATGGGTTCAGACATTTCAATGCCGTACTACCTTTGCATTATCATACCTTTGTAATTTAAGAATTTCATTTTGTTAATTGAAATGTTCCATAATAAAATATATAGATTTACAATGAATTGGAATACTGCAAAGTCCAAGCTGTAACTGACAATTCATAGAAGGGAGAATTTCCCTCTGGTATTAAAAAAAGATGGCTGAGTGGAGGGACCTTTGGATAGTGTTAGCTGCGTTGAATAGCTTGCTCTGATATGTAACAATACCTTGCATATAATATTAAACCACAAACAATATTAATTACAGTTTTCTTGTCTATACAATCCGTAATGTTAAGCAAAACCAGACCCTGTTGTCAAAATGACCCCAATACAGGTGTAGGCTGCCTCCCGTCTAGTTTGAGCTTGTCTGTCTACAATCTTCTGAATAGTTAGATCTAGGTTACACATACACTTAGCAGATAGTATGCTTAACCAATTTGCATCTTAACTTATGTTGTATTATTCAAATATTTAGTGCAAAGACCTTTATGAGGTTTATTATGTTTTGAGCTGATATGATCGATCATTAATAGAATGGTTAGAAGTTGTGTTGTTCAAATGTTCTCTTGCACCTCAAATTGACAGCCCATTGTCATTATGTGAACGTCACCATGATAACCCTGTTGTTGTTTTACCAGTGAAAGTGAATCAGTACATTCAATAAAAGCTATGAAAAGATTACATTGTAAAACTGTAATTGGCCCTAGAAAACATAACGAGGCCTCGTTGTTGAAACCGTATTTTGAAGCTTGACAGCCCTTTTCTGTCCAGCTCATATCTGACAATTTAGCCATCTCCTTTGTCCGTTATGGCAATTCCGACAAGAATTTGCGGTTAATCCAATTTTACCTAAACTTTGGAGATCGACACCTTTCTGACTCAAGTGAATTTCTTGTTGCACTGATGTGGTTTGACATGAGTTAGTCTGCAGTCGACTAAAGAATGTCACTTCTACACTGACAGAGACCTTGGGTGATTAATTGCTGTCTCCCATATTTGCAGAGAAAGCCACGAATGAAAACAACACCGCTGAAAACTGGGGCCTCATCATGGACATCTGTGACAAGGTTGGAACGACACCCAATGGGTAAGCCAGAAGCAGCCCTCAAGTTATCAAAACAACAGTTTGTTTATTGACACGTCTCCACTGTGGACGGAATGCCATCCAAAATGCAACTGATCGTGTTTCTAGTTCTTATTTTTACAGCTTTTGGGCTTATAATATATTGAGATATCTAACCATAATCCAAGCCACGTAGGGTCTGATATTATAATGTGGGTACCACTTTAATTTACAGTACGCTATTTACCTGATTTTGTCTTCGTAAAAACCTCGCATTTACTAGGAAACTACTGATAAGTACTGGTAACAATCCATAATCACAATCAATATTGATGCGAAGTTCTCCATGTAATTACGGTGAATCTATTTGGAAACAAGACTTTATTTACCTTGTAATTTCTCAGTTCATACTTTGTACTTACAAGGAAATTATTGTTAATACTTGTAACTACCAATAATTACAATCTATATACGCTTAATTTTTGTAGTTATTATTATTATGTAAATTAAAGTGGTACCATAATGTGTCTAAACCATTAGATATGGCTGATGGCTTACACTCCTAATAACCTTTTCTACAATCCCCAGAGCGAAGGACTGTCTTCGATCCATCATGAAGAGAGTCAACCACAAGGTCCCCCATGTCGCCATGCAGTCCCTCACTGTAGGTTTCAACAGCACCATTCAACTCTACTGGTTAAAAAAAAGAATTAAAATGCCATCATATTAGTCCTATATTGCTTTAGTAGGCGATCACCTAGTTATTACGCCCATATTTACCAAGGCCCTTATTTATGGCAACATGCAGTGTTGTCTTTGACTTATTGCTCTGGACCTTTTTGGTCTTTGTATGGAATCATACTTAATCTCACTCTCTGACTGAGTCATCATGAGCAAAGATGTCACATGTCCAATTCTATTTATAGACCTATGCAGTCTTATCTCTTCTATTTCAAAACCCATGCATGAACTTAAAATGACTGCTCCTGTGCTAAAAGCAGCAATGAATCTTAATGGCCTCAATAATGGGAAAACATAGTAAACTGGTACATTTTGTCCCTGTCTGCTTGCCTCAAAATCCTGTGATGTGTAGCCTGTACTGGCTCATAAATCCCCTTTCTTTTGGACTGCCTAACAAATGGTAGTACAGGCTGTATGCATGTCTCACACTCAGAAATCTCACCTTTAAGGTGGAGAGACAGAGGAATTTACCATTTTTGGATCTTTCAAAAAATGTGGGGCCAAATTTATCTATGATAAGAATACAGTTTGTTCCTGGTCAGTAATATAATCTCCACTCTTTTGCAGTTGCTGAGTGCCTGCGTCTCAAACAGCGGTAGGATCTTTCACCTTGAGATCTGCTCGCGGGAGTTTGCCAGTGAAGTGCGCGCCATTTTGAGCCGGGTATGAATGTCGTACCAGAAACACTGCTTTCACAACAGACCTACATTAACTTCTCTGTTAAACCGATCGTCTTTACAGATTTCACCATCCCAAAACTTAAACATTTGTGAAAGTTATCATCGCTGAATACTTCAGCTAACAATTCTGAAGGATGCTGCTTCTGGCCTGTGTACGCACACGCTCAATGTGCTTGTTGCTCTTTGTCCGTTTGCAGGCCCACCCTAAGGTCTGTGACAAACTAAAGGCTCTGATGGTGGAGATGGCGGAGGGCTTCCAAAAAGATCCCCAGCTTAGCCTCATCAGTGCAACCATCAAGTCCCTTAAGGATGACGGCATCACGTTCCCTTCCTCTGGCTCGCAGGTTGTGTGTGTGTGTGTGTGTGTGTGTGTGTGTGTGTGTGTGTGTGTGTGTGTGTGTGTGTGTGTGTGTGTGTGTGTCTGTAACTGTGTGTCTGTAACTGTGTGTCTGTGTCTGTGTGTCTGTGTGTGATGAAAAACTAAAATTACCATACCATCATGTAGCAGCTTTCTAATCAGTTAAGCACTTCTAAATGGTAGCGCTCAAACTAATTCAGCCCTCACTCAGCTATTTAGATATTTGCTTACTCTCAGTAAGCTGCCGCCATTGTTTTTGCATAATGGTAACGGTAACCAAATGGGCCTATTTCTGTGTGCTCTGGCTTGGCCCCATTCTGTCATCACCGCAGCTGTGTCCTTAGTGCACTCTGTCCATCCAACGCTGTGTTACCGAATGGAACAACCTCTGTGGTGTGAATATAAACTGACGTTTCCTTCACAAATATTTGATGCAATACTCATGCTCACTTGACAGGTCAGCTGAAGAACTGATAATATGTAGCAATCATAATCTTAGTTTGAGAAGGGAATCTTCTGATCTTTTTGTTTAATGTTTTTTGTCATTGGGTCTTATCAGTATGAGGCTGACATTGTATTAGCATGGCAGATTATTATTATACGTTATGGAAAGCACCGACAGAACCGCAGAATGCATGAATAAATACTATATCAAATGTAAAAAATTGCCTACCAAAAGTAAAAAAAACGAATTAATTACGTGTCCAATTGGTCATATATTGGTATTGTAGGCCTAATTTATTTTCCTTGCTCACTGCATGTTCCAACCTGAGATGTGTTTCTGCAGAATAAAAATTGCAGTATGTCACTTGCGGGTTGTTCTATTACAGATTTACAGGCCATTAAGTTGTGCTACGGGATGCATTGACTTCACTCCTTAATGGCCTGTCAATCTGCAATACTGGTGGGGGACAGCAGATGGCCTCCCATTGCTTTCTCTCTCTCTCTCTCTCTCTCTCTCTCTCTCGCTCTCGCTCGCTCTCGCTCTCTCTCTCTCTCCACACTTTACCCCCGGTCTTTTTTTTCTTTTCTCAGTAGTACCGACCTCATTTCTGTGTATTGTCCACAGGTGCCCAGCTCAAAGGTCAGCACTCCCGCTGTGAGCAAACCATCAGACGACGACGACCTGGCTAAAGGTAGTGTGACGCACAATCACCCAGTACAGCGCTGCACATAGCCTACTAAAAGTACAACTCAGTATAGCATGTGCCTGCCTACCTGCTTTTACATACTGTGTGTGCCCCTGGGCATTGATTCAAGCTTTCTCTCTGAGGCTAAAATAAGGTGACTTTAGTTTGAGACCTAGCATTATTTAATGTGTGTGCCCATTTCGGCAAGGTTCTCTCCAACGTGCTTTCTTACGCTACGCTCAAACCGAGAAATAGAATCTCTCATACCCAGACAACGCAATCAACAGCAACCAATCACTATCCCTCAAATACACTCTTATCAGAAACACACAATCCTCCAGCATGTTAGGTCATCCTGACTCACATCTCGATCCTCTCCTACAGCCATTGAGCTGTCCCTCCAGGAGCAGAAGCAGCAGGTGGAGACCCGCCCCCTGGTCGTGACCTCTGACCCTCCCTTTAACACCAACGGCGGCGGCGGCGGGCAGGATGCGCGCAAGGTGCGGGCGCTCTATGACTTTGAGGCGGCAGAGGACAACGAGCTGACCTTCAAGACCGGCGAGCTCATCCTCGTTCTGGACGACAGGTAGCCTACCAGAGACCAATCAGGGCTTCCCTCTGACATGCTGGCAACTCTATAAGGTTGCTTGTTGTTTAATGGTGCGTTGTACTGAGTGGGTTTCCTTCCTAACACGGTGTATTGTTCACAGTGACCCCAACTGGTGGAAAGGGGAGAACCATCGAGGAGTAGGACTGTTCCCCTCTAACTTTGTCACCACCAACCTGAATGCTGAGCCGGAAACAGGTGGGTTTGTTTTAAGACAATTGAAATGTAGAATGTGGAGCCAGATCTCAGATATTCAGATCCAAATGATGAAAAAAAACAGCTTTTGATACAGAGTTTACTGTTATGGATTAGGTTCTCGTTATGTAAAACACTAATTATCAATAACTTTTTATTTTTGGGGTTAAATACTGTTGGTCTATGTTCTCATTCTATGCAGTTGGCTCAGTTATGCAAAGCGCAAAAGACATTAGTTTGAACCGTCGTTCTAAGCGGCTTTTCTCCCGCAGTTGCTCCGGTTGAAAGGGCAGCTACCCCTGAGGAGAGCAGCACAGAGGCCCCGGTGGAGCCAGAGCCTGTGCACATTGATGAGGTAGGCCTGCCTTGGTGCCAAGACCAGGGACCCCCATTGATCCAGCCTCTCTGAGGAGGAGGGCAGACCCACGTCACCATCTGTTAACTCAGCGTCCTAAGAGTAGAAGAATCTAAATCGCGCACACTACTCAATTTGCCAAAGCGACAGGTTGACCATTTTTCCCTGACCCAACAGTATGTCCCCTACCCATTAAAGGCCAACTGCATTTACTAGACACTGAAAATGTTTTAGCCTGAGTAGCGTTTTAGTGCCAAACCCAGGGAATGTGTCTCGCCCACTCTGATGGATTGGCCCATATGGCAGGCTAGAGGCTGGTATTCAATAGATAAAACAATGTACTGCATGTGGGCTGTTAGGAGTGGGATTGGCCCATAAGGCAGGCTAGCATCCACAGTAGATAAAACAGGACACTGTATGTGGCCTGTTAGGGGGTGTTTTGGGTCAGGACGCCGTGTGGTCACAGCCCAGCCTGCTGCTGTTGATCACCACCCTCCTCATGAGACACGTCTTTGTCAACATCGGTCCCTTGAAACTATTTCTGTGTCTTGGCTGGATTCTTTTTTGTGCTCTCTCTGTCTGGCTTATTATACTCCATTTTTTCTCTCTTTTTTCTCTCTTTCTCCCTCTGTCTCTCACACACTCTCATGTCTTTCTCTCCCTATCCTTTTCTCAATTCTTTTTCATCCTCCTCTTTGTAGGAGAAGATGGACAGGATCCTCTATTTGCTGCAGAATACAGACCCTGCTGATGCATCACCAGAGAGCCAGGTGCTGCTTGCATTGGAAGGTAAATACAGCCTCAGGGTTTAAAACGAGCCTAGTTATTCAATACCAACGTCAAATTGCCACAGTCCCTGGCTCTGCATTAGGCACCTACTTACCTAAAGCTCAGATGTCCAGATGTTGTTTTCAGTGCTGTGCCTTGAATTTATCTGTCAGGTGCCTGCGAGCAGATGAACCCCATGATAGATGAGAAGCTCCAGGAGATTGACAAGTAAGAAGGCCATATAATACACCAAAGCATTATTAAATGAGCGTACAGCTTCTTTTTAAATCCGCTTAAATAAATATACTAATTGACTCGAACACATTGCACTGGCTGTCTTAAGTTGACTGGGAAACAGTTACAAACTGTTGAAAAGCCAGGACTTCTCTACGGTGTCCTGCTACTTCTCTGATGACCTTTCTCTCCTCTCATTCCCCACCTCCCTCCTTTTCTTTCCGCCTGAATCTCAATGCAATGTTGTAATGTCTCCCCCCATTCTTTTCTCTTTTTTTTTCTTCTTCGACTATTCCATCTTCTCTCCCCCATCCCCCTTTTCCCTTCCCGCCAGGAAACACTCGGAGCTGTCTGAGTTGAACGTCAAGGTGCTGGAGGCCTTGGAACTCTACAACAAGCTGATGAACGAGGCGCCTTTTTACACCGCCTACTCCAAGATGCAGCCCCCCCAGAGCCACTACGCAGCAGGACCAGCCATACAGGTCCGAGGGAACGCACGCACGCATGCACACACACACACACACACACACACACACACCATTACCGGCCATGGCTCAGTGTCACTGGACAAGGGGTGTGCAGTGCCTTCTCAGGGGCATTTGACAGAGAGAAGTGTTGTTTAAAGTCCTCAGAGGGCAGGCCACTGATTCAAACCCCAACAGTGTGCAATGCAACTGCATGCTCTTCACAAATAGACAGAAACGAGAAAGGAAGCTGCTAAGTATCTATGAATTATCTATATGGTGCACTATTATTAGTTGCTATAGCCTGGCTAAATTGGAATCGACTGACTTAGTCCCAATGGGGTGGAACACGTACAGCCGATACTCAAACATGGAGGAGGTTTGAGGCTTTGAAGCGTAATGTTTCTCTGCGTTACTCGACGCCACACCGTCACATGCTTTACCAGAGCCCGCTCCAGATCCCCTCTCTCTACCTCTGCGTTGGCATGCTGGGCTGTTCTGCTGCCCGAGGACGGCTGCCACTGTCTCTCCCAGGAGACAGAGACAAACGAGGCAGCCACACAGGTCCTGCCCAGCGCAGCACGTCGCTCTGCTCCGATATTCGTTTGGGTCTTTACTGTTCACGCCGCAAACCCACTCAAATTTGTCATAGGGCTGGTTTCCCGGACATAGATTAAGCCAAGTCGTAGGCTAAAATACATTTTCAATGAAGAATCTCTATTGACCGTGTGATTTAATCTAGAACTAGGTTTAATCTGTGTCGGGGAAACTAGCCCATTGTCTCTTAGTCTGTTTCTTATTCTGTCAGTCAATTATTTTAGTTACATCACGTTTAAAAAGACATACTTTTTTATAAGTGTTTATGCATACCCATCTATTCTCTCGTTCTTGCAGGGCTACCCCGGTCAGCCAGTTGGCCCCTACCTCCCCCCCGGGATGCCCCAGGGCCCCCCCGGCCCGGTCTACGGCATGGCCAGCGACCAGCCCGGGCCCCTTCACTCCCTGCCTCCCAACCTGTCCTCCCCTCCCAACGGTCAGCCAGCACAGCCCACTTACATGAGGTATGGCCGTGGCTCTGTGTTGTAGACCCTATCAGCTGGTTGGTTCATGGAACCTTCTCTGAACTCCTAGTTCTCTCACCACCAGCGACATGTTTGATGAGCAAGTGATGCTGATTTAGAACATGGATGTGAAACATTGTGCATACTGTTGATGGTAACCATTTGCTCTTTGTTTTCTCCCCAGCAGCGGTATGAATGCACAGTACATGACCCAAGCGCCTGGTAACCCCTACCCCCTGCAGATGGGTGTGGCCATGGACATGACAGCCTATCAGAATGCAAACGCCAACATGCCGCCGGTCTCCTATCCAATGGCGGCGCCCCCTCACCCAGCACCCCAACAACAGCAGGCTGCCTACTATCAACAGCCCCTGCTTTAAATGGCTGCCTGGTCTCTGCTGGCTCAAACAACCTGTTGAAACATTTAAATTATTCCCTAGTGGGCTTTATACTTTTGGGGGGCTATTTGATAACATTGTTTCTGATCTAAACCTGGAAAAAGCGCACTTCTTCTAGTCAATGTTTGAATCGCACACCTGGGACTATTGTGAACCACAGTCTGGGCTGTTGGCAGTGTTTCTGCCCTCCAACGTTGAAAGACCAAACGACAGCCCCTGAGTGAGCTTTCTCTTTGACAACGGTCTTGATTGGACGTGCTTGCGTCCATGATTGTTACAAATGGTCCCCGCGTAGACTACCACAGAAGAATTGATGATGTCATCCATTGACAAGAGACCAAAATGCTAAATATGGCCTCTATTAAAAGTGATGAACATTTTAACAACAATACTGTACTGCACCTAATTTCTTATATTCCTTGGGTAGTTCATAATCTCCAGCGTCCTTAATCGTCCGTCAATTCCTTTTGTTTATTTGAATGGAAATACACTTTTATTTGATCAAGTTATTTTGCTGATATTGTCTATCTACAGGTGTATATGAAGTAAGCCATGCATGGCCTACCATTCTCTGTTTCCCGTGTGTCTTAAATCTCTCCTTTCTCTGAGATATGCGCTTTTGTTTTTCTTCAACAGATTTAGGTACATATGGTTGTTGGTAAAAGCATTTGCTTAGACTAATCCTATGCTCTTAAATCCACGAGGGACAGTACACAAGTGCTTACTTAATTAAGAAAATACATAGTAACTCTTCTAACCAGCATTGGTTGCTTTGTGGCTGAATGCTCATTGGTCTAAGTTCATTCCATGCTGTAAAGTACCAACTGCAATGGGGTGTCTTTTTGACAGATGTAGAAAACAGCATTTTTTATCAAATATTTTTCAAGCAATAGTTGTTTCACGTCCCATGGCTGCCTTTGCAACACTCTCCTTGAGTGTTGGTACTGTACAGGATTTTTGAGAGACATATATTTCAGTGGATTTTGTGGCTGTGTGTGTGTGTGTGTCTTAAAGGATGTGTTGTCTCGTCGTGTAACCATAACAACCTTTTTACAGGTCTTGCGTCAGTAGCTGTTTGGGTTCACTGAGAAATGGCGTCCATTGTTTGATCAGAGAGCTTACTGTATGTCCGTTACTTTTTTGTGTGGTTCTTTCACATTCATTTATCTGTTTAAGATGACATGTTTATATTGATTAAAACTGCCTATCATCTTCATGGTCTGTAAGATGTCACACTTTGTCATGTTTACTCATGTCAGCTCAATATTTCTTAACTTCAGAAGACACTTTTAGTATGCAAATGTATGACATTTCATTTCTTGGGTGTAATCGCAGTAAGACCTTTCATTTAATTGCTTATCTTGTATTTTATTTTGTATATTATCCTGCTTTAATTTGATCAAATCATTTGTAGTTTCATTGTAATGTAATTACTAATACCTTACATATTTTGTTAATTTGCCCATGTGTAATGCAAGCAGAACATTGTGTCAAATGTTTTCTGAAATCATGTGAAACGGTGAACAGTAAGGGCTGGTAAACCCTAAAATGGCATGCAGAAGTTTGCCAGATCAGTAAAGCTTAAAATTGTCACTTAAACTTTATCTATTTATGGGGGTAAAATTGAGGTATAGATTTATTTAGTGTATAGTTTCTTGCTTATTTCTGACAGCGGAATAAATGAAGATGATGAATCAGACAAAGTATCAACAATGTGTCTGACTTTCCTCATGTAGAAGGTATTGTATATTAGATGTAACGTATCTGGTTTTGTAGGCATTGCACCTTAGGTTTATATACATATATCTACCACTGGATGCCTTGTTTCTGTAGAAAATCGAAATACAATATGGAAACATCTTTGGAAAAGGGAATTCTGGCCCAGGATTGCTGCTGTGTAACGAGAACTCTATAAATGTATATTAATGAATAAAAGATTCCTGGGATCAATCCTATCCAGTACCTACATGAGTACTCTTATGTTTTATAACATCAAGGATTCTCTTTATTTTATGTTGTCATTTTAAAAAAAAAAGCCTTTTGTAACATGGTGAACTCTAATATTCTTTTAAATAAATGTGCTTGTGTTCAGAAATTGTGTGCATCTAGTGTTCTTATTTTTTATAGTGTGGTGTCAACATTTTCAAAATTGCTAGTTGAAGGACATTTTTACCAAACATTTCTACAAGAATTTGGCTTTGCGGAAAAAAGGTGTATGTAATGAAGATTTGTCTGATTCCCTCAGCTCACTCACACAGTAGGGGTAGGAAGTTGTCTTTCAGAGTGACTTCTATTTACTGAGTCTAAATAAAGAATCCCTTCTTACACCTTTTATAGATCGGCTGGCCTCCTGGTGTTTGCCCTCCTATTCCCCCCACGGAGAAACAGCCTGCAACCACCAACTCCACCTTGTCACTGCTATATAATCGTTACCCAGGAGACACCAATGATTTATTCATCGAGCCCTTCCTGCTCTTGACTTTTGGATTAGCTGTTCTGATGATACAACTTAACACAGATGTTGGAGCTTCAGAGCCAGCGGTGAAATCAAGATTTGTGTTAATATATGATTTACTGAACTCTAGGTTAGACAAACATTGTGTGATTTATTTCAATCAATATTTTTGTCACAGAATTTGATGAAAAGGCCTCATTTCAACATTATCCAATAATTTCCACCAATAAAATGTATGGACTAACAAAAACATCTTAACATTATCTTAACATCTGCAATTGTAAAAGAAACCTTCAACTATTTACTGATCAATAGAAAAAGGTTTTGCCTTGAACGGGGAGGCACTAGAAGACTTACAGGCTTTCTGAACTACATATGAAGTCCATGGAAAGCAAGAGATATAAAGAATATATACACCATAAGAACAGATAGATGGAGCAAAGATGGGCAAGCCTAGTTCTGGCAATGCATTACTTAACGCCCAAAAAAAGTTGAAATTTGTTCAGAAAAATTATTTTTAGGATAAGTGTGCATAAACCACACGTCAAAGCACAGGGAAGGCTGTGAATAATATTGATTGTGTGTTTGCTTGTGTGTATGTGGGGAGGGGGAGGTGGGTAGTAAGAGCTTTTCTCTGCGCGTGCACATCAGTTTACTGCCGGACTGGCACATCTATATCTAGCAGAGCAGCGCGACACTGACATTACAGCAGGCTATATTGATGCTCGATGAACCAGCATATATTACTGTACATCGGAATTTGTTTTTGTTTTTTCAAATCAGTGTGTGACTATCCTTTTTTGGGGGGGTAAATGTTAAGTAACGGCTCAAAGCTGGAGCAAACAGTCAATTTCCCGCCGCCTCAGCAGCAGCAGTTTCAGTGGACCGGGACGGAGCGCCAGCCTCCCCCCTGGACCGACGAACTGGCTGAGATGTCCCGTCACATCTACACTCGACAAGGGATTGGAGATGGGCTGCAAAAGCCAGCTTATCAGGTAAAGTAGCCTGCGAAATGTTACTTGCATATGTTTTATGGATGTACATATCCCACAGTAGGTCTCACTGTAAAATAAATCTGATTAGCCACAATTTGCATTAAAATAATGTAAGTTGTTTCGATGTTTATCAAAATATGTGTAGAAGGCTTTGATATAGGCCTACACGAAAACGAAACTCCTAAATAGATTTTATTTATATAACTTTGATGAAAGGGTTTTTCATGTTATCATATAGATTCTTAACCTTACTAGGTCTAAGTATGAGGTTCAGATTAATAAGGATGTGAAATTTAGTTAGAAATAGAGTTCTAAATTATAAATGTTCTGTCTGGAAACCATTAATATTAATGACCCAATTATTCAACTTTTTTTCAAAATTGCTGGTGGAATCAAACATCTGATATAACAGTATAACAAGAACAATATAGATATACATAGCATTATATGGGAATTATGATATACTGATTAAAAAAGTATTTCTTCCCCCTCAAATGTGTATGCAGAATCCAAAAATTGGACCATGATTTAGCAGCACAACCCATTATAGACATTAAATGGTCAAACCTTCTAACCACATTAAACCTATATGGCTTGGTCCAATGTCAGAAGCACAATCAGCTTTCAACATTTGCTTATCATCAAATACATTTTGAAGATAGAAGTTGATAGATAGAAATGTTAATGAATGCATTTTTCAAAAATATTTTACTTTTACCCCAACTTAAGTAGCAATTGTACACTTGAGCTCTCCTCTTTTAACCAAAACATATCTACAATCTAATCTATTAGTCCCCTGATAATGTAACACTCAGTGGGAATATACTAATAGT
Source organism: Aplochiton taeniatus (assembly GCA_017639675.1). Taxonomy (NCBI): domain Eukaryota; kingdom Metazoa; phylum Chordata; class Actinopteri; order Galaxiiformes; family Galaxiidae; genus Aplochiton; species Aplochiton taeniatus. The sequence goes on along the minus strand of CM030172.1, from coordinate 35,189,266 downwards.
CTCCTTTCCGGAAGGTGGTTACTGCAGACAGCACCATAGTCAAACCAGTTAACCTTAGAGCCACTGATGCTGGCATCATTGGCATGCTAGTGAAGTGTGTGGGATGTGTGTGTGTGTGTGTGTGTGTGTGTGTGTGTGTGTGTGTGTGTGTGTGTGTATTTGTATATGCATGTGCAGGTGTGTAAATCTGTATGTGTGTTTATGTCTTTGTATGTGCTTTAGATAGAGAAACAGAAAGAATTAGCCAGAGGGAGAATTATGGCATGTGTGTGAGAAAACGGGGCAAACAGGAGAAAAAAAGAAACGGAGAGATTTGTGTGCTGAGACTTCCAAGACATAAGGTGCCTTTGGTTTTCCAGGTCAACAGAGGCACGTACTCCAGACGCAGCCGACTGAAGAGGTCTGACGGCAGCACCACCTCCACCAGCTTTATCCTACGGCAGGTCAGAACCCCATGTGCAAACCTGCATTGTGCACCAGCCTAGTGCACGCAAAGCGGGAAAACGGCCCGATCATTCATCGACCGTACATGGATGTTTGTCGCAACAAAGGCTCAAAGAGTAGTTTCACTATACTGCATACTTTACTGTATAGTTTGGTTTGAATTACTATTCACAACTGATTTTGACACAGCGGTGGCTTTCTTTCAAAGCCATCTTGATGGCTTTAGAAAAGGCCGTTTAAATATGGTGTTTTGAATATCATAGGATGAACTCTGATATAATGACAGAGGATAGCAGCATGGACACACACTATAAAATATGTTGTAAGTGGGAAATTATCACAGTTTCGACTGTTGGGACATACAGGAACTTGAATTGAGTCCCTTAGGAAATGAACCCGAATCAGCTGCTTTCATGAACTATTGTCCAGCCATGGGTAATGTATAGCTCAAGGTAAGACCGTCTAAATGTGGCCACAGCTGTCCCCTGGGGTTGGACCACTGTAGAAGCAAAATGCAAATGGCCTCTGTGTGTAAAGTAATTATTCAGGACTACAGAGGGGACCTCAGCCGGACTGTGACATCCCAACCAATGGGTTGCCAAGGGAACAGTAGTCACCCTTTTCAATCATACGAGAAAGGACACCTTGAATTCTGTCTGTTTATTTTTCACTCTCTGTTCCCCCTCTGTAACTCTCTCCTCCGCTCTCTCTCTCCTTTTCTCTGAGGTCGTGATTGTGTGTTAGTGTCTGCCTAGGTGGGTGGTTGTGTGTTAGTGTGTGCCCATAGGTGGGTGGTTGTGTGTTAGTGTGTGCCTAAAGCTGGATGATTGGGTGTTGGTGTGTACCTATAGGTGGGTGGTTGTGTGTTAGCGTGTGCCTAGGTGGGTGGTTGTGTGTTAGCGTGTGCCTATAAGTGGGTGATTGTGTGTTAGTGTGTGCCTATAAGTGGGTAATTGGGTGTTAGTGTGTGCCTAGGTGGGTGATTGGGTGTTAGTGTGTGCCTAGATGGGTGTTCATGTGTTAGACTAGGGCCTGGGCCCAAGTAGGTGATCATAATCATGGAATCAATTGTGAAAAAGCAGTTGATACATTTTCTGGAAAGCAACATATTCTTGATGACTCACAATCAGGCTTTTTCTCTAGTATTGTGTTAGTCTGTGTGCAGGTAGGTCATAATGTGCGTAGGTAGGTCATCATGTTTTAGTCTATGTGTAGGTAGGTCATCATTTGTTAGTCTGTGTGTAGGTAGGTCATCATGTGTGTAGGTAGGTCATCATTTGTCAGTCTGTGTGTAGGTAGGTCATCATTTGTGTAGGTAGGTCATCATTTGTCAGTCTGTGTGTAGGTAGGTCATCATGTGCTAGTCTGTTTGTAGGTAGGTACCTTATCATGTGTTAGTCTGTGTGTAGGTAGGTCATCATGTAGTAATCTGTATATTAGTAGGTCATCATTTGTCAGTCTGTGTGTAGGTAGGTCATCATTTGTTAGTCTGTGTGCAGGTGGGTGACCATGTGCGACCACAAATCAAAGCTTGACCAATTAGTTCAGACGTTTCTGATATGGATATTAGCAAGGTACACAAGAGCTTTTCAAAGCCATTAAACCAAACACTGTGAGTAGATTAGGTTGATAGAGGTTTCACTTCAGTTTCGAGCCATTGCTTTAAAGGTTGATTAACCTCACTATTATTCTGCTGCAAGGACATTTCTGAATTGGAACCTACATCAAATGTGGGTCAAGAAATACACAAGGGACTTTATTATGTAAATTATTTGCTTGTGGAGCATTTTGGGTCAGTTTCTCTTTGTTGATTCCCCAAATGGATTTAGCCTCATTCTGTAATCAGAACTGATCGACTTAAATACTTACATGTTGAATGTATTTACAAAGACCCAGATTTGCCTTTCTCCACTCTGACACTGTTGATGTGCAGCCAGACATCATACCCCATGCTCCAAAGATTGACATTGATTGACTGACATCATTAACTATGGAAGGGTCCTAGGCAGTGAAAAGCATATAATCAAGTTAGAAGAACACCTTAATGTGGACATTAGGAGAGAATTGCAAGTGATCAAACAAGATTAAAACAAACTGTTGGAAGCTGTGAAGCAAAGAGACAGGCAATTATGTTTTAAATATGCACAACCGCACACACACACTCACGCTCACACACTAATGAAGAAAAACACTGACAAGTAGGATTGTAAACAAATGTTCACATTCAAACACACAAACATGCCCACTCAAAAACCAATCACAAAAACAGGAAGTGAGAGATGCATGGACGTACTCTCTTTGATTATTATAAACACTGACATTTTCTTACTCTCACTCGCAGACATACAGATGAAGTGCCATCTTCAATCTGAGTGTCATCAAGTGAGCACAGGAGCAGAGTGTGTGTGGATGAAGCTCTTTGATTCCCTCTTAGGTATCCATGGCAACGGCCATGGTTCAACAACAGGGGTTGAGCCTAGCTGTTTGATTGGCAACTCCCACCCCCACTGGAGCTGCTGCTAGGGATCTATGATGAAGCTATGGCTTCTTGTAGGAGTTTGTGTTAATTGTTAGGAGGGCACGTTACAGAAAGGTAAATGGAAATGACCTAACCTCACCTATTTATTTGTGTTGACCCTCAGAAAATGGTTTAAAAAAACGACCTGGGTTTGTAAGAAGGATATACATCTGCAAACTCTACGACTTACATGTGGTGTAAGAGTGTCACAGTGAGCTTTTCAGGGGCAGGTAGGTTTTCTTCCGTCACACTTCTGCAGAACTCATGTGGCACGTCAAAAGAGTGTCAAGTGAATGTTTCCAGGTTAACACCAGATTTACAGAGCATTAGGGTTATGCAGGGGGCGGGGGCGGGGGGGGTTGTGGAGTACCCTGGATGACCTCCTCGATCAGGTTTTTTCTCTCTCAGAACTGATGACAGTTAGAGAGAAAGAGAGGGGGAGAGTGTGAAATGTTCGGCACACCACGCAGCGCTTACGCCGCCACTCAAGTAGTTTTGACGGCATCAGTCTCCAGAGTGGCGGGGCAGGCTTTTTTCTATAGGAAAAATCTAGATAAGAAGCCAATCCATATGGATAAACCATAGGGAGAGAAGTAATGATGATTTTCACGAAACAGCCAGGCTGCCAAAACAGACCAGATCCAATTATCCCAGATGTGCACAGTGCGTCAGATTACCTATCTCCCCCAGATGACGTAGAATGTGAGGGTCTTGTTAGTCTCCCGTTAGACGGGTGTTCAAATTTGGCTTCAGGCTTTGATAAGTCAATGTTCCAAAGAGATCTCTGGTCGCTTTTCATCCTACTTTGAAGCCTACACCTTTATTGAGGACACCTGTCTTGAGCAGGCCTGATATCCGCTGGCATTATCTGCTGATGTTGTGATCATTCTGGTTTGGAGTCCAAGCAACCAGATATGAAAGACAAGCTTTAAGTTGAGTTCCACATAATTGACTGTGCAATTGACAGTAGCTGAAAAGGAACAATAACTGATCATAACTGTGGGCACACTAAAAAGTGAGTCTTTACTCGTTACCCTGCCAGGATCTACTTTGATTTCCTTATTTGTTTAATGAACATAAGGTGTGAAGGTGTGCAGTTTTTGTTTTACAACCCATGCATTATGCTTTGAAATCCGTGGTTTGGAGTGCAAAGGCAAAGGCAGTTTAATCTTTACTATGTCCTCCAATGACTGATGAATCTCTCTTGAAGCCACACAATGCTCTTCTATTGTAATAGCCAAATTTGGGCATCCTAATGGGGGGGTGAAGGCCAGAGCACCAACGAGATAACATGGGCCTCTCTGAGACCCTGAAGGCTCATTAAGAAGACATTATAGTAGGGTGGGGCGGGGGCAGGGGGGGGGGGGGGTTGTTGAGGGTTGGCCACCTAACATGCCACTGCTTCTTTAAAGATTTATACAATTTATCAATCCACATGGTTTTAAGAAATCCTGTTAACTTTTTTTTTTTATTGAATTTCATTTAAATGTAATTAGAATTCAGTCAAGTGATTAGAGGCCTGGGGGTGGGGCTAATCCCTTTTATGTAGGTCACTTGATGAAAGGAGTCCAGTCAGTCAGTAAGCCAGACAGCCACTTCCCAACAGTACTAAATCTGTTTATTTTGACCACTGCTATCACATCAAGAAATCCTTTGGGAATACATTCATTTTTTAATTTAATCTTGGTTGGCATCCTCACTGATCCTACGACGGAAGAGCTGCTCTCGTTTTGGGGTCATTCCCTCCCTCCAGTGCTGGAGACAAAGATGTCCGTTGAGTCTAGTCTATTGATCTGCTGCAGTGCAGTGAGACACCATGATGAGTCAGGGAGGCATCAGAGATTTACCCAGTGAGGTCAGCAAAGAGGTCTCTGTGCACCCACTGGGTTACAGGCAGACAAGCAAGCTTATAAAAGAGCAGAGGTAAGTAATTAAGGTTCATAGTAGCCGCAGCCTTTCAACATAAATCAACCTCGTGTTCAGTCACTTGATTGAAAAACGGCATTAAAGTGATTTCCTGGCCTATCCTTTTATAACAATGTGGTTGGGGTTCATTTCCTCTTTTACCCACCTAGATTTGGTACGTTGAGTCCTTTTCAGCACTTGCACCAATATATTATGGGTTTGGTCTGAAAAATGTGCAGATACGCATACATCAAGGCCAAGTGGCTGTAGGGTAGCTTGTTTCTTAGTGGGGGCATCTCTAGACCTCTGGCGCTCTCTACTGTTTGGTTTGAGACAAGACAATGAGTACCTCTGGGGTTTCGAATGGACCCGCACACTCAGGTTAATGGCTATTATGCTTTTGTTTATGTTTTTGTTTTTCTTTTGGCATTTCCCACAGCTGGTTCTCCCACTCTTGGACAACTTCTAGGTCCTCTGTCCCTACAGCTCAATCTACGCCAGAGAAACAAACACTCACCCTTAATATCCTCCAGTTACCTGACACACCTGAATGCAATCTTACCAGTTAACCGGAGGAAATAAACACTGCCACTGGTCAACAGCCCCCTCTATGGGCCAAATGCCACCACGTCCACTACATCCATCTAAAGTCACATTATCTTCTTTATGTCACGGGGGGTTCAGCCTCAGGTCCTACTCTCTACTGGGCTGAGGAATGAACGTGTATAGGATTGGTCTCACTGTCTCTTTCCTACATTACCGCAAGGTTTCCATTCAAGAGAGAGAGCAGTCCAGTCATGCCTTTTAGAGGTGTTGTTGTGTTTGCCCTGTTCAGGAGGACTTTTTACATGAATCAACCGATCATTTAAAAGACAATGTAATGTTTAGATCTGGTTACATTTAAAATTTGATACCAATAGACCTGTGAGCCTCTTGAGTCAGGGAAGGATGCTCTGTGAAAGCACAGCACCGGCTTTCACACCTCACCAGCTGGGGGCAGTGTTCCTCTATCATCCTGACAATGGGCAGCAAGTATAGTCCACCCAAAAACATCCCAAGATATTCACTTGATTATATTGAAATTAGGTTTAAGGTTAACTGACAAAGATTAATACGTTTATTTAATTTAAAATTAATCTCAAAGTCATCAGATGAACAAATGTATTTTCCACAAAAATGTAATTCATCAAGCTGAGTAAAAAGGTAGATAACACTGTTTGGTAAAAAGTACAGGAACGTTTGCTTGCTTGTCCCAAATTTCTAAATGTTCCACTTTTTATTAATTTGACTTTAGTAAGCAGTTGTTTAATAAATCAGAAAATTTGATCTTTCTTACTTTTCACTATGTATATTAACTATGTATTCAGGAATGTTTACAGTATTTACTGTTTCTGTAAACTGAAACCAAAAAAACATTCTTTCTCAGGAGTTTCAACTCTTAAAAACATTAAAATGGGCATTAAAACCTATGAGTGAGGTTAATGGTTATACTACACATCTTGTAAAATATTTCCTCAGTAGAAAACGCATACAACAAGCGATTGATAACAGCAATTCCTACCACCCTTGTGTTTGGCAAAACCTGACAGTGTTCTACTCTAATTAAGGTGTGGCCAGAAATCAATGGGTCAAATGAGAGAGATTTGTAAGTTGAGTAAATTGATTTCATAACATAATTGTCAACAGTTCTCTAATATAAAAATACACAGACCATGTAGACTGATGCTGAATGCCCCTCTCTCTAGATGCAGATCTCTCTCTCTCTCTCTCTCTCTCTCTCTCTCTCTCTCTCTCTCTCTCTCTCTCTCTTTCCTCTCATCATCCTTATTCACAGTCACCAAAGCTGACTGGAGCATCCATTAGCCAATCAGCTGGCTGGTTCCCTAGCTTGTCATCTTCAGCATTTGCTAGAGGAAGGGCTCCACTCCCCTGCTCTACTTTGCTCGGCTCGACTCGTGTGGTAGATAAAATGCCAGGTCTGCGTTGCCTCGGGCGACAACCGGGCTGCCTCATAATGGGAACCCATGCTCTCTAGGCTCCAGGGCAATCTTATCCAATACGCCGCCTGGAAACAAAAGAACCAAACCGCACCTATTTTTCCCCCCTCCATCCATCCATCTGCTGTTGCTCTCAGTGTGGTCTGGCTCTTGGCTCTACCTTCATGTGGAGAGGGGGATTGTACTGTCGCTCCCTCTCCTCATCAAGCCTCTCTGGTGCTGGGGAACGGATCTCACCCCTTGTCTCAGGGTTTAGGTTGAATTTGCTCAAAGGGTGCCTGTTGGAATTTCACACACCTCCATGTACGATAATTTGTACCTGCATGGATTCGAAGACTCGGAGGGGGTGAGTGAGGGGCTGGGGATGGGCACGTTGAGAGGGAGGGTAAAGGGTTGATTGCACTGGATATAATATGTTGCCATATTGGTGTGTGAGGAAGGGGCTGTTTGTGTGTGCTGGGCATTGACTCCAGTGCCTAAGGGAAATAGTGCACACACATACACACAAACACAAACCCAAGATAGAGGCTTGTTATGAGGGTGTGATGTGTGTTTCTTTCTGGGGAGTTTAAAGAAGGTGATAAGAGGGGAATGGAGGTGCCTGTTTGATTCAGTGTGTTAGTGCGTGTGTCTTTGTGTGTACGTGTGTATGCGTGCCCCCTAACGTGTGTTTCACTGTTAAGAGTGCCTCTGAAGTCTTCTCTTCTTCTGAACTCAGGGAGGTAAAAGAAACTATGAGAGCAGGGCTTCCTTCCCTACCACTTAACATCCAATGGTGAGAGAGAGAGAGAGAGAGAGAGAGAGAGAGAGAGAGAGAGAGAGGAAAAAAAGAGAGAGAGAGAGAGAAACAATAGTGGTTATACATACAATAAATACTGTGTCATAGGGACATAGACGTTTAATGACCCTTGAAACTTCAAATATACTGTCTTTTGTGCAGCTAAATTTGGGTGTGTCTGTGTGTCACTGAAAGAGAGTTGGTGTGCAAGGGATTGATGATAGGTTTGCAACACACAGGATCCATTAAAGCCATTATGTGGCAAATGAAACACGCTCTATTTCTCGTCCTGTACAGTGATAAATCGTTCACGCCCATGGACGGACACACGTGCTATAATCCTCTTGAAAAAAACGAGATTTATTCGGAGGTTTGATGGGCACCAGCGAGAGAAATGTGTACTCGAGTGCTTGAAAAATGCTTACAGAGGCAATAAATTACAGGGAGCTGACTTGTGGAGGAGATCAGGAAAACAGAGTGCCACAAGGGACCTAAGGAGAGCGTCATGACTCGCTCCATCTTCCTGACACACAGCACTGGGAATGCAACACTAGTCAACTGTCTCCGGTATAGTGGCATTGCCTAAGTAATGGAAAAACAGTTTTTGTGAAAGGTTTGTGTGGACAAAATAAGGAACTGTTTAAGAGTCATCGCACATGATGCAAAGTCCTGATTTCAACTGGCTATTGGTTTACACACGTAGGCTTACAGGCTGTTTTTTTCTTTTCGTTCTCCTACTGACTACCTACAGTTGGCCTATGGAAACAGGCTTAAACCATATACAGGGAATTCCTCTATATAGTATGGTGCTGCTGATGGTACAGCCATGGCTTGTGAAGTGAAACGGAACTGACTCCAGATGATGTCGTTGGTGGTCACATAGGACCCTGACAGCAGGTCAGAGGAGCCGACCGAGGAGGGCATGGTGGGAAAGAAGGAATGAGGAGGGGTGAGGATGGAGGACAGAGGTGAGGGGGAGGGAATAGGGAGGATGGGGGAGCACTTCTTGGCGTCTCCAGAGATAAGCTTGGAGTGTTGCACGATGGACTGGAGTCTGGCCACTAGACGCTCGTAGATAACAGTCTTGAGTATGTGTTTGTGTGTTTGCTTTTGTGCCTGATTGTATATGTGTGTTTGTGTGTGTGTGTGTGTGTGGGGGGGGGGCCCGGCACGGGACATATTTGTGTCTGTATCTGTATGTGTGTTCAGGTGGGCCAGGGTTTTGTCAACCCTGGTGGCAGTAGTAGTCTGTACCCATCACTGTTATTTCAGGAATGTTGTAAGTGCAGCCGTTTTGCCTTGACCACCCCCCCCCCCCCCACACACACACACACACACACACACACACACACTCTCTCACACACACACACACACACACACACACAGACACACCAAAACCCTACAAATAAGATACATGCCAGGTAAATTAATATTTGTTGCTATAATCTGTCGGGCTGTAATTACCCAGACTGGACTCCCTGGGCTATTATTCCTGTTTTAGAACCGTTTCCCCTCTTTTCTGAGTAAGGTGGCAATTAAGATGTAATGAATAATATATATATATATATATATATATATATATATATATATATATATATATATATATATATATCTTCTTTTATGATTTTTGGGGGTTATTTTCACACGCTTAAGACGCCCATCAGCATCCCCTGCCTCAGAGCCAGAAGAAGCCCAATGGGAAGAACAAGCATTGAAGCACCAACCTTGGTCTTTTTTCACAAACGTGTTTTTCTGAAGAAGAAATGTTTTTCATTTGTGAATCACCATAGACTCCACTGGTAACAGCTCTGTGCGATTTACACTGAAAGGTGCAGCACCGCCCTCATTTAGCCTTCTTCAAAGTCTAACGGTTAGGGATTTTGTGAGGCAGTAAATAACGGCAGTTCATATATTCAAAGAAAGACTCCAATAGTTCTGAATGGATCCTCACCAATCCTGGAGATACAGGTCTAAAGTGTTCAACCACATCTATCTCTTTCACTCCTGGATTTGAACAATTATAAAACTCTAAAGTATTTCTCATTTGAATCAGTTCTGCACAATAGTGGTATGCATGATAAAGGGATACGTTTGCATTACTTTTGTAATGTGCCAGTGACTTATGTGAACGCTTGCCTTGAGAGTTGGGTTGTTCACAGCAGACTTCAGCGTATGTGGAAATCATGTCTTAGTAATTTGTTGCTGTACTTAGAGAGGTGGTGGTGGAGTTGTGCAGATATGGGACCCTATGTTGATATGGGTACGACTACTATTGTTCATGCCTCATTACGCGTTTTTAATGTAGCCTGCATCACCCACCCATTCTGCTTACCTCACACTACATGCTACATTCAACTGTCTAGAACCGAAAAAAGCCCTCTTTTTGTAAAATCTACCATAAACCATACGCAGCAGAGTGACACACCACCATTAGAGCAATGATGCAGTAGGCCCAGTATTAAATACAATAATATACCACTAGAGCATTGAAGCAGTGTTATCAATAATAAATAAAGTAATAAATAACGTATTAATAAGTATACAAGTGTATGTATGTGTGAGTGGTTGGCTGGTATATGTGTGATATTTTTTTACGTCAGCCTCCTTTGTCCTAAGGTCAAACATTAAAAAAAAAATGTACATCCACAAAGGAAAGAAAGAAAATGTTTAGCCACCATATATAGGCCGATGACCGAAGCCTCAAACCTATCTAAAATTGTTCCTCAACAATTCTATAGAGCTTAGCTGCATGTATTGTATGTCAATGTATGGAACCATGGTCCATTGGTGACAGATGAGAGGGAGCGTTAATCTGGCTGCCTTGACAGGGACAGCTAGCTGTGCCATCATCTGTTGGGTAAACATTTGTGCTGAGGCCTAGTTTTACACACACACACACACACACACACACACACACACACACACACACACACACACACACACACACACACACACACACACACACACACACACAAACACACCCGCATACTACCCAAGAATGGCTGAGTCTGCAGGACTAGGGCCTGAGGACCAGCTGGCTGCTTGATCTAATAGTCTTTATTGGGGAATGTTGCTTATGGTAAAAGCTGCTTGACAAGATGGATGTATGCTGTTGGTTCTGCACTGTGTGTTGAAATGTACAGATTGCACGCATATTGTTGACACAACTAAGGATTCATGTTAAGCATGGTCGTTCGTTAATCATTTGTGGTAGCTTCCTGTGTTGGTAGGATAGAGTAGTGTCAGGATCTATCTTCTTTGGACCTGACAGGAGGAAAGAAAGAATAGACACAGTTTGGTGCCTTTCAGTTGTAATTGTTTTGACCAGGGTTTATTTACACCGTCTCAAGTTGCCTTCCAATGGATGGTTATCGTATTCCCTCTTTTGGCTTGGCAACAGAGGTCGACCCCATGTGTATAGTTACTGGGTAAAGGCTGGCATCCTCCTCACGCATGAGAAACTGAGCAAAGGCATGTGGGTTCCAGTGTGGTATCTTTTATTCTACCAACTCAGGAGAGAGAGGGAGAGAGAAAGAGAAAGAGAAAAAAGGAAAGGAGCGGGGCCACATGGGGTGGAGGGGGGGAATAAATTGAAAGAGTGCACAGTAGAAGATGGTTCCTCCACTCCGGAACGTGTTTGAGTGTGAGGATCCTGTTGAGGTGGGCATTGGCAGCTGTGATATGGTTTAATTGCAGAGCTTTTTTGATAGAGATCAAGATAAGATACCGTTAGGAGAATCCCGCCAGGGTTTGGATCAGCCTCAACAGCTCATGGATGTTTGCATGGGCCAGCAGGTCTTTAACGTGAACTTTCACATTAAAACACTGCCCTGTGTTCCTCAGAGGAGGAAGTGTACAATTTCATCGCATGCAATTAGACGCCATTGATTTCCAAACCTGCAGTTGGGTCTAGTGACATTTCTCTATGGCAAGGAAACTAAGAGATAGCCACTGATGTGCTGGGGGTAGAACAGCTGCAAGGGGTTAGAAGAATACTAGACCCCAGGACAGCACAGAGACAGCCTCTGGAAGCACCCATCTCACTGAACAGTCCAACTGTGGCTGTGGCTTTACTTGGCATTATGAAACGTTGAAGCACATTGCTCTACAGCATTTCCACAACCTCCATTTTGTAAAATGCAGGGTTTTGTAAATCTCCTGATACAGGTATGTAAAAAAAAAAAAAAGAAGTATTGGCAAATATACTCTGATAGGAGAGTGAGAGACAAAAAGGTCTCAAAGAGAGATTGACAGATAGACAGGCAAAGAGAGCGCTGTTAATCTACTGTAGTGACGAGTGGATGTATTGTCAGTTGTTCAGCGGCCATTAATCAGACAGGACATCGATGGCACAAACAGTAACAGAGTGCCGCGGCACCGCCGATGGTGACGGCCGCTCGCCAGACTGAACGTTATCTAACTCTCTGCTGGTCACATGGGCCTGGTTCACAGCGGAAGAGGGGGACAATCAGCCACTGATGAGTTACACAGTAAGCCTTAGTTCATGATGCACATGAAAGGGCAGGGGCAATTGTGTATCCATTAATTCACTGAATACATCAATGTGAATAGTCATGCCAGTGGCTTGTATCCATTCTACTGAGATGACAATATTTAGTCAGAGTAAAAGTCAAATATTTTTTATATTAAGTTAATCTTTTACAACAAATTTGAGACTTTTGAGACTAAACATCTGTATGTTTGGGGTTTGGCACCTTGGATAAAATACATTAAGTACCACCAACCCTCTAAAATTATTCATCTGGTGCATACTTTCATGTAGAACAAAGTTGTCAAAATCAAATTTAATGTTGAATCACTGAGATTCTTCGTTGGCACGTAAACTGTCATTTACTAACCGAACATCTGAGATTTAAGTGCAATTCAGATTTAAGCTGAACCGTTTTTTTTTTACATGTGTCATAATGGCATGAATGTCAATGTATGTTGTATATCGAGTAAGAGAGTGGACCGACAATAATGGCTATTATGTCAGCCCTACAAACAGAGGCAGCTGAGGAGCTATCTTCTTCCTTGTAAGCAAATGAGTGCGGGGCTCTATTCTTTACTGCAGGGTGCTGTAGATCTGATGCCATCGCCACTGCCAATGTCTCCCCGCCCCCTTCGTTGAGAAGCTTAAAATAGGGCCCACACCTTGGAATCCACCCCCTCACAGGAGGCCGGAACGGGGCTGCCACCGCTGGCTTCTGGGGAGAATCTGTCGACCTGTTTGTCTGTCCGTCCATCGACCTCTAGTTCTGTCTAGAGTCGTTCTGTTTTTCTCTGGCTTGCATCCCCCTTGTTTATGTCGTTTCTATCTCTTCACCTCTTTTTTGTATCGTCTTTTATTCTCTATTTTTTTTCTCTCTCGGGCTCTGACTGACTGAGTGGGCGTTGTGCTGCTTCCTCTCCCTCGCCCGGCAGTAGACAGCCACTGACTCGTTGCTAATAAGGGAAAGGGGAGATGAAAGGGGGTGGGGGTGTGCTAGCTGATAGTGATGGCAAGAGACTGGTTGTGTCTTAGGGGGACTAAGTGATAGGAGGGGGGCACAGCCACCCACCCTTACCCATGCAGGGACACAGAGACATGGGCACGGTTCTATTGTTAGGGCTGCGGTCCCCAGAGTCTATTCTAGTGCCAGCTCGTATTTATGTCATCGGAAGATTTACATTTTAGATTAAATTTCTGTTCTATTCGGATGACAAAAAATAGAACGGAACGCCAGGGTTTCCCACAGGTGGGGAGCAAAAGCTGAAAGGCATTTTATTTGCGGATCCTCTGTCAAAATGCGTTGCTTTGTGGTTCTTCTAGATAAGACAGATTTTTTCCCCCCTCGACTAGTTCAGAGAGAGTTTCAGTAAAAATCTAAAAGAGGGATAATGAGATGTACCTCTCCTTGTTTCCTATAGGTCTTTGTCTATTTTTGCAGGACTCAGTATTGACCCAAACCTTTCCACTCAGTGCTCAGTGGGGTTTCCAATTCAATCACTTCAATAGGTTTTGCCTCTCTCAAGGCCGACATATTAAAAAAAGGTTTTTAACTCGCCGCCCATCCGGCTCATCGCCTTTAATCATCGCGTGTTTGATCCAGTGTGGAGCGGCCTGCTACTGGCCACACAACTAACACACATCTACACACACACACACACACACACACACACACACACACACACACACACACATGCAAACATACACACACAAACACAAACACATACTCCTGATGCTACCAGGCTATTTGGCCTTTAGTCTGCTTTCTGGGAAGTCTTTTCCCGAATTAAACTTGGGTCTTTCTCAATAAAGAATATGTTAGCTTTAAATAAGTCGCAGGAAGAAATTAAGACAATTAATTGTGTTTAAATGTACAATATTATGAGATCAAATCATAGAAAGTTATCCAAAAAGCTTTTTTCTTTTTCTAGGCCAGTGGAGCGAGAATTAAGATTAAAAAGGTAAAACTATAGAGATTGAGATGAACTTTCCCTTGTTCCCTATAGGTTATTTTCTAATCTTACATGATATTTAAATGCAGTGCTCTATGGGGTTTCCAATTCAATCACTTCAATGTGTTTTACTTTTCTCAAAGTCTCTATATTAAAAAATAATAATAATAATGTTTTCTACTCGCTGCGGCTCGTCGCTTTTAATCAGTGCGTGTTTGATCCTGTGTGAATGGGTCTGCTACTGGCTACATGACTATCACACATCTATCTACACACACAAACAAGCACACACACACACACACACACACACCTGGATACAGGCCCCTCCAACTCACTCATTAATTCACTCTGAATTGGTTTGAGAAAACACAGCCTCCAAAATATTGTTAAATATAGTGTGTCTTACAATATACGCAAAACGCGAAATTCTGCTCTTTTGCATTTTTTATATTCACTTTGCAAAATGACATTTCCATCATTTCGATTTCAAAATGTAACCAAAAAAAAGAAAAATATTCATCAGTGGACCCCTGGTAACTAAGATTCTCCCAGCACTGTCCTGTTGTCATGCCTCCCAGGGTTCAGCTGACTCCTACAATAGCCGACCGTCCGACTCAGATGTCTCTCTGGAGGAGGAGAGGGAGGGCAGCAACCGCCAGGAGAAGGAGCAGCAGGCCACCGTGCAGCTGGAGCGGGCCAAGGTCAGTGAGTCCCACGGCCCCAGAGGGCAGAGGTTAGACCTGACAGCAGGCTTGCCTTTGGTCAATATGTCACTGACTCAACATTGATACAGACAGATTTACATAAAGGGTGTAGTGGTACCAAAAAAAGTGTTGATAACCAACTGTCATTGGGGGCTCACATTCCTAACCTGTAAACTCCCAGTGTTACCATTTCTTTTTGCTGTGTGCTGCTCAGGCTAAAGCGGTGGCCTTTGCGGTGAAAACGAACGTCGGCTACTGTGGAGCCCTGGACGAGGATGTGCCTGTGGCCGGCACGGCCATCTCCTTTGATGCCAAGGACTTCCTGCACATCAAGGAGGTAACAGCACACTGATTAGCAGGCGCTGAACCTCAGGAGACCTCTCGAGACCCGCGCTAACAGATAGAAACCTTTTTGGGATGAAGCGTTCACACCACCTCTCTTTGGTTCCTCTCGTCTGGCGGTAGAAGTACAACAACGACTGGTGGATCGGCCGCCTGGTGAAGGAGGGCAGTGACATCGGCTTCATCCCCAGCCCCCTCAAGCTGGAGAACATCCGTCTCCAACAGGAGCAGAAGAGAGGACGCTTCCATGGGTGAGCAGACCTGTGGGGGAGACGTTGGCGCCGGGGGGAGGGGAGGGAGGGGGGGTAGGGGGGGTCGGGGGGGGGGGGGGGGGGGGTAGGGGGGATGGAATGAAGCAGGAATAAGGAGGGGAGTTCTGAGGCTGGCCAGGGAATAGCGGATGCTTCAAAAGATGAGCCAGGCAAGCTTGTGCAGGGGACGACTGAGATTGAAAGATTGGCTGTAGTAGATGGATGTGGGAAGGTCTTAGGGCGGTGCAATGGACGAGGGATTTCAAGAAAGGAGACAGCGTTGCTGGTGGGCACGGTTTGGCAGATCGGGGAGAGATGGACGGAGGAGGGATTTGTCGGAGTGGCTTCCATTGATGTGTACTGTGGACACTTGAGAGAGTGGGCAAAATGAGCATGGTGGAGAGAGCCTTCAGTGGGGTTTACTCAGGGCTCCTACAGACAGAGTATCAATGAGAAGGGCTGAATTTGAAGAGACAACAATAACCCATACACTTCTTTATGTTCTGACTCTTGGTCGGCCTTAGAAGGGCCTTTACCTCTTTAGGCACGCTGGCAAAGCTCAGCCACTGATGCTATTAGAGACGTAATGTGCAACTTTTGTTCCTATCTCCCTGTTCTCCACAAACCCTACTGCAACGCTGAAACTTTTTGCTGTCAGAGCTACAGCAAGCCGACATTCTTAAAATATTTGCAGCATTGACTTCATGTCAATACTTTTATTGTAGGAGGTGAGGTACATTTCGACATGTGGTCTCAGATGTGGTTTATGAAATACAGTTTGTGAAAAGTTCACTGCAAATAAGATCAGCCGGTCCACGTACATCCCTTTTGAGTTTGTCTTTATCCCTGTGTTGTTGACACCTCTGCTTTCGGTTTGTGCCTCACAGTAAGTCCAGTGGTAATTCTTCCTCCAGTCTCGGAGACATGGTCTCTGGCACGCTAAAACCAAATCCAAACTCGGCAGGTGAGGATCTCCAAAAGCTTTTCTGTCACAGTGTTAGGTTTTCAACTTGATTTCGTGTATTATGTATTATATAAAATCCAACATATTTGTTTTAGATTCATGTAAATTCTTTATAAATAATATTGAGCATGATATGCTGACTTTTCTCAGATTAATGTTTGGGAATCAAAAGTCCTTATGTTTTTTTTATTTTGATAAAGTATAATCACTGGCTGCACCCTTCAAGGAAGGTTTGGATTAGGAAAAAATAAATCAAGTATTTTGACCATTTGGGATAATATAAAGTATTTATACTTATATTTGATACTTCATTTATTTACTGTCTGCCAGCTGAACATGTGTCTTATTATGTGTGTTAATTAGGTTTGTTATGAATAAAAGTGTGACTTTTTTAACGTTTTTTAATGTATCAAAACTATAGTATATGCAATAATGATTTTAACCCTATATATCAAGAACGTTTCTCTCAGCATGAGTTGCCTAGACATTTGTTGTTAGATTGAGTGACAAACATCAGTCCAAATGTACTTTCTCACAAAAGAATGTACCATTACAGTCCAGTGTTTTCTATTATGTTGTGATCTATGACTCATCAGTTTCTCTCTTTTCTTCACAGGAAAACAGAAGCAGAAAGTGGTGAGTGCCTTCAACCTGCTTCAGCTTTGTTATGACAACATACTTCTCACATATTTTTTGTAACTCTATAGTCAAGTGAGGATGATACATACTATAAAAAAAAACAGTACGATAAGAGAACAATTCTCTTACAGGACTCTTGCACTGCTCATAAATGATTAATGAATAAAACAAGTTATGCGTTTACAATACACAAAATGAAACTCTGCAGTTGCAAAACTGTACTGTAGCTGACACACAGAGCATTCTGTTTCCCTCAGCATTATAAGGCAAGCCTTTTCAGTTAATGTACTGCAACATAGGCACTGTTCAGCAGATCCTGTGTTCAGCCCAGATCAATTTCTATCAATTTTGTACTTTGCTTGCAGTTCGATATATTACAGAAATATTATTTTCTTGGAAAAACTGTTGCAACGAGACTTTTCCCTAACTGTATTATAAGCAAAAGGTAAGATTCAAATCATGGAGACTGGCTATGTATTGACTGCATGTTGTGTGTGTGCATGTGTGTGTGTGTGTGTGTGTGTGTGTGTGTGTGTGTGTGTGTGTGTGTGTGTGTGTGTGTGTGTGTGTGTGTGTGTGTGTGTGTATGTATGTGTGCATTCACAACCCCAGGCAGAGCACGTCCCTCCCTATGATGTGGTGCCTTCCATGAGGCCAGTAGTCCTGGTTGGACCATCCCTGAAAGGCTACGAGGTAGGACATTCGACTATACCGGACCTCTGACCATCATGTAACTCACACTCTCCTACACAGTAAATTCAAAGTACGATTCTCTGTCCTTGGGTTTTGTGGCATCATAGCCTCGTGGCCTAGTTAATGTGCAATATTCAACAACTATATAACTACGTCTTATGTTACTATATCATACTTATAGCCTATTTATTTTGCCATGTAATGGTTCATGGCGACTGTCTGTATGTAAATCTGGATTAACGGCACAGGAAGCCATAGAGTGGAGGGAAAGAATTGAAGGGGGGGGGGGCAGCAGAGTCAGTTGTCATGGTATCACAGTGCTTATCTCCCTCTCCGGTGTTGCCTTGACAACAACCTTCTGGGTAAACCACGTCAATTTGACAAAGTAGAGCATGGTTTCAAATTAGAACCGGAGAATAACGTAAAGTGCACTAGAACATGGCCAAGAAGAAAGATTAGATGTTTCTCATGTAGTTGCCATATTCTGAATATAGAGGAAATTCGACTTTGTGTTTGTCCATCAGTCTCACCCCATACTTGAATAGCCTAATAAGGCATTCTGGTTACTCGGGCATCTTAGAATAAGCTATGCAAAGTTTTGGAGCTGAAACATGTCACATGTCATGTAGAATTGTGTGCGGCTCACTTAACAGCAGGGCGCAATGGTGAAAAATGATACACGCCAAACAAACAGGGCTGACACGATGAACTGAAATGAAAGGTCAAAGCAACATGAGGTTTAGTGCCATTGGCAACAGAATAGAATGCTGTTTTTCCCATTCTTACAGTAGACGGTTACTGTTTGTTTTATTGGATCTGAAGTCCATGGCTGTAATGACTCGTGGAGACATGATACTTTTGTTGCCCATGTGGTCAGTGTCAGTTAAGCTTATGCATCCTCTGAGGGATAGTCAATATAAACCTGGCTTACAAAATAACAATATGTTGGTGTGCAGTTTTTGTTACGGTATGTATTCCCTCATACTGTATATAGTCACACAAACAGATCATTTGAGCATCCATTGCTTCATACCACAAGAAAAAACCTTGTCTTTTGATCTACCTCATGTCCTCTAAATGTAATGCTTGTTTTTTCCAATGACTATACTGTCTCATCTAACCATCATATTTTCCTTCGATTTTCTGCCCCACCTTTGCTATTGTCCTCGAACTGATCTTTTTTGTCGTCCCTTTCCACACCCTGGGTGCCTGTGTCTAGGTGACGGACATGATGCAGAAAGCCTTGTTTGACTTTCTGAAGCACAGGTTTGACGGCAGGTGAGGCGCTGGAAATAATCTTGTATTTCATATGCCAAATCCATAACCATATTACGCGGTATTCCTTATTAAACGTATACATACACATTATTTTATATGTTACACAAAAATACATATATATTGTTCCATTAAAATCTTTGTAATACCGTATGCAGATGAAATAACATCATTTTTGCTTCACATTGAAAAACAGATACACATGAAACTTGCTTTTGTCTTTTTCTGTATTTTGCTTGGTCAGGATATCCATCACCAGGGTAACGGCTGACATATCCCTGGCTAAGAGATCGGTGCTCAACAACCCTAGCAAAAGGGCCATCATTGAAAGATCAAGCACTCGCTCTAGTCTAGGTAGGGTTAAGTCATCCAACCCTGGTTGATCATACATGCTACATACTGTGGACGTTGTATTTCATCATTGATATGAGGATAAATATCCTGCTTCAAAGGTGGATGAGACAGCTCTGTTATGTGTCCCTACAGCTGAAGTACAGAGTGAAATTGAACGGATCTTTGAGCTGGCCAGGTCCCTGCAGCTAGTGGTGCTGGATGCCGACACTATCAATCACCCAGCACAGCTCATCAAGACATCCTTAGCACCCATCATTGTGCATGTCAAAGTTTCCTCCCCCAAGGTAACATTTAGGGACTTCTTCTAGTGAACCGCAGCTGACATTAACATGCATAAATGTCATTAGCAAATGTTACGTCTGAGGAACCCTTTGTGCAATTCTCCTACTGTAAAATTACTGAGCAATCTTTTTATAATATTTCCCAATGTTTATACCTACAC
>CM030172.1:35037207-35169419 GCA_017639675.1 Aplochiton taeniatus | reverse complement strand
GACGCCCACTTATGTGACAAACAAGGAGGCCCAGCACATGCAAAGCCAGGTAAACTCAGTCTGCAAAGTGTCTCTCAGCTATTCATCTCAGTCGCTGTGTTCCCTTCCATAGTGCAGGACTCAGTTGGCAGCTCCAAAGAAAGCCTACAAACGTCCTATCATGTATTGTATGCAAGCCTAATTTTCCTTCGATGACCCAGGAAAAGGTAAAAGTGTGGTCTACTGCCGGAGTTTTGTTGACCGTTCAATGTTAAGGTTTTCCTGCAAACTAGATGGTGGAACGTAATGCACAGTCTCACACACACACACACACACACACACACACACACACACGCACACACATACACAGATACACACAAACACACTCCGACAACAGTCTACACCATCGGAAGGCGGAGGTCAGTGAGAAGGGGTGAGGTAACTCTGCATTGTGTCTCAGGGCTGCCGGCATGTCTCTTTATCTCAGTGTCTGTCCTCCTGTCTTGTCTCTGCCGCCACTAGAAAGACTATAAGAAGGACTTTGAGGAGTCCATGCGGGGCAAGAACCTCTCAGGCTTGGAGGTCACCCCTGCCATGTTACATGTCAGACACGCCACCAAAATAGCCAGCGAGGTAACAAAAAACCACCATCTACTCCCCTTTTGACTTTTCCCTCTCGCTCACCCATCCCTGGTAATCATACTAAGAGCACACCAGAGCAACAGTGTCTTTGCCCTCCCTTCCTCTCGCTTCCCACAAGAGTTCTCTCCCTTTCTTGACCTTTTTTCAAGTGCCACCTATTCAGTTGAGCTCTGGTTGGATGCACGACTCACTCCAGAATCATAATACACTCTGAATAATACAGAACACATCCACTCATCTCCCTCTCTCTCTCTTTCTTTCTCGCTCTCTTGCGTGACTGAGCTAGTGGTAGACTCTCTAGTTGATTAAGGTGCGTGTTTGTCTGTCTATGTGTCTGTCCGTCTATGTGTGTATGTTGGTGTTGGTGTGTGTGTGTCTGTCTGTGTGTCTGTGTGCGTGTGCTGTTGGTCAGTATGTCTGCATTGTGTTGACACTCTGGAAACTCTTCTTCCCATCCATCCTGCCCATCAAGTAGGACACTAAAAATAGCTCTGCCTATAAAACTGCCTGCCTCTCGTTATTTCTGTCTGCTTTTTCTGTGTGGGGTGGCTTTTGATTAACCTTCTCTATTGAATTAGTATTTGAATAGTAACTAGTCATGCTTAGAATGTTTATTAGGACACATGTTGTTTTAATAAAAAGCAGTGCCTGATTCAAGCTGTATTGAGCAAACGGTCTTGTTGTTAGTCATTCCCCTATCTGATAAAATATTTTGCCATTGTCCTTTATCAGGCCATTTACTTAAGTCACCAACGCCTGTCTTTTTCCAAATAAAGCCACAAATAAATGAATATACAAATCGACTTTTAGCTAATTTGAGTAAAAATGCATTTTATTTTGTTAAGATAGACTCTTGAGCATTGCCTGTGTTACTGCTGGCGCTGCATGTATAGCTCTGGGGAGGCTTGGTGACTTTGAACTCAATGGGAGGCAGGTGAAGTTAGCAGACTGTTTGTCTCAATGCCCTGGCCCTGCCTGCCTGCCTGTCTGCCTGTATGGTCCTTGGTTTCTCTGCATTGTCTCTATTCTTGTTCTCCTGTCCTGTAGAGAGAGTACAGGAGGGATCTAGAGGAGGGGGTCAAGGGTAAAGGGCTAACTGCTCTGGAAGAAACTCCAGAGCTCTTGAGAGCGCGGAATGCTACTCAGATCCTGAGTTCGGTAGGTTCACTTGCGGGGGTTGGAGAATGGCGCTGATGGATGATCACTAATCTTCCCGATAGCAGAGTTGCTTTTTTGGATTAAACCGCTCCTTCCGTGTCAGAATCATCCTAATCTCTAGGTTTGAACATAATCTTTCCATTTTCACAATGATTTTGCTGCAGTGATATTCTCACCAAGGTTCTTGTGGATGTCAGCACAGGATGAATCCTCAAACACACTCCTCTTCCTTATAACTCCACTGGTTCCGTGTGTACCGTGTTAATCAGCGTGCTAATCTTTGTGGTTCAGCGTTCCCCCAGGATTGTCCTTAATCATTTACTTGGATGGTTTGCAGCCCTCCCGAAATGAGTAAACTCTTGCTAGTAAATCTCCACAGGTCACTGGTAAAAGTGGGTGACGTGTTTTGACGATTTGTTTAACTCCCGGTGTTTGCAGAGAGAGTACAAGAAGTCGCTGGAACTGGAGATCAAGGGCAAGGGAATGTTGGCTTTGGCTACGGACACCCCCGACTTCATGAGGGCGAGGAACGCCACTGACATCCTCAGTCAGGTCTGTGGAGACATTGCGTGTTTCTCTGTCCCATTGTCTGATTGATCTGACGGCCTCTGTTCATAATGACATCGTTGATGATGTAGGGCTTTCACCACAGACCAAGTATGCACGCGAGTTGAAAAGGGCCAGTCCAGGTGGAGCTTGAGCAGCTCAAATCGTTTGACCATCTCTGAAAGCAATGCGCTGCTGCACCCCGTTCGTTGTGGATTCCTTGTTCCACCTGTGTGTTTTTGCTCCACAGACAAAGTACAAACAGTGTGCCGAGCAGGACAGGGCCAGCTACACCTCTGTCATCGACACGCCTGACATCATCCACGCTCAGCAGATCAGGAACATTGTCAGCCAGGTAAAACCGCTCAATTGACCTGTGCTCAATTAAACACTCGATTGAGCCACTTTCTGTCATTGATGCAGTGTAACTATCAACGTTAGATTAAATGATCAGAACTGATTGAATCTAGATAAGTGAGTACAAGTATATCATTTTGGGAAGTGGCAGAATGGTCCTAATCTATTCTACACTTTCGATTGTATTCTCTATATGTAGATTATGCCATGTTCTGATTTACAATCTTCTCACTTTTAAATGTCTGTGTCCAAAAGAAAAAATACAAGGAAGAGGCTGAGAAAAGCAGGTCTCACTACGTGCCTATCCTGGACACCCCCGAGATGATGAGAGTGCGTGAGAACCAGAAGAACTTTAGCACCGTAAGTACTGTTCACAAGCCTGCCCTTTGGAACCACAAGACCCTGCATGACACCTGGTGCCAGGACTCGGAGGTCACCAGTGGACTAGGTCAAAGTTCATCCGATGGCCTGTATCCCATGTCTGGCAGCCCTGGGTGCTTCTCGTCTTGTCTATTCGACAAAGTATTTCCCTCGATACTTTATGTGTGTCTATACTCGGCCAGTGTTCCATGGATGTCCATTGTGTCGGGGTG
Organism: Aplochiton taeniatus; assembly: GCA_017639675.1. Taxonomy (NCBI): domain Eukaryota; kingdom Metazoa; phylum Chordata; class Actinopteri; order Galaxiiformes; family Galaxiidae; genus Aplochiton; species Aplochiton taeniatus. The sequence continues at coordinate 35,166,144 of CM030172.1, read as the reverse complement.
TATTCCTATCTAAATGGGACCATCCATGATTCTTATTAGAATGAACTTGATAACATAAAGAATATTAGTGCAGTCCATTGTAGTAACACAATATCTAGGACATAAGGAGGATTAGTGCAGCGCTTTTTCTTAGCTCTGGTGTTCTCTTCTTTGAGTGTTCTTTTCAGATGAAACCTTTTGATTAAGTATTTTGCTTTTATTTTTTTATTTTTTCTTCTGCTTTTTTGGTGTCTCTTATGAAACATTTTAACTGCACCTGTGCTCTTTTCTCCATAGCTTCAGTACCAGACAGACCATAGAAACAATAAGGGAAAAGTGTCTGCAGTAAAGGACACCCCTGAAATGCTTCGTGTTAAAGAGAATACAAAGAATTTCAGCTCGGTACCTAGTCCTCAATTAGTGCCTTTTTGTCTTTTTTATAACCCTTTTTTTAACATTTTGCTAATCACTATTTTGGCCAAACAATTTGATCTTTTTTTATGTCCTATATTTGCCTATTTTTTATCTCTTGATCTAAATGTTAACATCCCGTGATATGCAGCCCTTTTTCTGTAGATGAGACCAGTTTTGTAGATGCAGATATTAACCTAGATGAGTAGCAGTGTTTTTTTTCTTTTTTTGAGTCAGCAATTACTACCCTGGCCAATGTTTTTCGCTCTAGTATAACCTCATAACCTGTGTGGAGCTTGTGTGTTGTGTGTGTGTGTGTTTTGTTCACTGTATCATGTTCCGTCATGTCCAGATGTTGAAATGGTCTTTTGGTTTGGTCTTTTGGTGTTTCAAGTGTCGTTTTTGGGTCACGCACATTCCGACTTCTGGTCAACCCAGGTGAATAGTCCAAGTGCCAAAAGAAGACTAACCACTGGTCATTATTTTATTCCTCGCTCATGTTAAGATTCAGTACAAAGAGGATCTGGGAGGGGGCACAGCTGTGCCTGAGACCCCAGAGATGGAGAGAGTTAAACGCAATCAGACCAACATTAGCACGGTACTCCATAGAGTGAACCTCCCTGCCCCCTGCCTCTCCCCCATCCTCACTCAGCCCTCCTCCATATTCCCTTTCTACCCGTCTAGATACCCTATCAAACCATATTGACTACTTCATGTAATGGTTCGCTAAACAGTCACCATTTTTAATTCCCACCTTTTTAAAGGTTTTTATGGATTGGATTCTAATTTCGGATTTGTCTGTTCTCTCTCATATCACCAAAATATGATAATTCATTCTGGCTAACCCCTCAAGTAATTAACTAAACAGAATTCCTTTTTGATACATCAAAGTAGGTCCAAAGAAGCTTTACTGTCATTGACAATGGGTGTTAAATTTGTTTAAATATTTAATGTACTTTATGATATTCTCACATTATTATGAGAGTGCATGTGTATCTTGTACGTGCACTCTATCTTCTCAATGTTTCTCTGTGAACTTAATTGTTGGCTAGATAAAGTACAAGGACTTGTTGGGTCAAGGCACGGCCATACCAGACCTCCCTGAAGTGAAGCGGGTCAAAGAAACCCAGAAGAACATCAGCTTGGTAGATGGTTTAGTTTGTCCCCAAAGAAACTCCATCCAAACAAAACAAAAAATCTAACTTTCCCCTTTTTTTTGTTAAAAAAAAAAATTATCCTTTTGACACAAACTTTTCAAACACATTTTGGGGGGGGGGATTTCTTCATATCTGTTTGACAATGGTTAGTTGATTCTTAATTAACTTTTCCCCAATACTTGGTTTTCTGACACCAATTCTAACCAATTGTAAATGCTTGTGGGTTTTGTAAGATGCGATGTGACTAGATAACTTAAAGTCGTTACTTTTTCCCCACTGGTTTCCACTGTCTTGTTTAAAGCTTCGTTACAAAGAGGATCTAGGAGGAGGAACGTCTATATCAGAGACCCCAGAGATGGAGAGAGTGAAACGCAATCAGCTCAACATAAGCACGGTACTCCCTAGAGTGACCCTGCCTCCGTCGACAGCCTTTTTCTAAGAACTCTATCACGATATGGCTCGGCTTCATTCCATCTAACATCCATTCGACCCTCGTTCACCCTCGTCCCCAAGTCCCACCCTCGAACCCCTTAGATTTAATGACTTGATTCTGTAATATACCAGACCCTTCGTATTAAACCGTTGTTTATCGTCATCACATCAAACTTGTCATGTAATGGTAACGCTAATTTAACGCTGTTGTACGTTTTGCAGTTGATAAAAGAAAATACTAGAATTCTTTTAATATGTTTAATTTAGTAGCAAAAGCGTGTTTAATTAATTTTAAGTCTCAGGCGAAAAAAAAAGAAAATAGCCAACAGTCTATGATCAGTAACGATGGGAAATGAAATCTGTTCTCCTTAAAGCTATGTTGTTTTATTGTACTGTTCCTGTATGTGCCACCTTTTGTATTGTACAATGAAGTGTTACGTGTATTGTCAAGGAATGTCTGTCTGTCTATCTGTCTTTCTGCATTTTCTGATCCTCCATCTGTCTCTGGCTGACATCTGTTCTGTTTGTTTTCCCTCTGCATGGAAACTAAACCAACCATTGTGTTGGCTAGATAAAGTACAAGGACTCGTTGGGTCAAGGCACGGCCATACCAGACCTCCCAGAGGTGAAGCGGGTCAAAGAAACCCAGAAGAACATCAGCTCGGTATTAGAACAGAATTGAACCTCCGAGTGTTTCTTCCTGTTGACCCTTGAACTTCCCCCCCCTTAAACACCTCTGTGCAATGCACTGACCCCTCATCTGTTTAAACCTTCATCAAATCCCCTCTTTTTTACCTGCATCAATGGCATCCATTCACCCTGACTGACTGAAGCTTCCCAAGCCACAAATCACCGACTCCAACCTCCTCTCTTGACCCCCTCCATCTTCAGTCTATCTGTCCATCCACCTTCCTCTGCACATCTTCAATCATTTGTAATTTCCTCCTCCTTTCAACCTCCAGCCAAGCCTATTTAGACTCTCAGAGTTACTAAACAGACAGCCTAACATTCTAACGTTTTGCTTCACAGTGCCCTGACCCAAAGATTCACCAGATGCTGCTTTCTTTCTCTGCTGCTGTAGCGACAGTGTGTACTGCAAGTGTTTGTGAGCTGTCTGTTTTGCAGGGTACCTGATTGTCCCCCGGGGGGCGCTGTGCTTCTCTCCTGTAGGTGTTGTATAAGGACGCGTCAGCCAAGGGAACGCCCGTGGTGTTCACTCCAGAGATGGAGCGCGTCAAACGGAACCAAGAACACATTAGCTCGGTACCCCTGAACCTCCATAGAACCCCTGGTGTTCTCCCTAGACCAGCAGTGGCTCCCCTACAGTTAACCCTCCCCTAACGACCCAAGTCTGGCTTTAGTTAATCATATTAACGTGGTGGTAGTATAGTAGTATTCCCCCTAGTTGCCCATTAATCAAAGTGTTTAATACCATCCGCTGAGGTGTTGTTCACATCATCGCTAACATCTTGTTTTGTTCCCAACTACTCTTCTTCATCTTGTTGCCCTTCCCTGTTCCCCGTAGCGGCTGTTTTAGGATTGAAACCCAGCCTTTCTTCTTGGCCCCCCTCTGAAAAGGGTGTTCCTGCTAATACATCTGTTTGAGGTGTCCATAACAACGCTCCATAGGCCCTGTGTGTTGGGCCGTCTTTCTGGCTTTTCTCTGTGTCAAGCATTTCATATGGGTCCTGTTCACAACGTGATAGTTTTAACAACAGCCCTATGGCCCTGCTCACTGCAGTTTAAGTGTGCAATTGTGTGCTCATTGTCTCAATGCATGGGGTGGATGTAGCAATGGACTAGCACAAGAGAAGCTGTCAGTATTTCGTCCACACCACTTGTATGCTTTCGAATCTTTGGACAACATTGCACACTTGAACCCTCTCAGACAGCAGAATGGACGAGGACAGGAATTCTAATGGAGCAGCGCATGTTGAAAGGAAAGGAAAGGTGTATGTGTGTGTTTGTGTGTGTGTGTATTTGGCTGTGCTGACCTGTGTCCCTGCGCTGCTCTCTCGTGTCCCGTCCGTTCTCCAGGTGCTGTATTCCGACAGCTTCCGTAAGCAGGTCCAGGGCAAGGCCGCCTTTGTCCTGGACACCCCGGAGATGAGGCGCGTCAAGGAGACCCAGCGCAACATCTCTGGAGTGAGTGAAGGGAGCTTTGCGGCTCCAGCATATCTTTACCATTTGTGTTGACTCACCATGACCTTCGTAAGCACCTCTGAAAACGTCCTGTGTGTTACCCCCGCGACCCATATTCCTCATTGGCACGTCCTTTCAGGTGAGATACCACCAGGACTTTGAGAAGAGCAAGGGCAGCTTCACCCCCACCACCACGGACCCTGTGACCGAGCGCGTGAAGAAGAACACCGCTGACTTCAGCGACATCAACTACCGCGGCATCCAGAGACGCGTGGTGGAGATGGAAAGGAGGCGCGCAGTGGAACACGACCAGGAGACCATCACAGGTACACAACACTGTACACACATAGATATGTATACATACAGTGGAGTGTGACCAGGAGACCATCACAGGTACACAACACTGTCCACACATAGATATGTATACATACAGTGGAGTATGACCAGGAGACCATCACAGGTACACACAAACTACACACATAGATATGCATACATACAGTGGAGCACGACCAGGAGACCATCACAGGTACACACAAATTACACACATAGATATGCATACATACAGTGGAGCACGACCAGGAGACCATCACAGGTACACACAACACTGTACATACATTGTATGTATACATACAGTGGAGTATGACCAGGAAACCGTTACGGGTACACACACACACTACAGCCACTGGACATACATGATATGTATACATACAGTTCAGTACAGTAGATAGATACATGTTCAGTGACGGCTTGCTGAACATGCATGTGCAGTTCTTCTTTACGATAATGCTGTACACTACAAACGTGTATGTCCAAGAGACGGTCAGATCCAGCATATTTCCCTATAGTGGTGTGTAAAGCCTTCTGTCACCCTGTCCCCCAGACCTCCGTGTGTGGCGCACCAACCCCGGCTCTGTGTTTGACTATGACCCTGCCGAGGACAACATTCAGTCCAGGAGCCTGCACATGATGTCAGGTGAGACACAGCAGGAGTAGGTGACGTTACATGTTACCCTTAGTTCATTTTATATTTTTCTAAAACGAAAGTGAAAATCATGTAATTTAACTGGCAGTCTATCTTCATAAGGTGCATGTGTGCAGATTTATGTAAATATGACACCGAAGGGGCATTCTCCTCTCCTTTTTTGCACCTGTATCGCCAGTTCAAGCCCAGCGTCGCAGCAAGGAGCACTCCCGTTCCACCAGCGCGTTGAGCGGCCTGGGAGATGAGAAATCTGAGATTTCCCAGGACCCTGACCACCACATGTCCCTCTACAGCAACGGTTTTGGAGCTTCCTCCCTCGGTAAGGGTGTATTTGACTCATACTATATATGCACAAATGTTTTGCAGTTATGGACTGTGTATTGATATCGAAAAACAATAAGGAAGGAACTCAGATCTGTCTTCGTGAATGTTCTTCGGACCTTGATTAGTGGTGTGGTTTTGTCCTGTGTGTAGGCTACCAGCAGGCTAAGACTGTGGAGCTGCAGCAGAGGTCATCGTCTGTGGCCACCCAGCAGACCACTGTCTCCTCCGTCCCTTCACACCCCTCAACCACCGGGGTCAGTAGAAAAAAATACACCTCACATCCCATCCATAAAGTCAGCACAACTTCACCTTATGTAACGTACCCTAACTTTTCAGTAGTTGGCTACAGCCACAGTAGCTGAAGGTAGTTTTAAACTGCCAAACAAGCAAACTGCCAACCCAGAAGGTCATTGCCCTGGCAACCATAACTTCGTTATGAGGGTTTTTCTCTTCAGTTGTTGATGGTGGTGTGTCTAATTTGCTCTGGTTCCAAGAGCTGTGGCAGTCACAGTGTGTACTTTTTGCGGAGTGTGAGGATCTCTCAAATTGGAAAGGTGAACATGTAATATCCATACTTGGCAACCTTGAGACTTCAGAAATGGGAAGGATTTAAAAACCACAGCGGGGGTCCTCCCAGTCCTTTCAGAGACTTTGTTTCCTGCATTCTGGTGACTTTTAAAGAATGAAAATAACTAAATAATATGTACACTGCAACAGCATTTTTGGTAAATACTTTTGATTAAGAATACAGAATAATCCATAATAAATGTCCTGTCCCTGCCCCTTAGAGTGTGCATGCCACTGCCCTCTGTGACCATCTACACATTTCACTCATAGCACGTCCCAAAACAGAACCCTAAAAATGTTACAGCCAGAGCTAAACTTGAATAGACAAACCACTTGTGTATGTGATCACCGCGTTGTTACTCTTGCTCTCCCTCACAGAAAACTGTGCGCGCCATGTACGACTACGGCGCTGCCGACAACGATGAGGTGTCTTTCAAGGATGGTGATGTCATCGTCAACGTCCAGTCCATTGACGAGGGCTGGATGTACGGCACCGTGCAGCGCACCGGGAAGACAGGCATGCTGCCAGCCAACTACGTGGAGGCAGTCTAAAGACAGGAACCGCCCACCCTTCCCCTATCCTCCCTCCGGAGTGGGCGAGACATATCCATAGTGCAAGCTCATGGTCCCCAACTGCAGCGAATAGTGTAGTTACTGTTAAGTGTTTAGTTTAGAGATACTTGTTTGTCTACGTGCTATTTCCCTGTGTGTCCAGTTTGGCTCTGGAGGTGACATGAAAACTCGATATGACGTACCGATATACATACTGTACCTTTATGAATGATGGACTGTTCCAGAAAACTATTCCAAGTCTGGTCGTGTGAGAACAATCTCCTTAACGCAGATGATGATTTAGTAAATTGACGATGATTTAGGCAATTACATAGCCACATTATTTAATATATATTTGAACTATTTTTTGAAAGAGCTTTATTGAGAGATATGAGATGGGCTTACAGACTATTTGAACTTGACCTGTGATGGAAGTGTGGAGTGACTGGAGATAATCTCAAGCACTGTCAAAGGATAAAACACTAAAGATATGTAACCTTGTGCACCTGAAGGAGGTCATACACCTCCTCCATGACTGCATGTGCTTTGTTTCTTCCAATAAAGTAGGACTGGGTGTAATGGAAGTTGTATACCTTTAATCAGTAGCTAATAAAGCACAACAGATTTCTGCAGTACTCCTTGGTTGTGAGACCTTTTTATTACACCCAAAAAGTCCGATTACTCTACTGAAGGTTCTTAACAGTAGTCGATAACGTCTACATTAGTACATTTGTAAAAGCAATAATTCACTGAATTCCTAGTTTATTCATGAAATAGGTAACCACGATCAAGATATTACAAGTATTTTATTGATGCCTCCAAAAACATTTATAAAATACAGGACCGTTTTTCCGCTAGCTATGGTAATAAATTGATAACTGATAAGCGTATGGATGATGGAGTTAAGTAGTAAGCTGTATATCTGTGGCAGGCACAATACTGGTAACAGTTAATGACATCACAAAAGCAAGTTCCTTGTCAATATGTACAAAATAGTCAGAATAGATAGCAATACATTTGGAAACAATCCTCAAAACACCACTAGATACATTCCATTTATCCTTTATTCAAACAAGTACAGTGACGTTAAAAAGTGCTATCCCACTCCTGTTCAGCACGGTATTTAAAAACGTTGACCTTGGTACTGTGTAAGACTGTTTGCACTTCCCTTTGTTTACGAAGATAAAAGTATTTGTATAAGACTAGCAGCTAGCTGTTTTTTATTTTTTATTTAAAAAAAGCCTAATAATCAATTGTTAAAAACAAACTTGAGGATTATCAAATAGTTTTCCTTGATTAACCCATTCATTCTTCATGACATATTATTTTATGAACATACTTGTATACTTGGCATCCTGTCTAAACACCAAAATCCTCAAATATTTGGACAAATGCAAGACGGTGGAAATACTACAAGTGTGTCTATTATGGAGTGAGTGCCATCTTGAGAAGTTCTTAATTTTGTTCCAACTTCTTGATCACCCCAAGAGTTCAGAAAGCATTGTAGCGTGCGGCCTGTTTCTGGATGTGGCCCAAGTTACAAACGTTTTTCCAACAATGCGTACCAAACTTCAAGGTCCATTGCCCTGCTAACACAGGCGGCTCTGCAGCTGCAGCACCACACTCCTCATCATGCCTCCCAGCTGATCATGCAGCTGAACCAGCTGTTCTGGAGAGAACTGGCCAAGTTCTTCTGGCGTCATCTTGGAGGCCAAGACCTCCACGTCCGAGAGCAGCGGATTAGATTGCAATGGCCCCTCAGGTCTGTGTTTCACTAGCTGCTGCTCCTCAAGTGTCTGGGTCCTGAGGCTCTCCTGGCCTGAGCTATGATCAGTTGACACATTCTCATCAACCAGCTCAGTGGCTGCCGAGGAAACAGAAGACATTATGTTTAGACATTAGGGCAAAATCTAATTTGAAAAAAAGAAATAAGAAAATATACCAACACTCTCATCTCTCACTCTCTCTCATCTTCTACCGCTTATCCTGTTTTACAGGGTCGCGGGGGGGCTGGAGCCTATCCCAGCCAACACAGGGCGTAAGGCAGGGTACACCCTGGACAGGACGCCAGTCTATCACAGGGCCAACACATATAGGGACAGACAACCACTCACACTCACATTCACATTCACATTCACACCCTATGGGCAATTTAGAGTCACCAATTAACTTGCATGGTTTTTGGACTGTGGGAGGAAACCGGAGTACCCGGAGGAAACCCACGCCGGCACAGGGAGAACATGCAAACTCCTTTATATACCAACACGATGGGTCATAATGAAATAGCTTTGTCGATAATGATTAAACAGTCCCTGGACCAGACTCACCAAGGGTCTCTCCTGGGGACTTCCCCTCTTCCTCCTCTTCTTCTTCTTGATTGTGGGGAGTGCTGGTCTCCTCCAGTTCCGAGGTCATCTTCTCCATCTCATCAAAACTTTTCAGCTCATCCCCACCCCGAACTTTACGCTGCACAGTCCCCAATATAAAGGGCACGAGAGAAAGAGGTTTGTGGCGGCGCTTTTAACATTTAACAGGATTCATCAAATGGTCATGCATCAAATGTAAATCCTAGCCCTTGCCCTTTCGTTGGCAATGTTTTGAATCAACATCTGCACATAGGTTTCTACCAATGGGACACTAGAATAAAGTACAACACATTTGATTAACCTTTACTTTATTCAACAGAACTTGCTAAGACATGACAATAGTTTATCTCTGACATTAAAGACCTTGTCCTTATCCTTACTTGTCTACACGATGTGCCACAGGATTTCTAAACGTATGGCCAAGATGCCTTTGAATGCAACAACAAGATTGAACTCTTAACTTTGGACATGCATGTTTATCTTGCCTTTGCATAACAGCCTTGATGACCGTACCTGCTGTTCATGGTATGCTCGAAGCGCTTTCTTCACATTGGAGATCTTTGGGGAGCGTATGGGGAGATTCTTCACCTCACTTGGGGTGAGAGCACTGAGGTCTCCCACTGTTTTGATGTTGCGAGCACGAACAAGCTGGCCAAAACCCCGAGGCCTACAGGAAAAGGGGAAAACAACAATAAAAAAGCAGGTTTTAAGGGTGCATATCAAACGCAGTGAAGCTGTTGATTGAAGACAAAGTGATAACCCATCCTTACCACATGTTGGAGGTGATCTGAGGCAGCACGGCCTCCACAGGTGTTGAGCAGCTCACCAAGGACGGGTAGACACAGTTCTTAGGGATGGCCCGCGGCTCCTGGCCCATCTCAGAGATCTGGAGGGTGAGCCATGTGCAATGATGAGAGTACATGATGCAATGAAATGGTTGGATCACAACAGTTATTTTAGAGTCAGTGACTGGCACGCACGCACGGTCCTCCTGACTAGAATTGTCTCTCTGTAGGTGTGTGTGTGTGTGTGTGTGTGTCACAGAATATTTACCATTGAAGTCCAAAGAAAAACATTGATAACCAATCTTTTCATCCTCGTTTCCATCTTCCATTTAATCAAAATAAAAAAGTTTTAAACAGAACAAATCTAATTTGGGGAGCATACCAAGCATTTCTTGGAGCTCTTGAATCCCGGGCTACGGAGATTCCGTGGGCTGAGGATCAACAGCCCCTTTGTTGGAGTTGTTACATACTGCAAAACAGAGCAAACCGCAATCCATCATTAGAAGCATTTGTCCAAGCATGGAATTCAAATTGGAACACTAACGATTATCATAAATTTTATCATGCGATTAGTCCACTATTAGATTGTTTTGCATTACGTAAAAGAAGTTGATGGCTAATGGCTAACCTTTGGTTGAGGAACGGCACTACTGGTTTTGGTTCTTGGGGAGTTGGTTCTAATGATGGGACTGCGACGGTCAATGTCATCTGCCAGCTCTTGATGTTGGATCGGATCAGCAAAGGACACACGTCTAGACTGTGAAAGGAAAAGAATCATATTTCTTAAAAAAAGCTTACTTCTGAAGTTTCTCTCACTTCAGTGAGGGTGCAAGTTAGCGTGGCAAAGACCGAGCATGGGACCATACCTTGAGAAGCGGTGATGGAGTGTCCTCCTTCAAAGGTCTCTTCTGGGCCCTCTTCAGGATACTGGTGGAGGGGGACGCTGAAGGAGACCATGTCCCCTTGGACCTTCCACGGCTGGGGCTCTGGCCCACCTCAGGCCCAGACACAGCCTCTACGTCGTTCTGCTTGGGCGGCGAGCCTGGGCAGACGTCTTGGAAAGTCATCAGTGCGGGCGCCTTGTCATCACGAACGTCAGGCAGCGGAGCAACGGAAGCTAAAACTAATTCATCGTGGTCCTCAATCTGGGTCTCTGCTTCTTTGTCACACTCAATCTTGGCGGCATTGTCCTCAGCTGACCTTTCTGGAAGTGGAGTGTCCACCTGATCCCTGGCTAGCAGAACGTCTGTTTCCACCTCTCTGCTTGTGCTAGCATCCACGTGCTCTAGTAGAGGATTTTTGATTGATGTGAATGGCTCTTCCTCATCTTCCTGGGCCTCTTTATCTACGGCACTGGCACTCTCTGGAGGGATTTCGTCGATAGACACACTGTCGTCTGCAGCAGGTTGGTCCTGCTCCACAACGCCACTGGTCTCCGGGACAACATCTGAGGGCTGAGGACAGTCCACATCTGGTACCGGCTCTGCTGTCACCGCCTCCTCCAACGTCTTCTCTGGCTGAGGCAGATCTAGAAGTTTCTCCTCTGAAGACTCAGATATTTGTAGACTAAGGCTCAGTTTCTCCGCTGTTTGGCTGCGGTGTGCAGTGTCCGCTGGAGACCCGTTGGGCAACGGAGGAGTACATATTATGTTAGGTTCCATGAAGACGTTGTCCTGTAAGGTCAAAGCATCTGTTGGCACTGGGGAGTTGGTCTGTTCTACGAGATCAGCAGATAGCGTCTCTTGAGGCTGGGATGCCTTAGCATTATGGCATTCCAGTGCTTCAGGAAGCTGTGACTCGCAAACATCGCTGTCCTCGGAAGCTGCATCCTCGAGTTTAGCGGAGATCTTGGAGGCCCTCTGTCTGTGCACCCTCTTTGCTGGCGACAAACTAAGCAGCTGGCTGTTTACCTCGGCAACAGATGTGACTGAGGAGTCAGTCGATAAAGGGGGCTGTTGTTTCTCACGCTCTACGTTATCTGGCACAACTGGGCTTATCACTGGCACAACAGAGCTGAACACAACAGGAGCCTCCTCCACATCCATCTGAGTTTCCGTTTCCCTTTGCTCCGCAATGTTTTTGGTGTCTAGGGAATGTTTTGAAACCAATACCTCTTGACTCTTCAACGAGTCTTCAATGTCCTTTAAGGGAGTGAGTGCTAAGGCATTGCTTGATGATGTTTGCACAGGGTCTGCCTTTTGAGAAGATTTGGAATCGCCTGTATTAGTGTCTGCTGCTGGTTCCATTGGAACAGTGAGTGGGCTTGGAGGGGGCCCAGATTTGAGCTGCCTAGTTCTCTTTGGAGGTTTCTGAACCTTGTCTCTGGTCTCTAAAGCGTCAGACTCTGATGTCTCCGCACTGGACGTTAGGCCTTGACAAGCCCTCCGTGTTGAATACCTTCCCTTGCCTTGAGAAGAATCTTGTGTTCCCTCTATTGATACGATCTCTGTCTGGACTAGAGGAGATGAACTGGGACTGCCGACAAACTTGGTTTGCCCATCTAGACTCTTACCCCTTCGACTAGGTCTACCTCGCCCTCTATCGCTTTGGGAATCAGAACCATAATCAACTTTACCGCTCAACTCAGACACTTCACTTAACACTTTGTTCCTTCTGGTCGATCTACCCTGTGGTTGGCTACCAGACTGACCTTCTGAAGGTGTAAGCACTGGGGTGTTCCCTTGACTAAGGCGATCACCCGCACCCCCTCTACTCTTCCCCTGATCTTTGAGCTGCTCCACTGAATCGGCCCCCAACTTGCTCCTCCTGCTAGACCTACCCTGTGGTTGGTTGTTGGTCTGTGCAGCTGCAGACTGAGTGTCAATCTGCGATTTGTTTTCACTCGGCTCAACCTTGCCCTCTCTTTCTTTGGTCTGGTCCACTGGGACAGACTCCTGGGAGTCACTGACCTCCGCAGTCCTTACCGTTCCTGGTGACTCACATTCTGGCGGCGACACCGCAGACCCTGGGGAATCAATTTGGCTGGACTCCGCATCTTCCGTCTGAGCCCTACTCCTTGGCTTGAGGTCGCTTTCTTCATCAACCTCTGCAGCTAATTTACTCCTCCTACCTTGTGACTGATTATCAGGATCAGAGTCTGCTTGGTTGTCACTCTGACTGAGCTCATCCCCACTTTTACGGTTACCCTTAACCAACAACTCCTCTGAGCTACTCAGTAATTGGATTCTCCTACTTACTCTCACCCGTCCTTGGATATTGGCATCCACCCCACGCGTAGGAGTAGCACTGAGCTGCGAGTTTGATTCAATGTGATCATGAGATGGTTTCCTCTGTTTCTCTTTGTGGCTGTCCTCCTCAACCGCGTCGTGGGCCTGGTTGGTCCTTCTGCTAATGCGCCTTTGGGACTGGCTATCTGGGGTCTTGGAAGAATCCTTTTGACTTTCCTTAGTGAGCGGATTCTTTTGTTTTGTTTTCTTTTGGACGTCTTTCTCCTCTTGCTCCTCTGGCTTTTCACCTGGGCGTAGAGGCCTGCTTCGGCGACGGCCGGACCTTCTCGGCTCCCCCTGGATGGGAGAGGAACTGGACGGGGAGCCCTGAGAATCGTCAAGAAGATCTTCAGATTCCTTGGTCTGAGAGTTCGTCTCTGCCATTTCTTTTGCAGGGGATCGTTTCTCCTCCTTAACCTCAGCTTGGGTGTCTGGGATGACGTTGTCTTCTTCCTCTGTCCCATCACATTGTCTTGGTTCAGCGTTTTCCAAATCTCGCTTAGACTCGGATTCAACTTCCTCTTGTCTAATAGATTCTGGGACCACATCCTTGGAGCTTTCCTGCCTTTTTTCTTCGGGCTCAGATAGTGGTGTGTCCGTGTGAGCCTTCATAAGGGAGGCTTCAGACAAGGACGTGGAGGGTTCCTGGTGGTGTGAGGTCCTGGTATGAGGCCCTGTAAATGTCTTCACATTGACGGGACTGGAAGACTTGGTCTCTGCGTACTTCTCCAGGGTGATAAAGGACTGCCGACGACTGTTGGGCTTCTGAGGTGTGCCCGAGATCATGTCAGAGGACCCTGAGACATTTGGAATGTCTTCCACGGAATCATTTTCACCAGCATCCACCATGGAAACATCAGCAGAATCTGGTAGGATTACCTTCTCAGCAGGCTCGTTGTCTTTTGCGGAGTCATGCTCAATATTTTCTTTGTTTTTTGAATTTACAAAGTCTTGGGTCTCGTCTGTAAAAACTTCTTGGCCATACTCTATTTCCATGTTTTCCTCAAGAACCTGCATTGGACAAGACCATTTGGCATACTTAAGTGAACAGAATCCTAATAGGCAAAATTACTGAATGAAAAAGGGCAAAACAACTAATCTTGTCTTGTGGTTGGCTAAACAGGGCAAACTGGTTGTTTTTACCTCAGTCACAGCCTTGTCCTTAGAAGCGGTTACAGTTCCATCATCAGTTGATAATTTGTCCCTAGAAAATTGGCAAAGTTTTTACCCCTATTATACTATTTAGAAATATAGTAGAATTTTCATTCTTAAGGCAGGTGCCCAGCTCTTACATGGATTCCTCTTGGCTCTGAGTGTACTGGCTGAAGACTGTAGTATCCAGTGAAGCGTCCAGATTGTTGTACATGGCAGGAATGTCAGCTCTAAAAGAAGGTAAATCAACACAATTCAGTATCCATTTTATATTCCCATTTTTAAGTTTTGGAAGTATTTAAGAAAGCTGACCTTTTTGTCCTTTTGACCTCCTTCTGGTGTTCTGTCAACACTCGCTCCTTTGTCTCAGGAGGAATGAAGACAAAATCCATGGAAGACTCCTCCTCCAAGACCTCTCTACGCAGAGGCTTAGGAGACCCAAAGTTTAGCTTTGCCTGTAACAAAATATCCTGGTGAGTACGGACACGATCTTTAAAAGATCGATTTTATGTGCTCCTTCAAACTAAATCTATCCGTATGTAACTTTTGGATGTTTAAGGAGACTGGCCCTTACAGAGACCGGTTTGGAGGGAGTCTTTGAGTTCCTGATTGTCTCCCCAGACTGGGCCAGAAGAGAGTCCCTTTTACCCACAGAAGACATCTGCACACCACTCAGCTTGGTGTCCAGCTGAGAACTCTCAGACTGCAAGCACACAAGAGATGATCCAGGGGTTAGAATACAGAGAGCATAAAAGCTGACATGACACAATTCTTCAAGAGAAATGCTATCAAATCATAATTATCTTGTTGAAACTGCGTTCAAACTCAAAGGCTTAAAGGTCAGAGAGCCTAGTGAGGAACATTTTATGTGGATATTACTCACTGAATATTGTTCACTGAGATCAGGAATGGTAACAGCCTCAAAGCCAGGTAAAAGGATGGGAGTTTTCTGCTTTACCTGGTTCAGCACTGGTCTGGGAAAGTAAACGTCACACTGCATTGAGGCCTTATTCAATTCTGATCTGTAATCAGATATACTTGGCCAAGTTGAAATGTAACAGCGTAACCATGTGATCATTCTCACTATTCACTGTCAGGGTTTCAAAGGCAGAGTTCCTATCTTAAAGTATGCAAACACAACGGTGTAAAAAGAAAAGTGATTCTCACTTGAGCTCGTCTGGGTAAGTGAGAAGGGTTGCGCTGGCAAAGGTTGCGTTCCAAAACTGAAGGACAAGAGTTCGGAGCGGCTTGCTCTTGTGAAGGAACAGAACACACAGCAGCGGCGAGAGCAAGGCCAGCAGCTCATCATCGTAGGCCATGTTTGAGCGTGTCTGAAGGCAGCCCAGAAGGTCCCCCAAAAGCTTCTCCAACTGCACGAAGTCAAGAGGCATCGTGAGGTTGATAATAACCAATTAGTTCCACCATTACAAAAGTATCGACCACTGCAGGTTTGCAAGGCCATTCAAACATAAAATTCGGACAAAAGTGACTCAGGTATTATTTTCAACGTCGAGGTCTTACCTTTGCTCCAAAACTGTTGGAAAACTTGGGTTCCTCCACCTTGCCGTCAGAGGTTTGTTGGTACAGGAGCGTGAGAGGGCGAGTGAGGGAGGTCAGGGCCTCCTGGACGGCTGTGGCCAGGGCGAGGTTGGTGAACAGGGTAGACAGGACTGAGACCAGAGCTAGGCCTGTGCCCTCTGAGGCAGTTCCCGTATGCTCCGGAGCTAGGTGGGCCTCCAGAGACTGGACCAGAAGGGACTGGAAGGTGGACAGGTTGCCTAGGGTCTTGCTCTTTCTCCGCACCCAAGTCAGTGGAGTGTGAGGGGCTTGAAGATCAAGAGATGGAGTAGGTTTGTTGTGAATTTCAGTTGAAGAAAACTAGTCATTCATAGCCACGTATCGTGATTTTCAAAGACGTACATTATTATACATTCAGTCATTAGCCATACATTAAATTATTTTAAAAACATAAAGCTTACATTTCCTCTTCTGTTGGAACTGCGGAGTGTACGGAGAGAAGTTCACACTCTCCACAATAACGTGGAGCATACTGGCAACAGCATCTAGCGTCGGCGGAACCTAAAGCAAACACCATACTACTAAGAATAGGCTCACAAGAGCCAAATGTATAAATATCCAACTAAAGCTGATAAGTTCCATTCTCCTCGTGCCCTGTGGATATTAAAGCCACCAACTCCATCTTTAAACTGTGGTACTGAGCCCCCCTCCCCCCAAACCCTCCACTCACAGCCAGGGACTGTTTGTCCAGGGCGGGGGCCATCCTGGAGCACAGCTCTTCACAGCAGACGTTCTCCTCTGCCGTGGCCACCAGGGCCGAGCAGCGGGCAAACGTCTTGTACAGCCGGGACCACGACGCAAGCATCGACTTCTGGGTCATCTATGCACACACAGGGGTCATGGTAAGAAACGGGGCCAAATATTGTTCTGACTCTAAGAGTGAATGACAACTTAGTGATGAGAACTCACGTGTGGGAGAGCCTGGCCTGGCAGGAGGTGTGTGATGGGAAACATCAGGGCCGTGTGCACAGAACTAAAGTTATGCTCCAAGGCATCGCCTTGATTTACTTCATTGGTCTGAAAAGAAAAGAAAAGTCCGAAAAATAAAATATGCACTTTGAATCGAAGCTGTTGGCAGTTTCCTCATTTCTGTTTGACAAGCCAGGTCAAATGTATAAGAAGTATTTTTAGAAAAGCCACTTTTTCAGACCTAGAATTTGAGAAGTATCGTTTGCATTTCGTCTTATTCCTACCTGTGTGATGGTGTCAGTGAGTGGATTGACCAAAACACTCCACATCCTCCACAGCTGCTCCTTGTTGCCGATGGAGCTGGCGCAACGCCCCAGTGCACTGAGCATGGCCTCCCCGAAGGCCAAGGGAGACGCAGGGCCAGACAGTCCACAGCTCACCACGGCCTCCAGACACACAAAGTACCTGACCAGAGCCAGGGCCACAACAGAAAACGTGGCTGTATAGTTATCATTAATGTTTACATCAGTAGTGTCATTAACTTGTCAACACTACGTCGACTGTAAAGATCGTAAAATAAAGGCAGGTTGAGTTCATCGTGATTGAGGTATAGACTCTACCAGGACACGCACCTCTCATCCTCCACAAAGGCAGGGACTAGGCTGTTGTTGAAGAAGAGCAGGATCAGAAACAGGGCCGGTGTTCCCTGGGGTGGAGGCCAGAGGTGGAATGACTCAAAACCTTTCTGCAAGAGCATTCTGGTGGCTCCGTAAAACACACTCACACAAAAGACGGTACTTACAGTCAACACATCCATCTTTCCCACTTGGTAGGAGGCGGAACTCAGAACTCTTTGAGGAAGGCCTTTTAATGTGGTCTCCAGCAGAAGCTGAAGAGAGACAGTGAGGACATTGTGAAGGGTTTTTAACACTTTCAAAGGTATGAAGGTTTTGGAGAAGGAGCTTTTCAGCGGGACTAGCTGGGAGAGCACAGCAACGCGGTCTTACCAGGACTTTGTGTGCCGGCAGAGCCTCAGAGGAAACAATGCTCTGCAGAGCCTGGAGTGTCTGGGTCAGCACCTCACTACCTTGACGGTCCTTCTTGTTGCCAGCTGTCAGTCACAAAAAACAAACCACGTTATATACAGCCAGGGGTTTGGTAGCCTGCAGTTATTTACTAACTTGGGAAAATTCATGTACAAAACTGTTAAATGTACAAATTTCTTAATCTATAGTTTAAACTTTGGTTGATTAAACATTGCATTCAAGATGAAGATTGAATGGAAGTTGAACTGACCACAGCGCAGAAATAGACAAGAGCATGATCAAAGAGCCATCATTTGATTCAGTGATGGATGGAGATGGTCATCACTGGGGACAAGCCCCTCAGAGTGTCTCCTCGTCACAGCAGTACAGCGCACAAGGGCTGTCTGCTCAGACTTAAACTGACAACAGTGGGAGTGGGCCAGTGGAGGAGGGCGGGGCCAGGCTCTTATAGACCCGCCTCCAGACGTACAAGACCCAATCACGCTGCTCTATGTGGAGCTGCTGGGCGGGCCCTACCACTTCAAGAGCCCGTCCTGCTGAGCAGCGACCACAACACCATAAATGAGGTAATGCTATCACTGTGGTGGGAATTAAAAAAAGGTAAAACTTTATCTAGTTTAACTGGAAGCAGCAGAGTGGGAACTGTAGCCATTTTTAGATGGCAATATGCACTTTTCAGAGGGAGGTGTGAATGGGTCTGGGCTGCAGACTGACAGAAATTCAGTTCTGTGACTGAATTGTAAAGACAAACCCAACCAGTCACACCAGTGTGAGTAGTCAAACATAACTTGTGAGAAAAAAATGGGGTCCAGGAAACAATGTTAGGGCCTTATTTATTAAAACATTTTTAAGACTAAGACCTTTATGATTTTATTTTGCTAGCATACATATTTAGTGACCACTGTAACTGCAATTATTAAAGTGTCAAAAAAAGAAATATCAAAAAACATCAGCCTTTCCATTACGCTCTGGCTTACTAGCCAGAGGGGGTTATGTTCACAATGAATTACACCTACATTCAAACAGCAACGATGTCTACGTAAATTGTATGTCTGTTTCAGTACATTCAGCTCTAGTTTTGTGCAGTTTTTAGCGGGCTGACAAGGTAAGCCTATGCCCCATCATCTACATGTCAAACGTACAATATTAGCCGTTTTAGAAACGTGTTCTAGTCTGCTCAGGTAATGTTTTATGATAGCCTTCATTGTCTATTTTTTGCCCAAATAATTGTTCGGGCTGTTACCCATTAGTCTTAAGTCAAATCTAAGTTATAAATCTAAACGTTCGAAAACTTCTGCCAGTCAATTTTGGATGGGAATCACAGCTGAGCAAAATGGGCACCAAGTGCCACCAATTATTGACTGATGTCACCAAATTATTGACAGATGTCGAACTTGAAAGTTTGTGGCAGCACTAGCGGTCAATATTAGTCTGGAGCCCTGTTTGTGCCCTCTACAGATTTACAACGGAGATGACCACTTACCGGACTCTATGGTTTGGTTTACGTAACTCACAAGGCTTTCCCATATGAGCACCAGTAGGGTATCTGCAGGGCGAATCAAGAGGGAGGGAAAACATGAGTCACCGTTTACGCACACACATCGAATTATCTGTTCCGTCCTTATCCTCTAACCAACTGTTTCCAGTTAGCACACAGCAGCAGCAGCAGCATCCCAGGGGGCATTGACACCAAGCCAAGCGCTCTCATGTCTGTCTACTAGTAGTAAAACTGGTCTCTCCTTCCATTTGCAGTGAGGAATGTCAATGTCTGGCTGGAGTGCCAGGGCCCTAGCTAGGCTTTTGCAGTGGGAACCACTTATTTTAACTGGGGCAGACATGATTCATGTCCTTTAATAGCCTGACTGGCATAGGAGAGTAGAGAGGGTTTAGTTCTATGGAAGGCTTTTGGAACAACTAGGCATTCAGCTGTGAAGTGGAGAGAATGCGCACGTTTCTGTCAGAGCAAACTGCAAAAAGCAAGAGAGAACGAGAGATGAAATTCCAAGTGACTTCGAGTTTGTTGCTCATTACAACAGGGACTGATTCTAAGAGCGAGCGGGGAGGCTGGTACCTGGGGCGTCCTTGCCGATGGTGATGAAGCCATCTCGGATGAGAGAGATGAGCACCGTGGCGTGCTTGGTGAAGGAGGAGACTGCCGTCAGGAAGGGGTGGGTCAGGGGCTCTGGACACATGGGAACAAGCCAACTCTGTGAATAGCATTCAACCAATGGACGGCTCCCAATATTTCTGAAGGGTGTTCAACAACGTACTCAAATCCTCCGAAAAAACATGTACATCTTTTTTGTAAAAAAATGTAATGGTGAAATCGCTATGTTTGCAAAGAGGATGCGAAAAGATTCACATGACAGCAATTCAACTGAAACAAAATGTCTACAGTAAGCCAAAATCAAACCGCCCACGCTCTCTCTCACCGAGGCTGAGCGCGAGTTTACTCTTGGCTGCGGTGGTGACGACGCCGCGTCCAAGGAAGTAATGCAGCAGCATCTCCAGGCCCAGCAGCCGGATGGACGGGTAGAGCTGGGCTGAGTGGACGCTGCTGTTCAGGTTCAGACGGGGCGTCCCAGCTGGGCTGCTGAAGCTGGGTGGACCTAGAGGGGCAGGGCGACCGCTGCTTGATCAGAAACACTTGTGTGGACAAGAACGAAGGGTTTCGCGGCAAAGAATGGTCTCATGTTGTTGCCGCAGAACCAATGGAGACTTGTGTCAGAGTGGGAAGACCGTACCGGTTTTTGGAGTGGCGGTTCCCACGGACCCGTTCTGACTGGAGCCTCTGGCTGGGGTGCCTGGAGCACTGGGCGAGTCAGGGCCGATGCAGCACTGGAGCAGGGGTACGCTAACCTACACAAACACACACCGTCAGCACATAGCTTGGTTTAATCATGAGGCAACTGACATGAACTCGCACACAAGACATCCATTTTAAACTTGCGCGTTTCTTTATGGTATAGAGATGCACAAAGGTGCCCCTGACCTGGTCAAAGTTGGCAGACAGGTTGGGTCCCAGGCGGATGACCAGGTACCACCAGACCTCCAGCTTGGTGAGCAGCAAGGCCTCGGTCCTCACCTGGATGGAGCTCAGCGGCTGCATCAGCAGCTTCAGACGCTTGCCACTGCACAGGATGTCTAAAGGAAGGACACGGATAGACGCTAGGTACCGATCCCCTTGGCTTCGAATGAACTGAAATGCCTGTGTGTACCGAGATAGAGAAGCATGTTCTACTGTTACCTGGGTTGAGGGCAAAGTTGTCAATGAGGCTTTTCCAGGCGATGAAGGCGATTTTCTTGACATTTGGGGAGGAGCTGCGAAAGCCCAGCTCCTCGAGGTGCAGCAGGGAGTTGATGAAGGGCCCTCCTCTGTGGAGAAGCTGGGCCGAGAACATCACGCGTTGGCCTTTACACTTCACTTTTGTAATATCTAATTTAGCGTTTATTTCAATAATAACGTTGTTAAACCTCCACCAGACCTACACCAGGTTGTTTCATCTCACCTTGCCCAGAAGCTTGACAAACAAGGGCCACAGCTTGAGCACATTGGTCTCATTTTTGGCGGAGAAGAGTTTCTGGAGCTCAGGGACTAATTTCTGGAAGAACACAAAATAAAGACACAAAAGAAGATAGGGAATACAGTCACGAGCCAGTCCAGAGTGGGTGAATTACTCAACTCTACTGTGTTAATCCAAAACGGTTTCACTTCCATCCAACATGACAGGCACTAGTTCGGAGACCCACCGCGGCCATGAGTGGCTCAATGACGGTCGACACCTCAGACTGTCTTTTCAGCAGCAGAGGAAGGCCTAGCTCCAGGGAGGCGGCCGCCCGGAGACGCACCCTGGGGGCCGAGTGGACCACTAAGGGGACAACCAGTTTGGCCCACCGCACCGCGGCCTCACCCATCTCGGTTGGGGCCTGCTCCAGCAACCTGACAGCACCAGGGGGGGAATCTGGTTCAGCGGACAGCCTTCTCTGAACTGATGGATTAATCCGAGTAGAGGTTCAGCACGAGTCGATAGAGGCCTCACAAAAAAAGCATGCAGCTTAGAATTTTCCTGACGAGGCAATACTGAAGTAGAATTACCTGACTACAACGTTTAAGGCCTCGTGCTCCATGAGAGCAGACTGGATATCCTCTCGGGTCTGCACCCTCTCCAACATACTCAGTATGGACAGCACCTGAGTGAGTGGGTGGAAGGAGGAAGAGTCAGAGAGAGAGAGAGAGGCACACAAAACATGTTTGATAAAAAATTAAAAAATAAATAAATTTTTCACAGCGGTTTGAATGACATTGACTTTTCAATCAGTTAAAGTATATGAACCTCATTCCTTGCTAAACTGAAAGATGGAAAAGGAATAAGTATTTTTCTAACAGAAATAGTGGAGCACAAGTCCTGAGACTTACATTTTCAGACACTACTTCTGTAGGGAAGCTCTGTTTGGAGAGCACCCACAATGCTCGTGTGCATGTGTTCTTGTCTGTTGATTTCACCACCAAAGAAGAAAGTGCCGATAGGATTTCCGCATTAAAGCTTGCTGTAGAGATGAAGAGGGGTCAAAAGTCAAAACTAGGAGCATATGAAGTGAAAATAAGCAACAGCTTCACGCAACTGAATAATAGTGACAACAATAATAATGTCAGCAAACGGCAAGGCTCAAATGTGATGTCTATTGTGATGTGAGTGTACCTGGGACCCCGGAGACAACTTGAGCGTGGAACACACAAAAACCCAGAGCCTGAAGAGCAGCCTGGTTCAGCTCAGCATTGGTACTGGTGATGTGGCTCTGAAGTGGGGACAACTTAATCAGGGTTCACACCAAAAACAACACAAACGAGAGCTGCTTACCACTTTGTGAATGTGGAGGTCACAGCACATGATTTAGATCATTTTCATAGTCTTCAAACCTTTCATTGACCCCTCATGTCCCTTGAGTGAGAGCATTGCCATTGAGGGAGAGACACATCAGAATAGAAATGTTTAATTTTGACAGAGGGGGCAGGAGGACCCCAGCAATGCCAGCCTAATGCTCCCCACAAAACAGAGCATCTCATCTCCATGGTATCCAACCATTTCATGTGTCTCTCTCTCTCTCTCACACACACACACACACACACACACACACACACACATCTGTTCATCACGTATGCAACACTCACCAGAATGGTTTTACCCAGACGTGGAAAGTGCTTGACAACTGCAGGGAGGAACTCTCTTGCTTCCTCTCCACTGAGACGGCTAAAAAAAAATAAAGAAAGAAAGAAAAATTAACAAAAAAGAAAGACTTCAATAGTGCCGACACCTGGCCCACAGATACTTCAACCACATACTGAGCCCACATGATATGTTACTGACCCCATCCATATGAGGGCCTTAGTATGTAGTCACCCATAGGTAAGCTAGACACCTACTTGGCGACTGTGAGGTAGGCGTCAGTCTGCTCCGAATATCCCGCTGTGCTGTCCTCGAGACACTCCAGCAGTGGGAGCAGGCTGGAGCTAGTCTGGGGCGCCGCAGTTGCCATCATCCTTCTTTACTCCACTGCTTCCACAGCCTGGTAAAAGGTTTTACAAAGAGAGCGAGTAAAGGGAGAGGCAGAGATAGATGATGACAGGTGAACCCTTTTTACCCTTCCACTTATTATTACATTACTTAGGTCC
Organism: Aplochiton taeniatus; assembly: GCA_017639675.1. Lineage (NCBI taxonomy): Eukaryota > Metazoa > Chordata > Actinopteri > Galaxiiformes > Galaxiidae > Aplochiton > Aplochiton taeniatus. The sequence continues at coordinate 35,142,864 of CM030172.1, read as the reverse complement.
TCATTGGCTGCAGAGGAAAGAGTGGGTGGTGCATATGGCGTTATTTGGGACGGTTTGCTCCTTGCTTCAGGCAGGGGACCTTGGTTGGATTTGAAGGAAAACTGGCTTCAACCATTGTGAATATGTGCACCTGGTGGGAGGGGCACAGCTCATTGTTCTCCATAGACAGTTAATCACCCTGGAGAGAGAAGGTCCAACAGAGTAGTCCCAGCCCAGCTTTAAATGTACAGCACTTTGTCTGAGTTGGGCCTGTGTCATCCATCACATTACACTATTTTTTTCCTAGTTATGCATAGTGCCCTTGAGAGGTTCCATCAACATGTCCTACAAAGTATGAAGATCACTCACGTTGAAATATTGTTAGGCTCATCCAATTTGAGGGCACAAAGAGAGCAATGTGCCTTGTTGACCCAGGCAGTGTTAGACTTTGGTTAGAGCTTTGCTTTCCAGCAACAAGTGTTCTTTAAAGGAGAGGATAGGACTAGAGATTCTTAGCTTTACTACTATAAAGGTATAAATCCATTCTACAATAGCCATTCTAATTTTTGAAACCCCTTTCCTTGTAGTCTTAAGATACCTATAGCCAAAATGTATTTTGCCAGAAGTGTTGCAGTTTGAACATTAAGGGAACACTTGACTACATAAGAAAACACTAAGAAGCTTGCTAAGGTTCCAACAAGCCCAAATGAATCCATTAATTTGGCAAGGGGTTTATTTAACTAAAGTCAGCTACATCTGGAATATATATTCTAGCCAATTTAAGGATGACGATGCCCATAAATAACACTGACCGTAATGGACTGTTGTGATCAAATAATGTTACTAGTCAGTGTGGAAATAATCACATATTTCCATAATATGAATAGCATAATTGTTGTTTGTTGAGTACCATATTGGTATTGCAATGCCAATCATCTGAATTATATTCTAAGAATACTAGTACACTGTCATAGAGATCAACACCACCATGTCTGTCAGTTAGTTGGTAAGGGCTGGGAAAATACCGACTGTTTCGCTCAATTCTTTCACCACTATCACATGTTTATGCTAAGCCATGGAACTATTTTGAACATTTTGTTAGCGGGGTATAAATATTCTGTGAATGTCCTTGGACAGCAATCTCATCTCAGGTTGAGGTTGGCATTGGAGGGTTCATTGACAAACAAGTTACATTTCTCTGGTCAATGTTTGTGTTATGACTCATTCTAAATAAATTCTTACAACCCGATTATACATAGGCCAGCTAAAAGAACCTTAAGATCTAAGAGAACCCAGACCATTAGTACCTAAAGGCAGGCCCTAAACAGCTAATCAAGCACTGTCATCACATATCTAGCTAATCTGATGTATCCAGGTTTTGCGACTGATTGCAGCAATCAAAATGTGCAGTGGCTAACTCACTAACAGCAAGTTCTGGTAGCTGGTATTATTGGCCATGTTAACTAACGTGAACATAAATTAGCTTCCTAGAAGTGACTTTAGTAACGTTGCCGTTGCTAGATTACTAGTAGGCAGGTCGAACACGTTCAATACTAGCTAGCTTACAATCTTGAAAAAATTGAAGTGGAATCAGACTCATAAACGAACCTTTGCGTTACGTTCGCTGTAAAAGTTATTGTCAACAATGAGTACATAATAACCAACATTTCCCTAAACATATTAGTTAGCCTTGCTGTAAGAAAGCTAGCTAGCCAGCTAGCTAGCTTCAAACATTTACTTCATCAATGCACCACCTGACTAGAGACTTCCAAAAAGTATCAACAAAGATGAAGCACCGTCCCCATGCTCACCTCGTCTTTCTTGATACTCGGCGGATTATGGAACGTAGCTAAAACCATGAACGGTGAGAAAACAGTCTCAGTTACACCAGATACTCAATTAGGGAGCCTACGCTTTTATTTAAGAATTATTTATCTTTCCCTGTCCGCTTATGTCCCCGCGAAAACGCTGCTGGCGCGAAAGTATTCACGTTACGCCGACGTCGAAAATCACCTCTGACCCGGTATACGTCAACTAGACCGCCCATCTCCGGCAACATTGTATTTGCATATTGTACAACTAGTGACACAAACTTCATTTAAAACGATTGTTTTTGTTGATTCTTACGAACACTTCCCAATGTATTGTTTGATATATATATATATATATATATATATATATATATATATATATATATATATATATATATATATATATATATATATATATATATATATATATATATATATAAATAAATCAATGAATGTTTTAAATTCACATACATTTATTTATGAACCCTGGCACCTTTATTGTAGACTTAATGTTTTATTTTTTATGAATCTAGAGATTCCCAATAAGCCATTCTTGTCATGCAAAAAATGCTGCTTCAATCAACAAGCCCTGGTATTTTTTAAACGCTGTGATGCCATAGCAAAAGTAATGGGTATGATAATACAAAACGGCTGAATATTTCCCATCCTAATTTAAACTGCAAGACAACATGTATAACAAAAATAAACATCAATGAAATTTCAAATGTTGTGATTTTAATAACATTATTTGTATATTTTTAATCAAAGACTCCAATTCTATATAAAAAAAACTAGTCATTTATAAATACAACAAGCAACGCAAGAAAAAGCCTGTGTTGAGTTGTTGGTTAAGTGAAATAGTTGTTGTGGTTTTCTGATAGGAGAGAAGCGTTCATGGCGATGTACTCCAGCTGAAAGCCTCCTGCTGTCACTGAGGCATCAGACAAGAACTTAAGTGTCATGACGTTGCCTAGAGAAAAATAATAAGCATGGGTATTTTATTGAAGAAACATTTGACTGCCCTGTCAACTGGGCTTGAGGAAGAATATTTTGTATGAGGCTCTCCTTTATCTGTGCCAGTGGGTGGTCAAATTTTAGGTTGAGGAAGCAATGTGTTTACTGTCAGATGAGATTAGCAAGGGGAACAATACACATCTTCAAATAACTACTCAACCACCATACACACCTTTTTAACAACAAAAAAGTTATGCTTTAACAGGTATGATTCCAAACATCCGTGCAAACTGCAAAACCTTTATGGATAACTTTAAAACTAACAGTTTTGGGACAATGGGACAATGTGTGGCATCTGACATAACGTAACAGACCAAATCCAGATGAAAAAAAAGAAAACAGAGCCAGAAGACTACAAGATTATGTTAGTAACATACAAATTAGGAAAACTAGGAAATGCTGTCCTACCTGTACTAATGATGTCATCCGGTAAAAAATCCCCACAGAACCTATGAAAACAACATTTAGGTTTGATCTGATTTTAATTCAACAAAAAGGAAAACATCAATATGTTTCTCTAATAAACGTGTAACCTTGTCTTGCAACAAAGAGAGGATGTAATTGTAAAGTTAAAATCTTTTATCTTACTTTTTACAGATTCAAACTATTTTTGTTTAATTGTGCATGACCCTCACCTTCCAGCAAAACCAGAAACATCGTCATAGCTGTCATAAATTTCCACGTAGTCGGACAGACAGGCTGTATCTTCTTCCACATCAAACTCCAGAAAATGGAGGCGAATCCTATGGCCGAAGCGTACACGGATGTGCCAGTAACAGATCTGCTCATCCTGGTACTCCTCAGGGAAACCAGGGGACTGGATGATCTTCTGCTGGTCTGTCAACACCCCGCCACACTCTTTAGCTTTTGAACAGAAAAAAAACAAGTTCATTCAATTCAAATTTACATCTATAAACCAGAACCTTTTTTGAATTATTGATAATTAGTGATTGTTAAATGTGTTGTATTATAGGGTAGTGACGTAATAGCTGCATCATCCTAAGGAACACAATTCCAGCGGCTCTCTCCGCCCTCTCTCGCTGTGTCCTATGTTAGGACATACAGTAGGTTGATGACAATTGCTCCATCTTTCCTCTCTACCCACCAAACCCCCCGCCCCCCCCCCCCCCCCCCCCCCCCCCCCCCAAAAAAAAAAAAAACATGTCACCCCATCTACTTGCATCACCTTTTGAAATCCCCCCTAGTCTCAAATGACCTCATGTAATTCGTGATCTCATATAGTCCCACATGTCACATCTTCACCCACATCCTGTAACCCATCTCATGTCAGCTCATTCCTTTACCTACCCATCTCCTTAACACATCTTTTATAAATGGATGTTTTCCCGCTGCCTTTAAACCATCCCTAGAGTTCCCTTAAGTATACTCTATACACCAAGTCACTGCAGGGCTTTACCATACATGTACATGGACTTCCTGACCACTCCTAAGCTGATGATGCTTCACTTCATGTTGCTTTTCACCTTTTCTGACACTCGGGTGGCGCGGGGCATGCCTGGTTGATATCTCAGAGTGCATGGAGAAGGAGCAGCTGAGGCTTAATTCTGACATGACAACTAACTACTATTAATCTTTCAGAAGTCCCGTTTATTTCATAATTCAACCGTTACTGTTGTAACATAGTGGTCACTGTATGTAAGCATATTTCTATCTATGCTATATACCCCCATGATAAAATACATTTCCATGGACAACAACGGACTATGCCCACAGCATACTGCACAGTGCCTGTCCATTTTATGCTTCTACTAACTATGTGAAGATGTAAGTATTCATCTTGTGTGGTTACCTCTCACGTGTGAGCCCTGAAGGACTTTAAGGACAGAAAGAAATCCTTTGTCTCCTATGTAAATTGCAAACACATTTGAGGATTGGTAACACTGAAAAATGCTTATCTCTTTTGTAGGGCAATGCTTAATAAAGAAAGGGTTGTATATTCTTTCACCACAAAGCATAAAACAGTAACAGTTTCACCTGAATCTTGGAGAGTGGTGAGCAGTACAGCTATTTGACATCCTTTAAGTCATGGGTTGGACTATATATGGGTTATCACCAGAAGCTTTCCCAAAGAGCCTAACACTAGACCTTACTCACATGAATTATTCCATTCCTCATTTCCAACCTTTTCCACAGTGACTTGATGAACAATTTTACGGTTAAGGATGTGACAACATGCAGGATGAGGTTATGGTGTAACAGGGCAAACCCAGTTGACTGTATATATCACAACACCCCCTCTTTTGGCTACTTTAACTCGTTCAACACTGTGGTTTCTAAAGCACACAGTCACATGGCAAAAACCCAGATGAAACTTTAAAAGGACATGCGTAAGAGGGACATGCAATGTACAACGTATAAAACTGTTAATATCAAGCCAACGGAGCCAAGTATAGTTTAATAAATTGAAGTCTGTTTTACCGTTTGAAAGAGGCCCTATTTACCAGGCTATTAACTTCTCAGAGACTGAAGGCCTCAAAACGCCCATGGGGACCAATGTCGCACTGTCTAACTCAACAACAACTACACACACATCCCACAGGGAGACTCGCGGTCCGTTGACCCTCGCCCAGTATTGCCTACACCACAATTTGTCATAAAGTGTCATCTACTCACAGTCTGGGTTGTAGCAGTATACATCCCATTTCTCACTCTTGTTCAGCCTGTAGCCATAGTCAACAATGCCAACCTTCCCAAAGCCGCAGTTGGCGCCAGCTTTGACGATGGGGTAGCCGACACGCCCTTTGTCGAACCATCCAGCTGAACAAACATGAAAGCCTAGGAGAACAGATTTCAATGAGAAAAAAAAGAGTAAATATAATAGATCATTACTGTAGTCAGATTGGTTTGTCTTAGTTCGTCTTTGTCTTGGTTTGTCAATGAAAACTAAAATCTTTCTTGGCCAGAACCACTTAAATGTACATCCGCTAACAAATGTATATGTTTTAAAGGAAAATCGCCTTTGGTTTGGTCCAAGCAAAATGCTTGGGTGGGGATGCAGGGGGACAGGACGTGGGTGTTGGTAGTGATGTACTTTACTGTATAATGTACTTCAATGTGATGGAGCAATACAGCACCAATTCACAAACAAAAGCTGAGAAAGCACAAAAATAAAAAGCAGGCCTCCTATGAAGGGGGCCATGGGGAGCCCAGTTTAACCACTGACACGGACGGGGTATCCTTTGTGCCAGGCCAGGGGTCTGGATTCAATCTTTTTGCCATGGTAACACTAATGTTCTCCAGCCCACCAGGTGTTAACAGTTCTTTACAAGGCCGCTGTGGCCCCTCATCTTTGACATGGAGACCTATAGACGGGCTTGGAAAAAAAAAAGATTTTTCAATCTAGCCGAAAGATCTTTCCCCTTGTAAACTGGAAACTTGGATTGCTATACAATTAGGTTGAAAGGTTGTATTTGTCCAATTTACAAGAAGATGGTTTCATTATACTGTATGACTTACATTATACTGTATGAAAGAACACATGAGCACAAAAACAGTATTTGTAAGAAATTCCATGAGAAAGAAGCCAGGGAAACAGGCCTTTTTGCCCCTGCTTGACCACAAGGCTTGTCAGTTGTCAAATGTTTGTTACATGATCATAGAAAATGTACTGTCCCATTTATCAATGGTTAGTAAGGTTTTGTGTAGAGTCTGTGTGTTTGTAAAACAGACAGGAACAGACCTATTTGACGAGCAGCTTCTAGTTGTTCGTAAGTGGCCAGGTTACCTCCTTCAAATTTACACACGGCCTTGGCCTCCTTATAGGTCAGTTGGTATCTCCCTTTGCGGGATTCCCTGTGATACACCCCAGCCGCTTGCTCTGTCAACAAAACAAAAAACAGGGAAAACATTTGTCAATCTCAAAGCACATTCGCTGTGTCATGTCCCATTGCAGGATTTGTATCCATAATTCAAAGGACATAGTGTATGTCCGAAAATAATGTTTCACAAGGATAGAAATCTGAAGAAGAAATCAGACAGGGTGTGAGCAACTGTAATTTTATAATTACTGACAAATAGACGCAGCCAAAACTGAAATACAATCTACACCAACCTTAAGAGAGTTGTATAGATGTTTTATACTTCGAGATGAAATGAGTGACTAGCTTCTGGCCATGTAACACCTTCTTGGCAGTGCTAATTCTCTGAGCCCTTTCAATGGGGGGCAGCACTCCACAAGCTGTTTTTCTGTCACGCATGCTTGACCATGTCAGACTTTGAGTTCAGTCCAAACTAGCCACCATCACAGCCACGTTTTAAGGGAGTTAACAACTTCTTCTCAAATGTTTTGCCCTTATTAAGACCCAGTGGATTTGTTCAGCACTGATATAGAGGAAGTTGACCAGCAGCCTTTTTGAATAGGCTGACCAGTACTATACCAGAAGCTATTACTCTTATTCATATACAACTATTCTATCATGACATTGGATGTAGAGCAGACGAGAATTGGTTAATAAGTGGTTGAGGGGCAATTGGCTCAGACTGTTCTAGTGTGAAACATATACATATATGGAAAGCGTCAAGAAACACAATGCAGTAAACACGCTGTTTATGTGTTCCAGATGTGTGTTGGTGAACAACCAAAAGTCATTAATCCTGGTACAACCACTTCCATTTAAATGTCTTGTGGCTATAGATTCTTTGGTTTTCACTTTCATTTTTTTTTATTTGTAGAGCGGTTTTATCATTTGGAAATATCAGGGGCCAATATCTGATATGATATTTACAGTCATTAACCAAGTAATTATTCGGATACCGAGTACAAAACAATTGGTCTTGGTCTTCATCATTGTGAAAACGTTTTTTTATTGTCAAAAGTTAGCAAAGTCCAGCATGATCAGAATAATTCAAAAGCTGGAGAACATGTTTGACATAACAGCTGTGTCCGATAACACATCAAGATCCTGTCTGTTTATTTCTCTCTATGGTTTGAAATTACCTCAGAAAAGATGAAGTAATCTCCCCATGTTTCCATGAAGCTTTAACGCTATAGTTGTAAACGTGTGTTTCTACCCAACCTATACTTAGGGAAGGATATCAAATGTCACTTTGTAATAACCCAACAAATAAAATGTGGCAGTGTATTGTCTTACTCTTACCACACATCATTTGCAGACATCCTGATTTAAGATATTCACAGCATTCATTAGGTTAAAACACCTACATGGCTAAATATTTAATAGCAACTTTTTCCAAGATCCTGAGTATATCCTCCGTAGGCCTGTCATGTTGTATCTTCTAACTGAACCAAGAAGATAGGACTGATCTCTAGTAAGGACACATTTACTCAGCTAGGCGTCTACCTAGGCTTGCGGCTTTCAAGATGATATGTTCCCTGGCTGGGAACCTCAGCAATAGGTCTTAGGTCAAAAATATGGGTCAATGGGTAAACAAGGTTAATTGCACTCAAAAGTATAACACCAGAGCATCTTTATAGGAGTGCATTTGGAACTCCTAATATAAATACATCAAAGGTGACAAAAGTAGGCCTAGCTTATAAAATAGACTTTTTTACTCAAGTGAATTGATGGAGGTTGACAAGTGATCAATCGAGGTAAGAAGAGGGCACAAGGCAAGGACTCTTGTTGGAAAATTTGCTTAGGTATTGGACCAGCCTCTGTGAAATGTGAAACCGTTTTTTAAAACAGGCATATAGAGGCTAAATTGAAAAAGTCGAAACAAAAGCGACCACTAAAAGCTTGTCTTTGACCAAATATACCCCCAGTGGCGATTGATTTCAGATAGCTCTGGTGAAATCGTGGGTTTGATCTTTAACCCCGTTGCTTGTTGATTCGGGGTAGCATTTGTTAAAACTACTAAAAGAGCAATACAAAAAGGTTTCCCCTTAGAAAATGTGATCTTTTCTCGTGACGCGCCTGGATTGGTATAGCATCTTGTGTCTCTATGGCAGACTAAATCACTGTAATAACTGATGATATCGTTTGATGTAATGCGTTACACACACACACACACACACACACACACACACACACACACACACACACACACACACACACACACACACACACACGCGTTACATCATGTAACCAAATTAGTTTGGAAGCTAAATCCGGTTGAAGTATAGGTTGTGTCTCAAAGTCATGTAAAGTAATTCCATTATACCGTGCTTAAAAAACATATGTAAATAAAAATGTAACATTTGGTCTAGTGCGTATAATAGATTACAATTTATGACAGAAACGAGATAGCTACATAAATGAATAATACAAAAGTTATTTACCCAGCCATATAGAGTTATGAAATATTCCATTTTGGAATCCCCATGCTTGTGCCTCCTTCAAAAAGAAACAAATGGCACATACAACAGCAAAGACGTCCATCCTTTTATGAGTTGTCCTTGCTGCGCTAAGACCTTAATTCTCTTCTCTCTAGTTAAATTGTTGTGAGCACACTGTGCGCTCAATTCACTGTGCCTGCTCATCTAACAACTAAGCATATATACCGACTCTCCCTGAGGCTTAAATACACTCCAAGTCAACGCAAAGTTGCTCAACATGGAAGAATCCGTGACTCCAAGTATGTGAGCCACTGCGATTCACTCTCTAAACAAGTTTTTTTTCCCAGATGTTAGTGTGTCAGTTAGGTAGTGTCGCGGATCGTCCCACTGGGTATGCGCCTTTGCATTTAGGTCAAGTTAAGAAATAAATCGTTGCTCTAATCATCCAATGTACGGACTTGATGATGTGACCACGTGTCAAATATTTAATGACATCATGTTGTTATCAACATCATCTTCACCTTGTCAAAACAAAATATATCCGACCTCCAGACACGAAGGTTTCCTTGACTGGCGACAGGACTCCTAACCTCTCTACAAAATATTTAGACTGTTGGTGAAGTTTTGTTTTTCTATCGAAGCACAATTGATGTTCTCACGTTAATACGTTAAAACGTAGAACTTATCAGGACAAATCTCCAGTCACCACTGTCTCAGGTAGGCCTACTCACCTGAGTGAATTGATTGTATACTCTCAGCCCCACTAGTCTCTAGTCATTCTTAGAGCAATGAATAGATAAGCCCAGTTTAGAAGTGGGAGAGTGATGCAGAATTGTTGTAGTTTTTTGCTTCAGCAGCCATGATTAAATCTTTGAAGGTTTGAGATATTAGTTGCGTATTATTTGATTTCTGGTCATATTTTTCCATGTTTTATCGGATTTTGTGTTTTGCCTAGGGTACCCTAAACCATAGGTCCAGTGGTCAATCTTTAAACAGTCATTCCATTCGATTCCTTAACCTGTACCACTTTGCAATCAGCAGAATCTGAGCATTTGCCAGGACTGCTGTGTTATACAGCTTTGAATAGGTGCCAGATCCTGGAGAGCAAAGAGCTGTACCTTCTTAATTGCTCTCCTATTTCAACCCACACTTGGAAACTGTGGTTAAGACAGAACATGTCATATTCTAAAGGCCTGTTTATGTTGTTATTTTATAGCGTATTAATAACCATTTCCCACCATTGCAGACATTATTAGCGGCTGTGTATGGAAAATAGAAACTAAGAACGATGCATTTTTCCCTCTAACATATATTTTGTTAGGAGACTATCAAACAGCATGTAAAATAATGATCTAGAGGAAATAGATATAATCTTTTGCCAAAACAGCTATCACCTATTTTGCTGGTTGACATCAAATTAATCCAAACAAAACTCAACAGTTATAATTCTTTACTGACCCATTTATCGAAGGCTTTTAAGCACCTTACACTTAAAAGAAGATTAACCATGTGCACTTCTTAAAATGTCTAGGATACTTATTGTTATTAATGATGACTGTCTGATACGATACAACATAAGTGTGCATTCAGTGGCATGAGAGGACAGAGGGAAAGTCAGAAAAGATGGAAGGATACCAGGTTATAATTTATTTCACATTTACATGCAATAACAATGACGCTGCACTTCTGATTTGATATACACAAATCCAGCCAACTGAGTCATGGGGCAGCTGTTCTAAACAGAGCTGCTTTTTAGCTGTGTGGTCGTTAATTATCCCAAACATGTCAGACGTGTAATAAGTGAGTTGCTCATTTCACTGGCCAGACCCTGTGGGCTTGTGTGGCCATTGTGTTTGTGTGCTAACCCAAGTGTACATGAAACACAACCAGGGTGGGGAGAGGTATGGACGGAGCAATGGTATATAAAGGACTCATTGTTCCAGGGTGGTTCTTTACTGTGTTGCATGCCAGCAACCGCCGTGATTTAATATCTTGCTGATGGTTCGTGCCAAGCTGGAGGTGGTGGTGCTACAGTCCTTTTGTTAGACATGCAGCATCAGGCAGGCGCACGCACACGCACACACACACACGCACACGCACACACATACATACACAACACTGTTACATTGCATAGTCAAAGTGAGACAAGGGTACAGCCTCTCTCATTCAACATGAATGCAGGTTAGGTTTGGACATTGGTTATGTCCTATGCTCATTACAAACACATTTGTTCCACCTTTTAAAAGGTATCCACCTCTATCACTGTCCAAACACAATATGAGCCACCGCCAAAGGTCAATTTTTACTTTTAATTGAATCTCAAGGCAAACATGATTATTTTGACTCACATTGAGTCCATATTTCTTGGCTATGTTGCAAGAGGACTTGTGTTGTGTGCTCTTACTGACCACTCTCGATCCTGCAGAGGGAGACAAAGGACAAGAATTTTCGACAAAGAATTGACGATATGGGAACCCTGTACATTCAAAAACTGGTAAAACTCACTGTACCCAAAAGTAATCATAGCAGGTTTTTAGCATCCATAAACAAAATGACACTCAAAGATGAAATGATATGGTTTAAAATATTCTTTGACACGAACATTCAACAACAGGAAAAAAATTATTGGGGCTATCAGAGGTTTTCTCTCTCATAAGGCTTTCTAGGGGAAATGTAAATCATGGCTTTGGAACAGTTAGTCTACACCCACGTCAGTGCCCCTTTGCATGATGTATGCATAGGAGTGTGCAGTTACCAATTGGAAATTAACCCAGGGATGTGTGGGGAAAAAACGTGTTTGCTCCCTTAAACGTCTCTGTGTCCAAACATGGGAACATGGCTGTGGTTGAAACAAAGCTTCTCCCATCACTTAGAGATGGCAGTCCTCTGTTGGGAACTAGAAGCTGCTTCTCTGTTTCTGCCCACCCTCCGAGTTGTAAAATGCAGGCTGCTGTGTTGACAGCAATGGTTACCGTTTTGTGGTCCACAGTTAATTAGGAGAGAATCATTACATGCATGGACATTGAGCGGTTTAAAAATAGTGGGGAATAAAAATAGTGTCTAGAGCGTCCATAGCGAACCTGGATGAGGCAACTCGGGCGGGGGATGAGAATAGATGAGGTGACAAGGCCTACAAATGAGACACAATTGTATGGGTTTGATGGCACACACAAACTATCATTCACACCGGATCTCAGACAAGTGTGTGACGTCTGTGACCTTTTCCCAACAAAAATCCTTAAATTGAAGCACTAAATGGATGTGGGGTTCATGTCATATAAGCATCTAAACATTGACAGAAGATAGAGAAGACCTGTTACTCACAACATAAATGAAAAATGTGCAACTTTAAGGAATCTAAATTCCAAGGCTGGAGTTGAAATGATTTGTCAGAGGAATGTACTCTCAGTTACTCATACTCACTCAATATCTGTCATTGGTTTGCCTGACAATCCCAGACAGCTGCAGTCTGCACAGAGCCCCAATCGATAGCTGCTAATTAAAGTATTGATTGTGGTAATGAAGGTAGCCCTCCAAATCAAAATACTAGTAATTAGGCTGCACAGGGCATAGTATGGCTTCAGGGGTCAGTGCAAAAAGCAAGAAGCTTTTGACACCAGCCATTATATACGAACTGAGATTAAGATTTAGTTAGTGCTGAAGGCTGTGGTTCAGGTCACAATGCAGAAGAGACAACAATCCTAGTTAGCTGACTCTCAGTGCTTAAAATGAGAAAGAAAGTGTTTGTGAAACGATAAGAAAAAGAGAGACATGCTAACCTACTTTTCCAATCCAGCTGGACGTGTGCCCTGTGAGAGTGACTTCACATCTGTCTGTGCGCTGCGAGCCAAAGTCGTCTCTGCAGACTGTCCAACTGAGAGGGGGTAGTGGAGGGCCCGCACCAAAACATCGCGCAGGAAGGGAGCAGAAAAATGTATGACCTCACTTTAGGCTGGAATAACAGGCCATCGTGTCTCACACGTGTTCCGTGCTCCAGCAAGGGCCTCCGCATTGTAGAGACTAGGCGTCAACACACACTTAGACGGAGGAAAACACAATGCACAGAGCATTGGAGCAACTGAGGACTGACCGGGAAACAACACACATTCAATCTCGCTATTATTAGAGATTTTTTTTCTTACTTTTGTTGGTTTCCCATATTTTTCGTATGAGAGTAAGGTCACCCTAGCTTAAAGCCTACAAGTCTAAACACATTGCGCTCAGGATAGCTATAGTAGAAAGGCATAATGATAATGGTATTGCTAGCAGTCACTTCTGCAACTGCCTGCAGTGAAAGAAAAACGCCAGTGGATGGCGTTGTCATGGGTGGGCTCCGAACAGGCACGTGTAAATTACAGCTTCAAGACAGGACTGAGAGGCTCAGACCAACCTTTTAGCCTATAAGAGATACATCACACATCCATAGAATATCAAATACAGCATATATGAAAGTCCCTGAGTTTAGGCTGATAGGTGGATATTGTTCATTAGAGACAAGATCGTGATCCACCACACACACACAGACAGAGACAGATAGACAGAGAGAGACAGACAGACAGACAGACAGACAGACAGACAGACAGACAGACAGACAGACAGACAGACAGACAGACAGACAGACAGACAGACACACAGACACACAGACACACAGACACACAGTTCTTAAAGCAGATGTATAAGTGTCAGCCTGGTAGGTTTCATGCAGAAACTGAATACCAGTTCATAACCACTGTCAACAGATCAATCCTAACAATATGACCATAGTAAAAACCGCATTTTGATCACAAGAGATATTAGTTTGCTTCGAAATACTGAATTTATTGCTCTTTTGTACATCTATTCTGTTCAGAGTGCAGAGTTAATTTAAACATGTAGTCGTGTAGTAAAACCATAGGTAGATAATTCATGTGAATATGGTCTAAAATAAAAATTCAAAACGCTGCTCCGTTAAGGTTGAAGTAATTAAAGTGAGGGCCAATGCTTTTTTCCTCTCAGCACAAAAGTAAGGACTGGGCTACAAAAACACTTTGTAATTCATAATGCATTTTGCATACTACACCAAGGCATTCTCTCACATACTCAAATGTATTCATCCACCAGTTTCCTAATACCACCATGAAAAAGCTGCAAAACACTCCTTACCCGCTCAAAAATCTATCCCTCCATGTTCATGCTGCCCCCTTTTCCAAACTCAAGTGGAATTTTGCAGGATTTTTAGGGTGGTTTGTCTCTAGATGGCACATTACTTATTTAGGCAAATCACTCATGTATTAAAAACCTTGAACCCGCATCCATATCCTTGCATTTTAGTTTTTTGGGGTTCATCAAAACAGTGCACAAGAGGGAAGGGTACAACACTGACATGAACACATCGTGAGATTCTTGAAAGTGGAGACGGAGTCCTAGTATTTACTGTGCAAAAAAAGGGAAAATAAGTATGTATCTCCTGATTAGTACCGCAATGCCTCTGTAGTGAACTCTCAAAAATGTGCCCTTTTTATATTTTCAAACCCTGAAAGACATTATTGCTGCATAATGAATACATTTCCTTTTATCGAGACAGAAAATAGCTGAAGATATTATTGGCAGTTGAAAAGGCATTTCTCAAAGCTTAAAAAATATACATACAAATATAAGTCAATGCTTGTCTGTTCTTTGCAATGCTGTTAAAGTGGCAGGAGTTATGGATTTTAGGGAAAAGTTGGCAAATTTGTTCAAACTATCTGTGGTGGATTATAAAATTTTTCTGTTCTGCCAGTTTGTTCCGCTTATACAACATAGGCTTGCTCAGTCCACTTATATTTCTTTACTCTTCTTTCTGAAGAAGCTGAGAGTTAGAGCATAAGTCTTGTTGAATCACAGTGGTCTGCTGACTTCTTGCGGAGAAGGAAAGAAGGCCACAATTTGCCTCTGAAGTAGTTCTGTCTATTTTCACTTCTGTTTTCAGTTCTCCTCCTAGGGGTGGTGGGTTGTGCTTTGTCCATTCCATGAACCCTTCCCCTTAGTTCTCCATTAGTTGGACCGGACCTGCCGTGCCGTGCCCACCCACCCACCAACCCCCCTCCCCCCACCCCCACCCCACCACTCAATGAGAGATCAGTGGACAGTTCCGTTGTGGGACTTGCTGTACATGCTGAAGTCCGTTTCCACTGAGTGGCTGGAGATGGGCTGCTTGTATAAAGGGTTGGAAGCCTGGTGGAAGAGAGGGAGAGAGAGAAGAGTTAGTGGAAAAACAAAAGGTCTGTGCTGTGTTCACACAGAAGATACGTGGCTGGCCCTCAAACATTGTTCACTGAGTCTGGAGGATCAAAATGTACGAGTGACCAGATATTCCAATTGCTCAATATTAAAAATACAAGGGACTGGCAATTGCTGATGTAATGAGAACTAGTAAGAGTGAGTTATAGTTCAACCACAGTCGAGGGGGGGGGGGGGGGGTTGTTACGCTCCAGCCTCGTTTGGCTAGAATGAGCACTTTCAGGACAATTCCATTCATTCGTTTGGCCAACAGAAGCAGATCAAAGTTTAGAACTACGATTGAGAATTCCAAACAACTCTGGTACTGCACACAAAGTGGGATTGTAAAATCAAATGGACTGACAGTCCAGGCAACGCAGGCGCTGACTCACCATCTCGTATCTTGCGCGGGAGCGCGCGTTCTGAAAGCGGGCAAACTCCCGCCGGTCATGGAAAGTGATGACCAGCTTCCACATTGCTAACAGCAAGATACCCACCAATAGGATGCTGCCCACCACCACCTGCAGCACCATCATGGCATTCGGCCCCCCGGCACACTCTGTGGGAGAAGGAGACACAAGCAGAAAAGGCCCTCAATTCATGTCCTGTGTTACATATGAGAAATCTTAAGTGTGATGGATAGGTAAGATTAGTTTAGATGAAATTTGATAACTTGTATTGCATTACATCACGTAGACAAGATAAAAAATAAATAACATAGTTCAATTAGTAATATGAATGTGGACATTAATAATGTCCACCAATACTGATAATGTAGACCACATTGTAAACTAAATTTATTTTTTAATATGTTTTCATTTGAACCATAAAAGTTTGATTAAGTTCTTTACAGAAATTCTGTGGTACCGGACATATGTTTAATTGCAAAAGTTGACTGAATGGGGAGGAGTCTGGAGCCATAAAAAAGCCAACTACATTTCTTCCCTATGACAAAAAGGCAAACAAACCATTTGCCCTGTTTGTAATTGCTTTACAGCTGAAGGAGTGGAAACCAAATAAAAGACAGAATATCCAGTCAGGAATCATGAACAGGGGGTTTTAATTTAGAGATTTCTGAATCTGTCAGTTGCTAAGCTAGGCTAGTTATTCACTAGTTACTCTTTTTTGCTTTGTGAAATCTGCATGTATGCTGTGCATCTAGGGGGTGGGGGTAAGGGTGATGTCCCTTTTCAGAGTAGCTGAAAGTCACTTTTAGGTGTACTGATGGCAAAGTTTAACCTTTTTAAATCCCACAAAAGTTATTATCCTTTATTGGTTTTCCGGATATAATGCAGACAGGGTTCTCAGTCAAAATAGCGCGGTGTGAAAGCCCCTTAAAATTATCTTAAGTTAGGGGTGGTCGAGCCCAGTACTCAAATGTGCACCTCCTAATTTCACAGTAACTCCCAACACCAGCTGCAGTGCTGGGGCTATTGATCGGGTCTCTTAAATAACTGTCCCCAGGATCTACAACATGCAAGCATCACATCCAAGATTTGATGCTTTTTATATTCGTTCACCGACAGCATTCCTCTATGTAATGGTTTAGCCTTTCCCTATTTCCTGACAGTGTGATTAGGGGCAACTAATGAAATGCTGTTTCCATTCACAGATGGTCTCCAAGCAAACAGGGTGATGAGCACCGACCTGGCTCCTTAAGGGCTGCGAGGACAGACTGCCCGTTGGCGTGCTCCGAGTATGTAAACTTCATTACACAGTCGTTTTCAGTCTTGTATAGACACAGCACAGCGTTGGAGTCCTCTGTGTCTGGAGAGGGGAGAGAAAAAGAAGGAAACACTGAGTCTCAATAGAACCGCTGCCCTGAGGGAGAGAAAGAGAAAATTAGAGAGAGAAAAAAAGGGAGATGATTGGGGGGCGAACAAGAAAAGCATGTCCCCAAAAAAAGAAAGAACGGACAAAGCAGTGTGTGTATCGAGGTCATAGATGCATAGCTTTGTTGTAAAATTACTTTTGGATAAGAAAACACATTCCATAGTCAAAACAGAGAGGTTTTGAGTGTAGTTGTTGTCATTGGCTATCATTTAACTATTCCAATGCCCCTCAAAGGAATGTGAGAGAAGAGTCAGCCCTAACCTCCCCTGCTGCATAATACACAGAGATGTTTCCGGAATGGACATGTGGAGTCCATTAGGGCCAACGAGATGAGTCAAAAAGTCGGATCTCGGTCAATGCGACACAGGAAGGCCTAAAAATAGATAAGCCCCAGTATTGTGAGCCCTACTGTCTCCTCCCTACATGGCAGACAGCATCCCAATAACCTGCCACACATTATAACATTATTAATACATTCCTAGACATCGGTTGGCCTTCTCACCACAGTAGGAGTAGGAAAAGCTTTTAGGGGCTGTGAGACAGCCTAGACTTTAAGTCGATGACCCTAGCTTCTGGCACGCAAGCAAGGCCACTCTTTATGGGCACAAGTAGTTGTATATGTTTGTTTAGTGGGTGGGGAAGAGGAGTGGAGGGGGGTGTTTGGCCCTTCATACTTTTATGGGCTGAGTGCTTTGAAGCAAATGAATGGTTTGGGCTGGCACTGTCTGTGATGGCATCTTGTCTGTGATGGCATGATACTATCTTTAGGGTTCTAAAAATGTCTGTTGTGATACAAGACGCAAAGACTGACACTAGCCAGAGAGTTATGAGATCAACTTAAAAATTTGGCCACACCCACCCTGGACAAGCTGTGTTTTCATTACCAATATTGTACATGTGACATTTTGTCTTAACCAAGACCAATATACCACACAGTCATATTTCAACTGAACTGATAACATTATTAAAAAAAGGTTAATTGTATATACAGTATGCATGTATGCATGTATGTTTTCTATATAATTTATGCCCTACATAAACTACTTTGGTGACTAATGCATATCAGTTGGTTGGTAGACAATGGAAAACATCTGATCGACTGTAAACGACCAACGGAGTTGGGGTATATCGTGTCACTGAAATCCTAAATCCACTTAAAGTTTGGCAAGCCTTAAGAATACCAACAATGGCACCGCTATTGAGCAGTGACAATGGAGAAGGTCTGGAAACCATGGTGTGCGTGTGTGTTTGCTGGCAAGGATATACGTTTACTTACCAAGCTTTTCCACTGTAATGATCTTGTCTTTACAAAGTCGCTGGCACGTCTGGTTGTCAGCAAGTCTTCCAGATTCGAAGAGACGGCACTCTATACATTCCCTGGAGGGAAGAGATGCGTTTACATATACCTACAGAAACAAACTGTGGGAGTGAATCCACAAGTTCTTCTCGCACTTAGCTTTGACTATAACACAAGTAGCAATAGGTGCAGCAGTTTGATCATCCCATGTTGTTTCATAGACACTTTTAACATTCTCACATGTGTTGTGCATGCTATGTTCACGGTTCAGTGTTGGAAACACCTGTCACTATGGTTACGGCTAAAGTCAGGGGGCAGCCCCTAAACGATCCCAGAGGACCCAGTCTGTGTACAGTGAGAGGACAGGGAAGGTCTGTCTTAACCTGAGACCTAACCCGAGAACTAGGAGGGACAATGGTCAAAATGGAATGGGAGTGATCAAAACATTTCTCTTGTGCGCATCATATCTATCCAGGGAGAGATTCGGTGAATCGTGTGAGTTTCTTTTTATCGGCCTTTAAAGCCAGGCATCCAGCCCGTTGAGGAACATCTAGAGGTATTGTGGGAGCCAAATTTGGGCGTCCAAACAGATGTGCCGAGCTGTTGTTCCGATGAGAGGGAAGGGTCAGAGTGAAGGCCAGGTCACCACAGCGATAACATGTCCATCACCTATCGGATTTCACACAAATACCTCTTAGTGCCACAGGCATCAGGACAGGTAGGGCATTTCTCGCAGGTGTCCCCGAAGGCCCCCGGCTCGGTGCACTGACAGCGGCCACACACACAGCTGCCCCGCCCGCTGCACATCTGACCGTCGTCCGACACGCAGGAAGAGGTCTCCGTCGAGCAGTTACAGTTGTCGCCGATGTAACCGGCGTGGCACTTGCACTCTCCGCAGTGACACTCACCGTGACCTGGGGGGAAGGAGACAGGAGGATTTTATAAAGCTTGCAGAGTGGGGGGAAGATGGCCGACATTAGTCATCTTTTTGCCTTCAAGTCAAATGGAAGGCGTGTGTTTGTTTTGTCTCCCCAGTAAGGTTTCATTGAAACACTGATTAAGAGTACACACAACAGTAGAGAGGGAGAAAAAGGCGAGCGGGTGAGAGCGGAAAACATTTCTAAGGAAACGGGTGAAGACGACATTATAACAGTGATTCAGCAAGCATTTTTAAGAACAGAAACAGTTGACTCACAGTAACAGAGTTGGGGTTTTCCACAAAGGACAAGCCAAACCAGACAGGAAATGTGTCCCTCTTTCGCTCTCTAACTGAAGCCTGGCCTGATGAATCAATAGATCAGTCCAATGACAGCAGTGGTGTCTATGTGGGTGGGAGCCGTGGCAAAAGCATGACGATAACCCCTGTTTGCACAGTGATTAGTCTAAGTGGCCTGGTCAGCCTGGGCCCACCTTGCAGCACAGATTCAAGTCAAGAGAAGGCCTTGTGGGAGATACCGATACAAGCATGAGGGGTATCATCGCTAGCAGAGCCTGTTTCACGCCAGTTGTTGATGAATATCCGTGACTATCGTTGGACACAATCATAAAGAGGATTTTATCCTTATGGAAGCAATGGAAAGACAGAATATGTATATGCTTTGCCAACAAATGGCTTAAGGAGTCTGAGACATTGCGAGCACAGTTATATTAGGCCAGATCAAATATTAAAGCCCCACTAGGCATAATAACTCATATATTAGGACATATCTCAGACTTAGTCTGAAGAAACAAGCATTTGGATATCTTTCCACTTTCAATATTTGTTACATTGATCTGGTCAGATCTTCAACCAAATTCTAAAACTATAAAGGACCCTGAGCGAACAAATAATACAACATTTATTAATTGTTCAATTTAAGGTAACCCTTGCACCTTAATCTTTAATCACGTTACACCTCTATTAGCAGCAAGAACTGCAACCAATTACTTCCTGTTGTCATTGGTCTATCTATCTTAGCTCTGTGTAGTGAATATTAGCCTACTATTTAATATACAAAAATTCACCTGGAGGGGTGAATTCTTAATTCCAATATGGAGATCTACTCTATAAGAATTCCTTTAAACAAAAACATTTCAACTCTGTCATTAGTCAGTATGAGTGTGGAAATGTATTTAGAAATGAAAACAGTAGACCCCTCAAAGAGGATGCTCCTGTAAAAAGATGTGCCAGTCGGGGAAGTAAGGGCAAAATTCCGGCATCCTAGCAGATGTTCAAGTCTGGGCTATTGTTCAGATGAGAGGGAAGGGTCAGAGTGAAGGCCAGGTCACCACAGAGATAACATGTGCCTCTCTGAGACACTGAAGGCTAGTGTTGTCTGTTCTTAGCCATAGCATAATACGAATAGGCATACGTGTCCTTATTCGCACACATGTCCTTTTCAATACAGGGAGATAACACATTCCCCCTTGACCAATGGAATGATTCATTTAGTTTAAAACGATATACGCGTTTAAACGTTGTCAACAAATTAGAACTTAAACGTTAGACAGAACTGACTGTAGTAATTTATCTGTGTACAGACCAGCTCTCTGTATTCATTAAAACAATTCTACTTGATCACTGCACGTTGTCTTCATTTTGTTCAATGAGTTATTTCCTGTGGTTAAGCAAAAATATCCATGACAGGGTTCATAATGCGCCAAATAAATTGCCCTTCCATCTAAAAGGGGGCATGAAGAGCCAGTAATAGGAAAGTGAAACATCAATTGTGTCAAAGAATGGCAAAAAAAAACTGTGAAATGTCCTCCCTAAAAAACAACTGTCAGTATAAGGAATTATTTCCATAAAGACAAATTAGGATTGAGGCGGTTTTTCAAAAAAAACGCACATTTTCCACGTACAGTAAAAGTAATATAAATCAATGCCACAGTCAGGGAGTTGGAAGGGCATGTTTTCGTGGAGAAGTCGAGCCTGGTCACTTTAACAAAAGCCTACAGCACCACTCCCAAACCCTTGGTCACTGGAGTCTGCCAATAGCACAGCAACCAGGGCCTGGTGCCAGCAGACAAATCCACAGTCCCAAGCCTGGGAGTGTGTCCTAAGCTAAGGGCCCGGAGGATGATAGCTTCAGAGGTTCCCCATGTGAGCTGGAGGCGAGACTAGTCTTGATGGCTTGAGGTTTTAAGGTCTGGCAGGGCATTTACAGTAAATACACAAGGTACGTTGTTATTTTTATAACAAGGCAAGTTCTGACATGCCGCCACACTGCACCTGCCTACTAAACTGCTCCTTTGGCTTGGGGTGCATTTGTGTAAGTGTGTGCGTGCGTTAGTGTGCAGGCAATTGTGAGCAAGAATAACAAAAATCCCCTCTTTATTGTTGTACCTTTTAGAAACACATGTAGAGGAGCTGTAAAGTTTGAGAACCTTTTCTGACATTATATCCGGCCTTCTACAAAAACTAATTTTAGGACAATGCACAACCCAAATTTAAATTAAAATCTATTGAAATATCATTTAAAATATCACAGAAATAAAATAACTATACATGAAGAAACAGACCAAAAACATTAACAGAGTCAGATACATAGATGCATACATTATGGTGCACTGGAAATAACCTCTTTTGCCTTGACTAATGCAAGGGAGCCAAATGCCTTCAAACAAAACGTGCAGTAAAAACGTAGTCTCTTGCTTTCCAAACACCCAATTTGAGATGTTATAGGCCCAGACGGTATTACATACACTTACACACACACATGCACACACAGTTTATATAGTACATATATATATATATATATATATATATATATATATATATATAGCAGCACAAAAAAGTATAGGATGTATGAGATGCAAGAATATTATATTATAACTGTGTTGTGTTATATAATACTATAACACAACAAAACATATTGGAAACACGTTGCAGTCACATATTTCAACTCTATATGGCTGCAGTTCAAAGATTCCTAAACCCCCAAAAGAATGACACAGCGTCCTTTTAAAGCTGCAAAGCCCAGTATTATCAGATGACTTGCAGTCAGTAAGTCTATTTTTTTCAACAATAGTCAGATCGCCTTTTTCAGAACCTAGAGGTCATTGGGTTGACCTGGAAAACTTAACAACCCCCACGAAGGGTGGCTACAAATCTACAGTGTGCTGGGAGGCAGTACAGCACAGGAAATGGTAGCAGGCTATGTCTGGGCTGCGGCCTGGAGGAAAGTAGCAGGCAGCAGATTCTCTTCTCCTTCCCAGTGTTGACAGAACGAGACACTTCCTCTCAAGATAGTAGGGCACTGAGGGAGTCTGTGTGTGTGTGTGTGTGTGTGTGTGTGTGTGTGCCTGTGAGTATGCCTCGGTGCATGTTCCCATGTATATGCTTGTGAGTGTGCCCATGTGTATATGCATGAGTGTGCCTGTGTGTATATGCCTGTGTGTATGGATGTGAGTGTGCGTGTGTGTATATGCGTGTGTGTGCCTGTGTCTATGTGGATGTGAGTGTGCGTGTGCCTGTGTGTATGTGGATGTGAGTGTGCGTGTGTGTATATGCGTGTGTGTGCCTGTGTCTATGTGGATGTGAGTGTGCGTGTGCCTGTGTGTATGTGGATGTGAGTGTGCGTGTGCGTACAGAGACGTCTTCCTTCCACTGGAAAACATGCCTTCTGCCCTCTTATGTCTAATGCACATCCAGAAACATACCACTATTTCCTGCTCTTAGCTGTGTTCAACCCAGAGCTACTCCAAATATTTGAGATACTTGTGGTGCACTTCATTCAGCTGGTCTTGCACAAGACGTTGATGGAACCATATTTAAGAGCAGTCAATCCGTGCCTGACAAGGTTGAAGACCATATGCCTTAACTGGTTCTCTTCCATAGAAGGAATTATAGTGCAGCCTTTTTGTATGCAGATACATTTTCTTACTCAATAGATATTTAGCTGGTCGACATACATACATTTTAGTCTGTTCTCCATTTTGTTCTCTGACAAAATTATAATTGAGAGGCAAGCTTTGAAGATGAATTTCAAAGCATCAGATGGAGCCATCCGAGCAGTCAGCTGACCCCTCCCCGAGCTTGAAAAGCAGATAATAAGAGCTTTGACAGCAGAACAATATTGTTATAACCACACAGCTTAATGCGATGTTTGCCATGTAGATTATAGGTCTATGTGACGCCAGGAAATAGCAAACAACAGCAAACAAGTATTATTTTCCCCTTAACCTTGGCTCTGTTATGGATTTTTGGATACAAACTAAAAGATTGACAATCTCGGTTTGGAGCATTACTGCTGGCTTATTTGTATACCTTATGGTGGCTTTGCTATGGTTTATTACACAAACAAGCAGAAGAACAGATCTTAACTACCCATAAATCTAACCTACCACATCGGCAAAATTCTGCACTCCTAGTTAGATAATACTTCCAGAGACGTTTAGCATAGCTGTATCCTCATAGAAAAATAACAACTGAAAAAACAACTGGTAGAGAGGCTACAATGTAGTTTTTAGTGATGGTGGCTTCTGTAGACAAAGCTATCCAGAGCTATTTAACATTCTCTTTAAATTACAGACTGCTTGCAAAGGAGTCTTGTTCAATGAACACTATTTCTCTAAGGATAGCTGTCTTGTATAACACCTTGTGTTAAATGTCACAAAACTACAGCAGCCAACAGCTTACTGTTCCTAAGATGTAACTAAAACCATCCCAAAAATAAATTGTTAAATTGTTCTTAGTCTGTTCAAAACGTCTCAACTTGAGAAGCTACAACATCCATTGCTTGGCGCTGAGGAGAACCTCTGCTGTGGTTATCAGCATTGTTCTCTATCTTCACACTGTACACAGTGCCTGGTTTCTGAGCAGCAGATACTTGCCTCCCTCATTCTCCGATGATAAATAACACACAAACACAATAGAGGTCCTTTATAGCGTCTGTCTTCCAAGGCCTCTCTCCCTACTCAGCGAGGGTAAACCAGTTTACACAGGGAGGGACAGGATGGAGGGGAAGAGAACACATGCCATCCAGATTTTGAGAGAGAATTATCTATAAAAAAAAGATTAACTGTCTGCAGAAAGACAATCCATCAAGCAGAAATTAAACAGTAAAATAGGCAGACTAGAAAGTGCTTACTGCTTGATTTAGTACCTAAAGTGACGCAATAGAGATGAGCGTGGATGGAATGGTACACAGAAAGGATAAGGAAAACTTTCTTTGTGACCGAGTTCTGTGATGAGATGTCCAGAATCAACTATGTAGGCTCGGGGTACCTGTCATGTAGACTCTACAGAGTAGGGAGAATATGGATACAGCGAAAACTGGTGTTCGGGACAACCAAGACGCACACTCTCACACCCTCAAAGGATTTTTAGGATATAGAATATTTTGCATTGGGTGAAGGGGGAGTGTGCCACACTGTACCAAACAAAATCTGCTTACTATACACTTTCTGTATAGCTCTTATATAGACTTTTCCCACACACCACACTTTAGCTGGACTCTTAATCTACCCAAACATGCGTGTATCTGCATATACAATGGCTTTGGTTCTATGAAATGCTGCATAATGCATATTACTGTTCTCTATTAATGCTTCCAAAACAACAATGCTGCTTCACCCTGTCTTTCTCTTTATCTCTTTCTCTCTCTCACTGAGGGCATAAAGCCCAAAAATGTGGGTTGTTCAAATATGCAGTCCAAGACAAGCTGTCTCTTGTATGCTAAGCCGAACTCTGTTCTCCATCAGAGATAAATACACACTCAATGCGTAGATATGTGAGGACCAGGCTTAAATATCTACATCCAGTCATTTCTAATATTGGCCTTGTGTTACACCACACGTTTTCTATGGCTTAAAATAGATGATTATTGTCATATAATATCATAAATAATTTCAAGCTATATTAAATATTACCAATCACAGTCCTGATGGCAGGTCAAAAATAACTTACTTGTCACTGTGCAGTGAAGCACATATTATTATAATAGAGATATTATTTAACTAGCACAATTGTAACACACAAAAGCAATTGTAAAACATAAAAATTATGTTTGCTTATTTGTTTGTTAACTTCCCATTTGGAGTATTAGATCTCAACTCAGGTAATCCCCCAAAGTAAAACCCTGTAAAAACATATAACAGACAAATGCAGAGGCCTAATTCAGTTGTGCGGCTTGTGATAAACTCTAGGACCTGGAGGGGCTAAACATGACATATACACTATGATTTACTGCTGCTGGGTTGTAAAGGGTGTGTTGCTGCTGCTGACTAGACAATTTAGCCATGTTGTCTAAAAACACAGAGCAGTGACAGGCTGAAGCTTATGTCTGTGGAGGCAGAGCGAATCATTCACTCCTGTCAGGGACATGTTAGCTCACATAAATTGCTACTTCCATTTGAATCTGTCCAGTATCCCAGGAAATCAGACTCATATCGATGCTGTTACTATGCCCATATTCAATACATGGCAGGTCAGTCATATGGTGACATGTCCACTTCCCTTGATTGGTTGGTCAAATCATTCGACCACAGCTCTTCTAAAAATCTCCGTATGAGAGGCCAAACTGGGTTAGCGCCGTGATGACTAAATCTAAGTCATCAATATTCAGGCCTATCATGTTCATATCAGTTCACTGTAGCTTGCCAATGACATTTAACCGAGACCTACAAGAAAAAGAAAACACACCTGCCCTCATCTTCTCTCGCCGAATGTGGCCACTGGCCAGTGCTCTTGTCTCAGTCAGGGTCCCATTTCACAGGGAAGAGCAAGAAGCCTTCCCTCTATTGGTTTAACCGGCAGGGCCTTGCTTCAGAAGCCCGGAGCCTGACTCGCACTCCATGCATCCACCAGTACGGAGGCAACATTTACACAGCTGTGGCTTCTCATCCCGTTCAGGCTGTCACACTTGTGTTTCAAGGGTTCAGGTCCAGGGTCTGAGCCAGGATTCTAAGCCCCTAAGGGTTTGGGCACCAACCAGGAGACTATGTGGAGCCTTCAAAATGAAAACTAAACACTGTAACACTTCTCACCTGCAAAGATTTCTTTTTTTAGAGCACTTACACTGGATCGGATTTCTACCCCTGTAGTTGCTGACTCAGCGTGGGAGCTAGACATGACCAACAATGGACAGTCAGTGTCCCACACAGCGGCCTTTCTGCAGCCATTTCATTTACTCTTTGCATCCACAAAGAACAGTAGGCCAGCAGCCTATTTCACATAAAACATCACCAACAAACGACAAAGGATTCCTATGAGTACACTACAAACAACGCATCTTGGGCAGGCAAACTGCAGGTGCAGGTCAGTGGTTCTAGTGTGTTCTGAGTCCTGCACAGGTCCTGTTTTGTAAACCCGCACTCGCCCGTATCCACAGTGGATAAACCCGCATTCAATCAGTTACCCGACAGCAGTCCTACTTTAATCCCTCACCCGACCCAACCCGCTTAAAATAAATCCCATGACCCGAACTTCCCCTGAATTAAAATCAGTCTACTAACTACATGAGCTGGGCCGATTTTTTAAAATGTACTCACAGGTCAAACAAAAGCAATCAAACTAATTTAAAACACAACAGCTGATTTGAGTAGTGCTTATACGTCAAGCTGTACCCACAAATGTAATTGCAGGATAACTTTCACCTGCTACATCAAAACCTGTAGGTCACCCGTCGGGTACCCGAACCTGTGCAGGACTCTGGTACAACTCCTAGCTCGCTCTGGAACAATGGGCTACAAAGGGATCTGTGCTGACCGCTTTCTCTGGGTCACGTTCCCAAAAGTATAGCAGGCTTCAAACTCTGGTGTTTGGCAGACTACCTCGACTCAGCTTGGCACGCAGATTGCAAAGCGAGGCTCGCAAAGCTGGACTCGTAAATTGCATCCAGATGGACCGTGAGAGGGAGACGTGGAGAAAAAGACAGTGAGGGGCCTTACGAGTTTCTTTAAGGCAAATAACACCTGGCAGTGGCACGTAACCCCTAAACAATCACAAACCAGTATTTTTGGTTGTCATCAAGAGATAAAAAAAAAGCATAGAGAAGCTTAACAACGAAGAGAAGAGAAGCGAAGCAAAGAGAAGCACAGCGGAGAGAAGAGGCAAGAGAAAAGGGAGGAGCGTCTACTTCTGTACATCTTTGTCTATACTATGGCTCGGTTCAGCCAAGCCTCCAGGTATGGGGGTTGAGATAAGCTGGCGGGGCTGGGGGTGGGAGGTGGTGTTAGAGGAGGAGGAGGCGTCAACCCGTTTACTGTCTCTCAGGCTCAGGGCAGGTGCTGTCGACTGTTACGAGTCCAGGTGCTGCCGAGGCAACTTCTGTCCTGTCAGGTAGAGGGGGAAAGTCATATATCTAAAATGTACCTATGAACAACACTGATTGAAGCCTGAACCGCTTTGTAATTTACTCGGTAAAGCACGGCCACTTTTCTCGACAGGCAGAGTGGAGCCTTAATCATGCTTCTGTAACACCTGCCGAGTCCTGTCAGAGCAGAAAACCACAGGTGCATCAAATAACCTATAAAGAGCTACACATGATTTTTCTGCAGAGCGCTGGTGTGAGGTTTATACACTGAAACCGCTACGAGTGTTTGAAGTGCG
Source organism: Aplochiton taeniatus (assembly GCA_017639675.1). Lineage (NCBI taxonomy): Eukaryota > Metazoa > Chordata > Actinopteri > Galaxiiformes > Galaxiidae > Aplochiton > Aplochiton taeniatus. The sequence goes on along the minus strand of CM030172.1, from coordinate 35,114,905 downwards.
CCTTCGTTTAAAGCCATACTCTGAGCTGCTTAGTGCATGTGTGGCAGTCTGCCCATCCCTAACCCCAAACCGAATTACTAACAAATCGAATCCCCAGCGAGGCATACTTTATGAAGTGTTGAACACAGCCTTCTTTTACAAACCAGGACCCCTTTAACACGGGTAAGAACAGAGGAGATGCTCAAAACATATGTGTTGTTTTGGATACAGAAAACTGTCATTGTATCTATGTGTTTCTATTTGTCCAAGTTCTGGTGAGGCCCATCAACATGCACTGCTCTACTTTGTCCAATTAGAAGCCTTCTAAGTGTGGTTTTGCCATAAAGAAGGATTAACCAATGGGATCACCAATGAAAGACAGACTTGAAATATATGTTATCCAGATGGAACCGGATGGAAACACTCACTTTCCGTGAATGACAGAGATCAGCCAAATCATTAAAGAATCTTTACTGTGGGAACTTATCAATGTTTGAAATTATGAAAAAAAGGATTTAAACCTATAGATAAATAAAATGAATCTATAAAGCGAAGTCATGCTAGACTAGCATGAACATTAACAAACACGTTAGCATTTATAATCTCCTTCCAAATCCTGTACATACACACCATTTGGACCGACACACACACTCGTAGTGGCTTCTTCATTTTATTCTTTCTAAAATGACCAGTAATATTATCCACGGTAGTAGTTCAGCAACTGTTTGATTTGGTAACTCCAACCTGCTTGTGTGTGTGTGTGTCTCTCTCTCTCTCTCTCTCTCTCTCTCTCTCTCTCTCTCTCTCTCTCTCTCTCTCTCTCTCTCTCTCTCTCTCTCTCTCTCTCTCTCTCTCTCTCTCTCTCTCTCTCTCTCTCTCTCTCTCTCTCTCTCTCTCTCTCTCTCTCTCTCTCTCTCTCTCTCTCTCTCTCTCTCTCTCTCTCTCTCTCTCTCTCTCTCTCTCTCTCTCTCTCTCTCTCTCTCACACAAAATAGGGTTCAGGTCTCTGAAGCAGAACATTTATGTATGGGCGTCTGCGGAAAACGTGCAAGTCTGGAAAACTAAGCCATGCTATTTCTGGCGACTGGAGTTATTGACCAGTGAGTTACTTGGAACCAGCTGGAGGGATAGCAGGAGCTTGGTCATGTTTGTCAATGGGCCATGGCGACCGAGTCTTGGCTTAGCAAGGCTTGGCCATAAACAAAAAACTTAGGTCAGCATTTGTCTAAAGGAAAATATTAAAATCCTGAAATTATAAAGTCAGAAAGTTTGAAACATCAGACAAGAGGTCTAATTATGTCCATACGTGGACAGTCTGTCTACACATACTTTATTCAGTAAACATGCTACAAAACTGTCTAGCTTATATTACAACCACACATACACATGAAGTGCCTTGAAACAACAACATAAACTATTACCTTTGCTAAAACAAAGAGAAGTAATGAATTAACAAAGAGCTTTGTAGCTCTCTCCTTTACTCACGTGTGAGTGTTGCCAGAATGCTGACAAAGTCGTAGGTGTAAACACAGCCCTCACACAAACGAACACACACACACTTACCTCAGTGTGACTCTTACTCTTACTCTAATTGACCTGAAAATGACACCCAGTCTCTTGGCTGTCAGGCCTGCTGACCTCACAGGCTGACTAACGATCCTGACCTTTGGTTCACGTGTCACTCAGACTGCTACGACCTGGGGCTTCAGGATGCGAGGCCTCCAGGGCCCGGGCAGTGTTTGTGGGGTTGTGCTCCTTTCTTACGCTTAGTCAGTGTAGGAGGTGTTGGAATTCGAATAGGGCTTTGTTATCGATTCCTAATGTATGATTTTGGAGACGTTTTCATTCAACCGGGTGCATCTCTAAAGATCTGGAGCTCGCTAGCAACATGTTTACAGAGTTTGACCAGGAACTTATCAGCTGCCAACCGTAGGAACACAAAGCAGACCTCCAACATATCTTCCAGTTCACCAGCCCCTCTATTCCCAGGCCCTCATCGTGCCACGGTTGTGGTAGATGGATATCAAAGTTTCCCTAAGCTGCTGCACAGATAGCTTATCCATGTTCTGCCGTCACCTAAACAAATCTAAGAACGACGGAAAGGCAACAAATACGCCCACGCCAGCCCCAAAAATGTATCCCCGCGTCAAATGGCAAGGGCAGGCCAGGGTGAAGCACATGGAGCACGTTCACAGCAGGGTTACTGACCGGTTGTCTCGGCCAAGTCGATGTCTGAGTTAAGAAGCGGACACTAACGACATTGTTTGACTGACGCAGCCCCTAGTTCAGAGGGGCAGCTACCTCCTACCCCCACCCACACAGCCCGTCAGCTGCTCCAGCCAGTCCAGACTATGTGAGCCACCGCTGGGTATGGAGCGCACGCTTGGCCCTGCCTCTGGGCCTGTGCAGACTCGACCAACGCTGTCGAACGCATCAAAGGACCTGAGCTGAGGGAGGTCGTAAACAGAAACAGACACCGGAAAACAGGGTCAACACGGGCCGAGGATAAGGCATAATGGTCGCAAGCAGTTCAAACTGAATGAGTGACCCACTTAACAAGCCCTGTTCTTCAAGACACCAGAATAGAACACACAAAAAACTAAAAAACATTGCTCTCTTTTTTTGGCTCCCCAGGGGCCAGTCCTCCGAAGTCCCTGTCGAGTCTAGTTTGTCACTGGCCAAAAGACAACCTCACAGTCAGGGCTAGGCTAAAGTCAAGCAGTGCCCATAGTAGACCTGCTCTCTCTCACATCCCCACAGTATTACACTGGACAAAATAATAACTTGACATCTTCAACTGAATAAAATGGATAAGTAAGCAATGTACTTTAGAGAGAGACTGATAAATAACTTCATCCAACAGTCACTGTGAACTTGGTCAATATAATGAACAGACAAAAAAAGCCATGAAAGACATCTTTCTGTGCATTAATACTGGTCATGTTCCGTAATGTTTTCCGATCCGACCCTGTGAAAGCCCCAAGGTCCAACCCTTTTGAATCCAAACTGGATCCAGCTGAGATCATGCCTCTGTGTGTGCCAGTGGCAACACGTCAGTCAATAATGCCACTGGAATGGCCATTTATCAGATCCGACACTCCCTGTGACACACACTGTGTCAACAAGCAGGTTTCTAGCTCTCATCTTCAATGACTTTTCAGTCCCTCTCTGCTCTTTCATACCTGGCAATTTAAAATTTGCAGATCAATTTACAATCTTCAAAGCCGGAAAAAAAAGCCTCCTGGCTGCCATTGCCAGCCAATTTCTGCTTTAATGAAAGCTCTGTGCTTTTCGGTAGGTTATCAGCTACATTGTCTATACCAGCATCCTTTAACTTTAGTAAGTTGCTTGAAGCCAGCTGTGGATCCTAATGGCACACAGTTTGCAAGACCTTTTTACAGGATTCAGAGACTCAGAGCATATCCCGAGCCTTACAATGAAATTAGCGGGTTTTGGGGACTGGCATACACAGACTTTAATTTTACAACATTGTTGGCTGGGGGGTTATGGAGCAGAGAGGGAACACCATTCAGTATTATCTGGAGGTCTTCATTACAGGGGCAACCATGGCCAGAAAACGTAGGACATGAAGAGCGAGGGGCCACAGAATGTACTGGAGTGTTCAAATTTAATGACTGTCCCCATAGCACTGTGCTCCCCTCTCAGCCCTGTGGGATGATCACAGCGGGTCAGTTGACAAGCACATGGACATTTTGTTTTGTGCCCCACAGTGTGTTCGTCCAGCACTGTGGTCCTGCTGACTCAACCAAACACTGCCCCTCTTTGCATACGGAGGGTGGGTTGGACCAGGCATTGTGTTGGTGGAAGCAAAGAAAAGGCAGGGGCCGACTGTTACAAAGTCCCCTCTGTGTCGGCTGGAGCTGAACAGCCCTTTGCTTGGAGGTGAGCCAGCAGATCTTGCCCTCCAATGAAAGAGGAGCTTTGGACTAAATGTTCTGGAAAGCCAGTAGGCCTTCCTATCTATTTAGTATGTCTACGGAGTAAGACCCTTACTAAGACCCCATTTGCCACGCTGCCAGCCACCACATGCCTGTTTTAAAAGCAGAGATCTGGGTCATCGGAACTCAAGAAGAAGAAGCTAGATAAGACCAATTAGATTAGGCCTGTAATAAGCACACACATTTTACTGAAACTGCTAGATAGAACCTTGAGATTGAAAGATGAAGATAAAGAGAGAGCAGTTGTTGGGACTCAAATTAAGTTTAGAGTTCTGCACAGGTTACCTCAAAAACAAGAGATCAAGCGTTGCAGCTCTTCAAATTCATCCCATTACACTCCCCCCACGTCTTGTTTCTACACGACCCAAAACCTCCGGGTCTAAAATCTTTCCAGCATTTGCATTGCTCCAACCCAACCCTTTCGAAAAAATATACTGGTTTAACGCAAGAAGCATCCATTGGAGCTGTGGCTACTTTTTAAGAGCATGCGCCTTTTGGAGGCTAGCCAACAGCCCTGCAGGTGAACAACTGTCAGAACAGATAGGATGTTTTTGGGGAGGCTAACCAAAATGATCCATCCCAAGTAAGCTTGGCAACATTTTATGAAACAGCAGAAACAAGGTAAATGCCCATGAAGCTAATGACCATGAGTTCTAACCTTTCCTTTCATGGACTAAAATCATTCAAATCTCAACGTGACGCGCCGGAAGAATGCCTGCATAGCAGCACTCCATCTAGGATCTTAAGGGATGAATACGTAAATGAAGGGGTTGCACATTAGCAGTGAAAACCGCACATGTTTTAAACTCATCATTCTCACCAGAGCAGAGGATCCCTTTGTGGCGGGCACAGGAGAAGTCATCGCACTCGCAGAAGCCGCCGTAGATCTTGCCAAACTCGGACTCGTAGCAGAGGCACTGGTTGCAGCTGCACTCCCCTCGGCCGCTGCACACCTGCTTGCCCTCGGCCTCCCGACAGGCGCTCAAGAAGTGGCTGCCCGCCTCGCCCTCCTGGCACTCACAACGTGCACCGAGGTAGCCCGGATTACAGCTGCAGATGCCACAAGTGTAGGTACCTGGCAGGGTTAGAAAGATCATAGTTTGTCATTTAGAAATAAAAAATGATCGATGTGTAAAATGTATTTATATTTTCTCTCGTGTACTCATACTACATGCTTTCAATCCTCAACATGTTTTGAGATCAACATCTCGCCCCCCGCCCCACATCAGTTCACATAATGGATCAGACCACTGTCAGTCTCCTTTTCTCCTCTCCTCCCAGATGGGTACCTATGTGGCTGCAGACGCTACTGTTGGCCTTGGTCCTGGTGGTGCAGCCACAGTCACAGCGGTAGTCCACAGCCACCTCCAGTCGGTCTTTAAATCCCACCGGCTTTATGGTGAAGCTCTGTCGCGTGCCCGTGGGAGGGCAGCTTCGCGCCTCCACACTCACATTGAAGGACACCTGGGGTTAAACCAGAGGAAACAGACATCAAAAAGTACACCAGACGGTAACAAAAGTATTAACAGTTACCTTTAATGAGCATATTGATTCCAATGTATCGCGAATAACAACGGAAGCGAGCAAAGGGCAAACAAATGTTCCCACAGGCAAAGTGTGTTAGCTAAGACAGCTGTATCAGCCCATTCGTACCTAACACATAGACCAACGGATATTGTAGTTAATGTTGATTGGCTGGAGGAATCGCATTACAAATCAAAACACTCAAGACACACCACTCCCACAAGAATGTAACAGCTGAGCTGTGCATGTGCACTTCATATGACCCAAATGGATGTATTTATATATTTGGCCTACTCTCACCTCAAAGGATAGACGAGAGAGGCAGCCGTCAGCTTGACTTTGAACCAAGCTTCTGAATCCCGGGGAGGAGAAGCGGGTGACGCTGCATCTCCACCCATTTAATTGCTCTGGAGGAAGGGCGTCTTAAGAAGAAAGACACCAACCTTCCCTCCTCTGCCTGTTCAAACAGGAGCTAAGGAGTTTTTTTTCCTCTATCTGTTCTTTACAAACAGCCAGACATTGTTCAAACTGCTTGTCGATAGTGGAGCCCAATGCTGTTCATAGCGGTTTCGGTACAGTTCTCTGAGTTCCTGGCATAAGCATACGTGTAGTCACTTCAAAGCACCTAAACCTTTTTTTAGTGCCAAAAGTAGAAACTAAAACATTTATATATTCAAAAAGTTGACAGGCACAAATGTGTTACAAAAGCTTATTTCAATCCTTTTCATGAATACCAAAAGATGGACTCTGCTGTCACAATATTTGAAGTACATGTCATGGAGTTTTGTATGGTTGCCTTGCCTCATCTAGTTCTGGCTCCCATTTTTCATTGTGCATGCCCTTTGACGTTTTGACAGCCCAAGGGGTGGTGGGGGAGGCGACCCATGCTGTGCTTTGAAGCTCCTAGTGGAAGCTCTGAGGCCTACAGAGAGACAGTCTTTGGACTTGGACAGTGCCCCAAGCTAAACACTGGGTCATTGTGGTCCAAGCCTGTTGAGGTTGGCAGCAGCTACTGGGTGTATGAGCCTGAAGGATCTTTAAGGGAAGGCAACTTTTTCTTGTCATTCAGAGGGCTGCTGTTTCTAGGCATTCCATTGGAAATGGGAATGGAGAGGACAACGGAGCGGGAAAAGAAGACAATGACCCTGTCTGGGAACGACGATGGAACTGTGATATGAAGTCCAAAGCTATAGATAATGGTAAAAAAGTATGTTTCCCACAATGCAAAACGGATGTTCAACTGAGGACTTTTGAAGAGAAGTGCATCTGAAATAAAACAACTGAATACTGGTACTCTGTAAAGTCGAACATTGTCACCTTGCCAAAACCTACGTGGTAGGAACGATTGAAGTGCACTGAGGTCTTCAGAATCAAGTCCAGTACAGCTACCACTGGCCCCCTGGATGAAAGGGAACTCTTCACATGGCAGTTGTCATTCACATGGCAATCGTCATGGAGATTCAATTCAAGGCAGAGTAGTAGAGGAGCGTTTCCTCATTACAGACCCTAGTCAGGATACAGGAAGGACGATTGATCCGCAAAGCTGTGACAGAGGCCCTATCCTCTTCTGCCCAGTCCGCAGATTCCGAAGGCGGGAATCTTAACGAGCTAACAAGGTACACAATTGGATTTGCGGCACATGTGAGTCACGAGGAAGCAAGGCCAGGCCGCTTCTAACATGTGGCTTTGCTAGGACAACTCTAAAGCACTGGAGTGAAAGGGAGGAGGCTCAAATAGAAGGGATTTACAATGAAAAGAAAGGGAAATGAGAGAGAGAGGGGCCAGGAGTGCAAAGCACAGAGTATCGAATTTACCGTGGCTCCACGTAATGAAAGTGTTCCTCTATACACACTTCTTTCAGCGTATAATGTAATAAAAGTCTGATCAGGGGTTGCGAGGTAGGAGACGGAGAATCTCCAGGAGGAGAGGCTATGAGTTGTGAATCTGGTGGTAAGGGAAGGTGAAGCTCTGATACTCGGTAGGGAATAAATACCACAACCAGCAATGAATCTTACATCCGCATCAGGACAAGCCACACCCCGCCAATGGACACATTGATTTCCACCAGGTAAAATGCACAGTGACAGACAGATGAACTGATGTGCTTCAGGCTTGTAAGCACTGGCTTGCCCGTGTCTGTCTCGTCCAAGACCTTCTAAAGACATGAGGTTCTTAGAAGCCTCAGTGGGCTTTCCCCATGGCTAGAAGATCATTGTTGCCATGGAGAAGCCAATGTGATGCCAGCACTCTGGTGAATAATCATGCCCTAATTATAAAATGACACGGGGAATGCCAGAACATTTTTGGGGAATGTGGTTCAGTGTGGGGGGAAAAGGATCCTTCCAAGACACTGTAAAGGCTGCTGTGTTAATAAAGCTTTACCACCAATTCAATAGTTACAGACCATTTTGGGGGGTGTAGCAGTGAAATGAACCTTAGCTAAACATTATTTATTGGACCAAAACATTTCTTTTTCCAGGCGCTTTTGTGTCCTCCACCACCTCGTTCCACAAACAGTCCTCCATTCCTGGAAGTCCAAGTCATTGAGATGCACTGTCAGGCTCAGTACCAAGCATACAAAGCCCAGTGACTGACAGCTGGACTTCAGCCTGTGCTATGTCTTCTTTTTGGATGCATACAAAAGACAAGAGAGGGGCCTGTCACCCAGGCAATAGAGTGCTACCCTTTTAGTCAAACCCCCCACCCCACCCCCACCCTTCTCTCTGCTGGTATCCTCATCCTACCCTTGCAATATAAGAGACAAATGAAGTACCTAAAGGAGAGGAAGACAGTGGGGGTTTTCTAGCGACGAATTCTAGAGGGTCAGCCTCACTGCGTGGTGGCGTGTACCAAGTAGCCGCTCACTAGCCATTTCAATAGGTACACACACAAATACAAGAGTCCTCATTGAGACCAGTGTGAAAGACAAGAATGGCCACTAGGAAGGGAGATGTGGAACGTTGTGCAACATCACAAGTGATTAAGATTCGCCTTGATCTTTAATTTCCCGGCCCTTTTGTTTTGCTGGTTGAGAAGAATGCATTCCATAGGTGCCGTGGTAAACCAAGTCTTTGTGGGATGAATGTGCCCAAGTGTAAACCATGGTAAGCTACCTTAGCCTGACAGAAAAGGCATGTCACATCTTAAAGAAAACACTGTGTTTTAAATTCCCCAGCGGATGCTTTCACCCTTCACTGTCACCTTACAAAGTAGCTTCTCTGATTTCAATAATCCATACGGAGTGACGGCGCTGAATGGTCCTCGACGCTCCCACAGCTGCTGTGGGTCTGCCAGGCTCTCCTTCACTGGGTTACAGGCTGCATTTATCTCCCTGGAAACAACCTCTCCCTAGCTGAACTCTCCTACATTCACTTGTGTGTACAGCTGAGGTCTGAAAGGGACCAAAGTGTTCCCTCAAGAATGAGTGGTGGCTGCCAGGATAATTGCCCGTTGACAGTGGCCTGCCTCACTCTGAGGAAAGAATGAGGAAAGAGTGATCATAGTTCACTTTGTGACTTTGTAGTGTCCAAAAGTGAGAACAACATGACCATGAAGGGAAGAAATTAAACAAATGTGTATAAAAGTATTAAACTATTGGTATAGGCCAAGGCTGGCTTACTTATCATTTGAGGAGGGGGGGTATTTTTGGGAGGACGCAGGAAACTGATACACACACCGCTCTTTTTTCTTTTTTCTGATACGATACTCTACTCTGCCCCCTAAGAGCATTGGAAGGGCACACTGCGTTTACTATACACTGCCAAGTCATAACTAGCTTTTGTTTTTAATTGCCCACTTCTCCTCTCACTTAGCAGCCAGAGGCAGCTTAGTCTTACTGAATAAACAGGCAAGACAGTGAGACTGGCCACGGTGTCGGATTACCTTTTCATGTCCCCTTATGATTTGCAGCGTTACCACTAGGGCCCATGGGGGACTTCCAGAAGGTTACCCTGGGACATATAGGCTGTGGGGCCTTACATGTAGGCAACTAATGTCTCCCTAGCTCTATTCATTGGTCAGCTTTTGAAGGCCTGAAAGCATGGGCGATCTTGAAGCAAACCAACATTTTCTCAAGAGTAACTGGGCAAACCATTATTGAATTTTTCAATAAACTGAACTGAATTGAGCAGAGTAGATGTGTACTGAACGGAAGCGTGTGAGTGAACAGGGAGACGGCCGGACTCACAGTGTCTCCTATCTTCAGGTCGGCACACTTCCTGAGGCCCGTCAGCGGCTGTCCGTCCTGACAAGTGGCGGTGAAGGACAGACTGATGTCTTCAGGCTGGTCCCACACTGTCAGCTCCACCTTGGAACGAATGTTCTATAGACAGAGAGAGAGAGAGAGAGAGAGAGAGAGAGAGAGAGAGAGAGAGAGAGAGAGAGAGAGAGACAGAGAGACAGAGAGAGAGACAGAGACAGAGAGAGAGACAGAGACAGAGACAGAGAGAGAGACAGAGACAGAGAGAGAGACAGAGAGAGAGACAGAGACAGAGAGAGAGAGACACACACACACACACATAAGCAGGTTAGTTACCAAATCAAACAGCTGCTGAACTACTGTGGACATTATTACTGGTAATTTTAGAGAGAATAAAATGAAGAAGCCACTATACTGTGGGGTAGACCCAGAGTTTGGGCAGGGATGCAGAAGTGTTTGCAATGATGTCATGTGGTACATGTGTAGACCAATATGGGGGTGCACTAATGGCCATGTATTTCTTAAAATCTGCTGACAGTGCTTTTGCAGTAAATGCAAACATGCTCACAGCAGAGTTAACGTTTTCATGAGAAATTACATTTAACAAAAACAAACCTGTGAGCATTTTATCTTTCCAAGCCAAAAACCCGCATTCATCTCCACAAGAATTTGAAACTGGTGAGGCACATGGAACCCCGGTTTAGATCATTAGTTAGATTATTCTTTCTCAGTCTTCCAAAGCAGACCTTAATTAAAAACCTTACGACATAAGTATTAACCCCTCTGCGACCATATTCATTCTGCAGGAGATAAAGGTCACTTTATTGGTCTACACAAACAATTTGAATGAAAACAATTCCTCATATCTGGCTAAATTAGGCCATATTCTAAGAAGGGGATCAACCTTGATATCTAGAACCGCAAAAGTTGGGAAAAGATTCTTTGTGGATCAAAATGCCCACATTTCGGATTGAAACACAGCAACCCCAATGGTGCGATTTGTTATACTTTTATGTATTTGGTATATGAAAAACCCAATAATTTAAAGACAAACTGACTTTCTCTATAGACTAGACTAGAATTGCTTGGTACCAGTATCACCTCAGAAAATGCACATCAGCGCATTTTTAAGCCTTTTACCATGAACATAATAAAACAAGCTGTCATTTGTCCTGTTCACTGCAAGTAAAATGCTTGACAGCAAAAACTAACAAAGAACACAAGTTGATTGAATCCAGAAAATGGTTTCTAAAACAAACAAAAATGAAAAAAAAGAAGTAACATCTATTCATCTAGTACAAAAAGAAATGTAAATATGACAAAACGCCCACACATGCACAAACACACACGTGCACTTTAACAACTGTGCTGTCAATTTTTGCACAAAGATCAGAAGATACTTACATTATAGGCATTAATAATCAATTGAATAATGTTTTTGGAGTCCGCATCGAGAATCTCCACTGTGGTCCCAGGTATCAGTGCTGTGAAATTCTTGATAAACAAAACGACAACAACGAGTGAGACTTTCAAAACGAAAAGAAAATGAATCAAACAGCTGACTAGCTCCATCAAATGGTACCTTGTAAATGACGTAAAGCCGTTTAGTCACAGCAAAGATTAGATAGATGTTGTTTTCTGCCAGCTTCTCACCCAGGAGTGCCAGAGAGGGATAGTCCTACAGATAGAAAGGGGCAAGGGTCACACATCTGATCACACTGTTTTATACTAGCCTACTTCCCATAGCGCTGTCACACTGTTAGTGAAGGGAAGTCATTTCTCTTCAGATTTCAATGGGGTGTTTATATTGGAGTCCCCAGCCATATCCGGGTTTACACCCGGAGTAAAGACTGAAAATAAGCAGCTAAATATGTGTTTATTTATTGGAGTCGACCTTGAAGTGTATTAACCTTTTTCCAACTTCTCCAGTTCTAACTCATTTCTGAAGCAGAGTTCTGGATGGCAGGATAAGCAAAAAAAAACGAGGTGTTCCTGAACATTTTAGAATAATAAAAAGATAGGAAACCAGCTTTACTTGTTTGGAGTTCAACAAGTTTATACCCACTCCACCCATAATATTATGCCTTGCCATGCAAGTTAGTTAACTAAACAAAATACAGGCCTGTAAAACAGCCACAGAGAATGTTGTGAGCAACTAGACTGACAATAATAGAGAGGACCATAATTTAATATAATATATTTTGTCCAATTGGATATTCTCATTGAGGACAAAAGAGCCCACATGACGCAAATTAGGTCCGAATTGCAGAAGCTTTTTTGGCTACATTGTTTACAATTATGCCTGAAACCTCCTCTTTGAGAAGTTTGATCTCATCATAAATAGCTTAAATGTGAGCTTAACTATAATAATAAATTGCTATTAAATCTTTACCTTAAGCATAAAGCCTGACATTAGACAAGGAAATCCAATTCAGCATGAATAGAGAATAGAGAAAAAAACCAATTCAAACTTTGGCTTAGAGGAAAGCCAGACAGTCTTGAAATGTAAGCCTATGTATTATTTTCTGTACTATTGTTCTCAAGAACGTCTGTCTGAAGGTCTTCACTCTTATCTGTTCTCACCATTTGCGTGGAGCCACTGTACTCATTCTTTTTATCGAGGTGACACTGTCCGTCGTGAGGCTGGACCAGGCCCCCAAGCTTGCCATCCAAGGCCAGGTGAGGCACATCATCTGTGGTGAACACCAGGAGATGGAAGGCCTCCTTCCTCCAGCCAATCCTGTCCTGTTGGCACAAAATAGCTGGTTGGACAGACAGCACCACTGAGGCTCATTTGACATGTAGGGACGAGTCGGCATAATACATCAAGGAAGTATTTGAATGTAAAAATCATTCACACAAAATATCTGTGGTGGTGACAAACAAAACTCGCTATGTACTGTAAACACAGTTGGATTATGGATCTCTACGATATGAAATGGCCTTAATAACTAAATGTGACTACACATTTTATAAAATGACTGACACTATGTCCAGAAATCCACGCCTTCCAAAGGATCTGTACCAGAAATCCATCACCTTTCACCATCCTGCAAATCATTGACCCACATTCATGACACAAGGTGGGAAAGGCAGATGTAAACAACAGAGAGCTTCATAACAGCCAGAGGTTTCTCCAGCGGGCCTAGGCCTGGCCGCTCTCAATAGGAAGCAGGGGGAAGAGGGGGGGTCAACAGGCAGTGGCTGAGTGAGCATTGGCTGGGGAACGCTGACTAATGGCGTGACACTAAACAAACCTGACCTTTCAACCACTTAATGAGGCAGAATAGAGATGTAGCTGAGCTCCGCATTCTGACGGTTAGAAGTATTCGCTATCATTGTCTTTCGCTAAATTGGATAATTTGAGCTCTGAAGTTGCATCATAGACCCAAGCTATTTCCTGTTGATGTTTATCTTGGAGGGCTACTTTCCTGTTCTTTTCTTTTTGTTTTAAAATGGTCAATGGTTTCGTGTTTGAAATCCATAACCATGAATATGCCTTGACAGTAACATAAAGCTCTTTTTTTTGCTGGCTCAAGCCCAGTGAGTGATTAAAAAGAAGTTGTAAGGATAAAGTATAAGAAGGAAGCTAAATGGGGGAGGGAATCGTTCTCTGAAATTGTAAAAACAATTATCCAGTGAGCAAAACACTGAGCTGAGGATGTTACTGGGCCTGATTCTGGACCTCTTGTTTACCCAGCTGTACTTCTTATTTAGCCTCTCTCAGCTTTTCATTAAATGTGTCATATGCAGTCCACTGTGGGAGCATCTCATTCGTCTTGAAATGGCTACCTCCATTTGTCTCTTGACAGTTAAGGGAGGTCTTAAAATGAAAGTTAAGCCAAACTTCCTAAAGGCTTTTATTTTCACAGTCTAATTGCATACTCTATTCCAAACAAATTGACAGTTTGAACTGGTACGGTAAATGGCAGTTAGATAGATGCTAAACCAAGCTGTTTATAATAAGCAGATATAGAAGGAAGAACAGACTAATGAGGGAGGGAGTAAAGATACACTACTGAGATGCAAGGTGCTGTATTGGACAGCTCACCCCGCAAACAGCAGCTTGCACAATGGCGTCGAAGCCACCCTCTGGGGCGTCCCGGTTGCGAGATACCATCTGCTTCTGCACCTCCTCATTGAAGCGATCCACCTTGTCGGTCAGGGAGAGTAGGTGGCGGAAGCCAAAGGAGGGGACACAGTTGGGGAACAGCTTGTATCTATGGGATAAAAAGGACAAAAAGTAATCACACAGTCATACCTTGACAGGTTAAGTTAGGAGTTATGAGGGTCAGGAGCAAAACAGTAATAGCATGGATCGAAAACTAATGTATTGGTAATGCTAGAGTGGCTAAAGTGGCTCTAGAGAATGTGGGTATCGGCGTTTCGGTAAGTGCAGCTGTATCAAAAAGACTGATATCTAGGGACAGGTGCACTTTTAGATTCCTCAAATATTGTTTTATACTGACAGCTACCAGTGTGTATTAGCAATTGAAAGGAATTTAGTCGATATTTAACTTTATAAAATTACCTATCCCAGTTTCACACATATGTAATTACAGTATGCTAACTATAAAAAGACTATAAAAATGTAATTCGATTTTTTTTTACTTAACCACTTAACTATAATGTATCGGATAATTAAACACTGAATATAGGACATATCTACAGTATGTATAAACTTGGGATGGCAGGGAAAATAACTGAAATTGAAATGTTGTCTTCTGCCTTCTGCTTCAATGTTTGCATTACACACACAGCCCGCTGATGCTATAACCTACTTGGGCAGTGATGCGTGACTGTGGGCAGTAAGTTAGTGCAGTGTAAGCTAACCTCCAGGGCAAAATGGGGATGTGCAGCTGCATTTCCCTCTCTCTCTATTCTGTGCCGTCATCAGTAACACTCAATGTCAACAACTCACTAGCAGCCAAAAGCCATTTTGTAAACTTTCTCTTGCTGTCACTTAATCCTTATGATCAGTCCAACAGCTAAACACACCCTCATACTATGCGATTGATAAATGTTTAAAAATAGACATGTCCATGTACACTGAATTATTGATACAATCACTTTGTATGCTAGTCCCTCTAAAACGAGGCTCAATTTTTGTTTGTTGCATGCCTTCAGTCTAGACTACTTTGCTAGAACAGAAATAGTAACAGTTCTGTTTATATTTAACATAATGACAATTATCCTAAACATATAAATCTTCGTTCTTTGTTTTTCGTTCTAATGCAAGATCCGACAGTTTCATTCATATCCTTTCATCTGAGCCACAGGGAAACCCCTCCATACCCGTTGCATGGATTCTCCTGATATTTTGATGCTGTGTAGGAGAAGGGAGACAAGTTCTTGTCAACAAAGGATCCAAAGCCTAGCCTGAAGTTGCTAGTGAGCTTGCCCATCTCCTCAGCCAGCTTGGTACCCAGGTTGCGAATGGTGTCCAGGTCATCCTTCATGGACAGTGAGAGATCCATCAAGTAGTAGAGGTCCACAGGGTAGTCCTCCACCTGACGCACCTGGACTTCAAACGAGGTCTGGTCACCTGGAGGTGGTAGATTAAAATGTTGCTTCAATTCAGTCAACAAAGTACACAGCACTATGTTTGTATGTTTTAGAATGATCTTTCTTTACAGTACAGTCCTGCAGTTCATACTTGCAACACATCCTGCTTTCAAACTTGTTTTAACACATTAACTCAAATGTCCCATATCGTGGCCCTGAGAGACCTTCTTTGGGCAGTTATATCATACCGTACCTGGTCTGAGACTCAGAGAGACCTTCTGAGGCATGATCTGTATGACATCGTACTGAGTGGCTCCAGAACCTTTGGAGCTCAGGGGTTTGCTCAGCAGAACCGATGTTGTGCTGCTCGGGTACTCGATGAACCTGTCATCACAACCCCGCTTCTGCAAGTTAGGACTCAAATCACACCGCGACGTCAAAGTTCGCGCCCTCCCGAAATCCTAGGAGGAGGAAAACAAAGGAATCATCCTGGTAAACATCATGTAATGTTGCTAAGTTTTGTGTGCTGAGATTCTTTTAAACTGTAGTGCTGACCAGAAGTATAAATGCTATGATATGTAAATCTGTAATGTGCTGATGTGCCAACACTTTGTTTCGCGGAAGATGTGCACTGTGCACCCATGAGCGCTTACTTGTTGTGCACACCAGGCACAGCTTGGGTGAATGAGGAGGCACTCTTCGCAGGATGTAGCGCTGCCACTCATACACACATTGAGACCTGGAAGGATGATGGAAGTTAAAAGGTTATTTCAGAATTGTGAATACCTAACAAATGTGCAGAAAATATTTATGTTGTGATTATTAGAACTATTAATGCTTTTATTTTCAATATCAATAGTTCAATATATTTCAGTAAACAAAATCGAAAAGGAAGAGAAGCTAGCACCATCTTCCATAAAAAAAAAAAAAAAAATCTAGAACATCTTAACCCAAGTTCCATCTCAACCTAGTATAGCTTGACCGGAAACAATTGCGTGCGATTGGCAACATAGTGACTGCTGCTGCAAAAACCTAGTGAGTGCGTGCTCGACCGAAAAAAAAAAGATCTCTAAGTATTTGTATTGTTGTGTGTTGTAAACACATTTGCTATATTAGAAATAGTACAGACATTTAAAAAAAAAGAAACAAATGTACACGTGTACTGTATATCCTACCTTGAACAGTGTGCAGAATAAACGTTTCCAAAATCAGGCAACTTAAAACTGCTCGGCAAATAATAACCCACTGGCAACACATGATCTCACGAAGCGTTTTCTATTTTCAAGATTGTATTTATTTGTCCGAAGTTCTCTCGGACACCGATGAAAAGTCCGATGGTCGGACAGTTTATTTAATCCAAAACATGTCTTCTAGTTTCTGAAAAGGACAATCCCAAATCGACTTTGTTAATGACTGCACAATCTATAGGTAAGGAACGGGCTCATATTGTTCACGCGTTCTCTTCATAAATATGACTCAGTGACATGCTATTCAACACGAAATCCTTATTGACGTGAAGTGAAGTGAACAGATTTCTTGGGGTTTCTGCAGCCTCCACGTCCATAGAACTTCATATGGTTAGTATTTTTCCACAGATTTTCCTGAAATACCCAATGTTTCCGAGCAATTAACTTCACGAACTAATAAGCATATCCACACCCTATACATTTGCATAGATCGAACTGTTGTCTAGCTATTCCGTACTTTGTGTTGTTAGATGTTCACGTCTACAGTTCGATTCCCAGTTGGAGTCTCCGCCCAGAACTTACTCGGAGGTGGCAACGCTTTGGAAGGGAGCTGTTCCAATAGGCCTACATTTTAGACATTACGCCCATATTTAGTTCACGATCTGAGGTCACATGAAATATTCAACACGTGTCACACTGTTGCTTCCTTCAGGATATGATCTCTTATCTCCCTAAGCCAAATGACATTGTTGACCATCTTTACAACAGCCATCTATTGTTCTACATCTACATGCAATATAGGATTATTATATATTTTCTTTTTTTTTTTGCAGTTGGCTGTATTGTCGTACAGTGCTACGGTCATCCGTTCCTACAATGCAGTGCAGTAAATAGGGGGCTTAGAGCAAAAAATGGTTACGAAATACTACACAGTAATACGTATTTTTCAGTAATGCTTACATAAGTAGCCATTACTGTACGTAGGTTTGAACTATGGATGCCACTTGATCAATATAAGTGTAGCCCTAATCTCATCAGAGACAGCTCTCCTTCCTTCTATTCTTCGCCCTTGTACTCTTCCTCCTCCTCCTCCACCTCTTCCACGTCCTCTTCCCCCTCCACCTCTTCCTCCTCCTCCACCACCTCTTACACGTCCTCTTCCTCGTCCACGTGTGGCATGTACTCAGCAGGCCATGTTGTAAGCCTGCAACTGTAGTTAACCTTTATACATTTAATTTGCACCCACGACAAACTACATTTTAAGGAAAAGAAATATGTATAATAGCCACATAAGATCACTGACTCTTTATAAACATACGCACAATATAGACATGGAGGAATATCCCTATGGTATCATAGGCGGTTTAATGAACTCGGTTTCCAATATTGTCCCCTTGATGCCTGATAAATTAACCTGATCTATGACTCATCATCTCAGAGTATGATCTGTAGGCAATAATGCAGATTGGCTATAGAGCTCAAAGAGTAACAAGACGTCCCAAGTAAACCTCGTTGCAGCATCATCACGATTTTGGAAAAATGCAAAAATCAGGTGGCAGCAGTAATCATGTGGGTGTGACAAAATGTGCTGTCTGAGCGTTATGCATTTAGAAACTTTGCTGACATGAAATGTACGTTGTGTGGTTTCTAGGTTCTCAATAGTTTGATGTTTTAAATAGGCTATCTCAAACAGCCTTCAACTGCTGTATGGCCAGTCAGGTTGGATTTGGTATTCCAATGCAAATCAAAGCAATGTTGTAAAATGTGTTTTTTCTAAGCTGGATAGTTGTTTTGCACTTGGTGCCGTCCAAAATACACAATTTTTTAACAGATAAAAGGTAATGTCTAGTTATTCTTCAAGGGTTTCATTAACAGAACCGATGTTGTAAAACATCCCCACGTCCGAATCGCTCTCAAAAGGTTTGCATCCATGTAGCCTTTCAGGAACAACCCCATTTCAAACGATTGGACTCGGTGGCCAGTGATGATCCATGCCCTTGCTCACTTTCACTCAAGCGAAAGTTCGTTTTAATTACACCGATTCTGACAACACACTTCACCGAATTTTTTTTAATTAGCCTCTTGTTTGGTTGAATAGAGAGGCTATAACGCCGCCGACATACATAGTTTGGAGTAATTAATTCGCGAGCGTTAGAAGACAACCCCATCTACTGGAGAACGATTAAAATATAAAATGTCGTTTACTAACGCGGATTGTTTTAATTCGGGCATCATTAATCGCAGAATGATCTTAAATTATTCCTGTGGTGAAGACCTTACATTTATCAGCTATCAGTGTTTGTTAGTAAATCCACGCATTTGACAGGATAATTATTCGGTTTGTAAACGACTTTGTACACTTGTAAACAAAGAAGCATTACAAGGTACTCAAATTCAGAGATACTGCACAGTTTATAGTATCTTATTTGCAGGAACAGAGGGCAAACAATACTTTACAATCTTAACTGTAATACAACTTGAAATGTATGACATTTGACAAAAACGTAAAACAAAATGTTGGGTTAATTTGGAAGTTTTACATTTCCTCTCAGATAGCCCCACATAGAAACTAGGGTCACCCAACACATGCCAACAGCAACTGTAACAGCAAGTAACTGAATTGTATCAAAAACTGATATTTGCATCAAGAAAAGGATATGATCATATCAAAAAATATTTAAATTATACCCAAAAAGTTTACTTGAAAGAACAAACAAAGAATATCCAATCCGATTGCTCTCAGTGTGTCAAATCTGTGGACCCGGTCAATAAGTTAGAGGTCATCTCTACGATAGTTGTGAGGGGCAGACCACAGAGGAAACCCTGGTGCTTGGCCCTTAGCTTCAGTAGGGCGTCCACGATACTCTGCCTCCCCATCTCCGGGTGGCGCTCTGAAAGCCGAGTCATCAGCGTGTCAAAGCTGCCCATGGTGGCGTAGTGCTGGGGCACACAAGTGCCCGAGGCTGTAGGTGAATCACAAACCACTATCCTCTTCTCCAATCTGGAGCGCAACGGGTGCTGACGTATCACCTGCTGGACGGAAAAGAAAAACAGTGCTACAAAGTAACAGACGTAGACCAAGATTATTAATATTTTTAGGAACATTTAAACATATCTAAACTTTGTTTCAGAGTATTAAGTTTTCTTTTCAATGAGACAATTTAAAGAAATGGCATTGCCATATGTACTCATTAATATTTGTTAGCAGTCAAAATAACTGCAAATAGATTATTTCCTGAAGCCACCTTACCGCCTTACTGCACCTCTCTAGACACTTTTGGACATTTTAGTTTTGTTTGGGCAAACTAGTAAGGCTTCTCTCACTGTTTCACTGAATCTATTCGATAGTGTTTCCTTGAGGCCATGTCCATTTTCTGCAAATACATAATGTGCCTACTTTTCCCCTCATATACCCTTTTCCCCAATCCTATTCTCCTTGTCACAGGCAAACCGTCCTTCGAATTTGACATCCCATTTACCTGTTAATCCATCCCATTCAACTTCTTATACATTCCATACCTCACAGTCAGGTGACAACTAATAGGTGCCTGGACAGTGAAATAACCATGTACAGATAGGGAAAGAGTTGTATTTACAGGTGATGCTAAGGATCCCTGCAGAGCGGGCTTAGGGTCAGGAATATCACAGTTTAATAAATAATTTTTGTTCGTATATTTTTTATCTGGCCGTGCCGAGAGCGGATAGAGGGGGGTGGCTTTGAGACGTCAATGCTCACCGTTAAGCTTTCTGGAGGGGTCGGGGGCTCAAATTAACAAAACATCCGGGATGGAAGGTGCCCACTTAAACCCCAAAGACATATCTGCTCTCAACCCAAATCCTTTCTAAATATTGTTTTTTAGAGTGCTCAAAAGTGGATTTAAGGCATAATGGCTATTACAACACCATGTACTGTGTATTATGAAAAACAGATTAGGGTCTTCATTTCACCTTCACTGAGGCACTGCTGGAACTGGTCTTGAAGCCTTTGGGTCTGGTAGTGTCTCCTGAAGGCCTGGGCTTGTGGCTAGCAGAGAGGGTCTGGTCTTTGGCTTGCCCTTGGCACTGTCTGTCGTTTTCACTGCTGGGTCTCTGGATGTGCGTCACATGGACAGGGTGGCCCTGCATGCTGCTGCCGTTCATCTCCTTCACTGCATCCTCAGCAGATAGAGCACCATTCACTGTCACCATGGCAACTCTGGAGGTAAAACAAAAGCTAAGTCGTTATGGCAATTCAATCTTTTTTTCTTTTAAGTATTAGCTGTTTGATCAGGGTCGCAGACTTGACTCATTTACTCAAGTCGAGTGTGAACTTTTCCAAACTAAAAGTAGTATGGCCACAGAAAGCCTGCAACGTTAATTTAATGTTCTATCGGCTCACATTGGCCTGAGCTTACATCAACAGAACCAACATCCAGATGTTTTTAGATTACAATGGTTTGCATCATTTACAGAACCAAATCTACTCTGTTGAAAGGCATTTCGATGTCTACCTATAGACTATATATGACGTAACCATTTAGCAAAGTATGAGAAATGGCCTATTGAAGTATAACCTCTGATGTCACCATGTCAAAACTACAATTTGCATTAATTTGGTAGCAAACCTAAACCTAGAGAGTATTTGCATGTTTTCAAACCGCAAAAGACACATACAAAATATACTTGGCCAGATACGTCACATTTTCATAATGCTGCAATAGTCCTAAATATACATGGGTTTAAGACATTTAATTAAGCTATTGTGATGAAGGGTCGTAAAAAGTTAAGATTCTGTCACTTTGAAATGTCTGTCTCAAGATTACAGATACACATTACAGTTATACAATATCGTACATTTTAAATATTAAGGAATAGGCGGGCAACTTTTCATCAGACTTTGGCCAGCAGATCAAGTAATTTGAATGAATTTGCCAAAGTAGAATGAACGGACATTGCTTGATCATATTTGACAATTGATCATATGACAACAGCCGGTCATAGAACTTTTGAAAATAATCAAGTATGCTGGCAGTAGAACTGCAGATTACAGCAATGCATTGGTGGTTTTCAACAGGAATCTAGCCTAGGCTTAAATAAAACTGCTCAATGACACACACTGGAAATAAGTGCAACTCAAACCACATCTGTGTTCGGGAGGTAATATGAGTGTTATGACACTTCATGAGAATACCATGGCTTGTAAACATTGTTTGCCTACCTGAGGTTGTTAGTAAAAGCTGAAATGCTGACCTCAGAGACCTGATACTTCACCAACCACAGCATCACATCCCTCTGATGAGACAAACAGAAACCTAACTCTACTGCACTCAGGTGGCCATTCTACATATTATACACATTACATCTCAAAGAAGATGTTTCATTTTCCTTATATTCTCATTACAATATTGTACAGGTACAGACAGTATTGGAGCCAGGACATAGGGAAGTCAAAACCGTTTCTTGCAAACTTACTTCAGTAACATTACTGGGTATGCCTTTCAGACACAGGAATGCTTTCTGGGCCTTCTCTTCTTTTTCAAAAGTTCCTAAACATACATCAAACTCAAGTCTCACATACAGAACATTCTGAATGTGGATATTGCTGGCTGCTCAGCAATAAAAACAATTCCTGAGGGTTGGATGCACTTTCTCTAGTACTCGCCATCATTTCTCTCCTCCGCGTCCACTGGTGGGGCATCTTCTTTCCCTGCAGACACTGTTGGTCCAAGGTCCTCCTTGGCATCATACCACGCCTCACTGGCGTTTAGCTCTTTACTTGGGCCTGGTAACGGAAGAGAGAGGAAACAGGCTCACATTGATCGCTTATTAACGGTCTCCACACATTTCAGGTAGATTCCTTGAGTGAAACAAGTGTAATTACTAAGATGTGAGACATGCTAAAAGTCTTTCCTTTGCCACTGACAGATTGGCATGAAGCCTTTTGACACATTGCAAACACCTTCACCGGGAGAAGACAGGATCCCTAGCAACTGAGTCACCTGGCCTGTATCCAGTGTTGGTGCCAGTTAATCGGCTGCAGAGAGTGATGGCTCTTCCCAATCGGCTGCTGTCTACCTTGGGTTGGGAAATTGGACCTATTGCAGTCTCCTGGCAAAAGCAGATCAACAACTGAGAATGCAAACATCATTTTAAATAGAGATCTATGCCAGGCCCGATGGATGGGTGGTAGATCTGCACTATTGCAGTTTGATTATTCATACCATGGAACCTTCGCCCTTTCCTTCAACATCCCTTCTCAGCAGCTGCTGGAACCTCTTCTCAGAGTAACTGGAATGACATTAATAGTAAATGACTGATCCTCTCTAAACAAATAATATACATTTGAAAAAACAAATCTAGCATCAAAAGAATCCCCAAAATTATGTATAGCTGGTATACATACTCAGTTGAGCCATTTCTCAACGCTTCACCGATGATCTGAAAAGGATGACGTACAACGTTGAGATTGTTAATTGCAGACACCCACACTCCTCCTAACCTGCTGTTTGTACTGCATGGGTACTGAGTCTAACCTGTGCTGGTACGTAACAGGCCCCGGTGGTGACCTTCTGGGAGTCCACAGACAGAGGCTTGAGACGGTCCAGAGGCACCCCTGCCTGGATCTTAGCCCTCATTTCCCTGTAGTCAGACTGCAGTACCTGCAGCACCTTCACCAGGCATTCAGGGGGCCCCTCTATGCTGCAGGGGAGGGAGAGAACATGCCACATAAAAACAGACAAGTCCATCCTCTGAGGGTTGTCCTGCATAAAAACAGGACAATCTTATGTCTGGATGATATCAGCTTGTATTTCACTTTTTTTTTTGCATGTGATTCTACTACAAATAATATCCCGTCACAAAGCATGAAACTACAACAACCAATCTTTAGGTGCTCCAACAAACCTTTGGAGAAGACTGTCTCCCTCGGGGGTGGCGTAGTAGTGTCTCCAACAGTGCTGTTGGCACATCCCAAACTGCAGGGCCAGTAGGCATAGCTCTGCTCGCTGGGCACGTTCACATCGACCCTCCAGACCACAGCCTACATCATTTGTTGCTCCATCAACACTGGTTTAGACACACAGCGATACAAGCATGCCTCTTTCAACGGATTCACCAGGGAGAGATGGGTGCAACAAGTTGACACATTCTGTTTATAACGCCACTCCGGTTGTTATGACAATATTAAGTACCTGGCCATTTTCTCCAGCAGTTGTTCTTTGGCATATTTTAGCTTCATGAATTCCTAAAAAAAAGCATTAAAACAAACTGAACTAACTGACCTGAGGTTTAAAAAAACAAAACAACGTGTCAACTTATTACAGAACTTGTGTCGACAGTACCTCATGAAGATAGTCCAGGTCAGCCATGTGGACTTCAGTGATGACATGTTTGTCGGCGGTGGCTGGGCTCTGGGTCTGGGTGGCAGCCTGCTGGTTTCCCCCCAGGCTGTGGTCGGTACCCACGGAGATGTTGCAGGTGGGCGCCAGGGGAAGAGTATTGGTGGACCTCTCCGCCATCCTTGGTTTGGAAGTAAAGCAGTACCTCGATCTTCTCTGCTCAGGCGTGACTGGTGCAGAGTGAACGCCACTGATTCGTGGTGTAACACCACCAACGGTCTTGCACATGACGATGCTCTTGTCCTCTTCCATGATGCTGTGGTAGTCTTCGTTCTCCCCTCCACACCTCCAGTTAACCTGCGCCCCGCTGGCAGCCTGTGAGGGACAGCTGTCGGTCTTGTAGGAACCGCCACAACGCTCATCGTGGCAGTACTGGAAGCTGTCTCCTTCGTGTAAGGACATGTCACTGTTGGCATCAGCAAGGTCACTGCGAGTCTCCCCTGGGCTGGTCTGCTCAGTGCTCCCCCTAGTAGCCACTATAGAATCCTCCCGCTCACACTCCACTGGTTGATTAGTGTCATTCCACTCGCAGCGGTCCATGCAGGCACTCAAGTAACTGTAGGTCTCAGGAAGCTGCTCCTGATCTATCATTGGGTAGTACAAACTGCAGTAGAGACAGGGACATAATAAGTCACATTTTTCTTAAATAGTTTGGAAAAGGTTATAGGAGAAATCCATTCCAAGACTCACTGTGATTGTATCCCACTACGGCCCTCAGATCCCATAAAACCACCAAGGTCTTGGTTGGAAAGCTGGCTCACGACCTCAGCGGTTTCCCTTTGGCTCTGCCTCTCCAGCTCCATGTCCAGAGAGAAACTAGCCTGGGAGTGTGGCTCCTTGTACACAACCCCATTGCCGCTTCCGCCTTCCTCCCAGAGCTGGGAGAGCAGCTGGACCTTCATAATAATACAAATTAGAGAATACACATTTTCCCCCTACAAGGTACAAGAAAGGCAATTGTTAAGAATATTTTATTTCACATTCACATGTTACGTTAAAGACCTTCTCCTGCTGGTCTACAGTATGCTCAGCCAGGTAACTTCTGTCACAAGCTGACTGAAAGCTCTCTTGCATGTTGACAGGGCTATGGTCTTTTCCTTCTCCCAGCTTTGCCAGCCGTGCTTCTGCTGCTCTTACTCCATCACCACTGCTGCATTCACTGTATGAGCAGCCAAAAAGGTCCGACTCTTTCCCCAAGTTTTTGGGAATAATTCCCATGGCCAACTTTTCACCTGTAATAGAAATGTAAGAAAATCACATTATAAAAATAAATTAAAATGCATAAAAAGTACAAACATAGGATCCAGCATGTTTCAAAGAAGCAAAAATGTTCTGTGCTTAACTTTCATTGGAACGGGGACATCCTCTCCAGTTAACGAGATCGGATTGTGAATTTGTGCGTTGCAGCGCCTACATCTCTTCACTCCCGAGGAACAACTTGTTCCACAATTAAAACATTGAATAACTCCGTAAAATGTTGGTCTTCTGGATCTGAAAAGTTAAATTCTTAGTTTTTAACCATAATTTCAATGCAACATACAATTGAGACTGCAACAGAACTAAATTCAAAACACGTTTAAAATGTAGCATTTAACCTGTTTAAATTGGAGCTCATTGTCTGCTGGCAAATGTTTTCGCCTCCCAATTCTTCTGTTAAGGTTATAGGGGAAACAATGACTTTTAAATGTAAAAAAAAATGTACAATTAAAATGTACAAGAGGAACATTTTGGCATTTCTGTGTGTACCCTCTCTAAACAACTCACGCTTTACGTAAACAAGTTGTCGGGCAACTGCAAGGGCAGGGTGTCTTTGCAGAAACTGATGTAAGCCTCCTTCCTCTATCAGATCAAGAAGTTGTTCACAGGAGTTAAAAAAACATTTAAGTCAGGACTAAACTTCTTACAACTTCTATATAACAAGATTTAGCTTTCATTTTATTCATTTTCATAAGCTACATGGGTTTGTTGACTCCAAACCCTTTATTTAAACTCCTAATGTTGACTGGTTAGGATTATGAATATCCAATCATGGTCCTTTGCTGTACCTTGAATTAACTTCCTGTCCTCAACTGGCACAGAGAGGTACCAACCAAGCAGCTTAGGATCCGTCAGCTCCAGGAATTGGGTGACTTTTACAAGGTCAAATACAGACCTGCAAAACAATATTTATTATTATGATGGTTGATGCACTAAACATATACTGTACAGCAAAGGTGCAATTACTTTCAGTAGGGTTTAAAATTGACTAGTCATAACTAGTCCCCAGTATAAGTGTTCCAAACCTTAAGACAAAATGAAGTTACCTGTGAAGGAGGAATTTCCTGATGTTTTCTGCAAATAAAGCATAATTTGTTTGTGTGAATATTTACAGGGTGCAAGTTACCAGGGCTTTCCCCCAGATCCTTAGATAAGATAGTATAAGAAGGGTGATGTGAATCATTAAATGGATAGTAAACTCCTGCTGTAGCACCAACCTCAGTTAAGAAGGGTAAAGTGCATTTCAAAATGATTAAAAGGCCACTAGTTTAATAGGGGCTTCTAGTCAAAATCATTCAGAAATGTACCCCTAATTCAGGCAATTAATGGTCCACACAGGCGGGTTATGGTTATTTTATAGGGACTTACTGTGACCAGGTAATTCAAACATTGTATTTTGAAACATATGGGTGTCAAAAGGAGCCATCGGCAACTGAACCAGTTCCGCACTCAAAGACATAGACGACCTAACTCTGTGGTGGTCCGTTGTTATTTCGTAGGGTAATATTAATGGGATTGGATGCCACATGTTCTGTAAAACATAATCAAACAATATGGCAAACGTTGAAGAACATGTAACGCAGCCCAAAAAAAAGAATGTCT
The DNA here is from genome assembly GCA_017639675.1 of Aplochiton taeniatus. NCBI lineage: Eukaryota > Metazoa > Chordata > Actinopteri > Galaxiiformes > Galaxiidae > Aplochiton > Aplochiton taeniatus. The sequence continues at coordinate 35,088,319 of CM030172.1, read as the reverse complement.
GGTAGACCGAACTAGCCAGACATTTTATATATTTTTTGTAGTAACCTATAAAACTAACTTCATATCCAAGTCTAATGTTGTGTGGTGAAACGACGACGACGTATTCGTACATTAAATTATAGTATCATGACGTTTGATTTACCCTTATCAAGTGTGCATGCAGTCCTCCAGCAGCTGTGTAATTAAATTATCAACTAACTGCACATGTGTAACTATTTTAATGACAGCCAACCACGTCGCTCAATGAACAAGACAAGTGAGGCTGATTGGAAGATGCAAAGGCTCAGACCACTAACTTTAAACGCGGTGTCTCCTTGGCTAGCCAGGCCTAAAATGCTGGCATACCTGTCCTGAACCGACGCTACTTAGAAAACTTTATTGAAAGCACTTTTCACCTTTAATAACGTAAAAGTTTATTTTCTGCGTTTTTTGTCTGCAATGTTTCCTATTTTAAGGATTAGGTAGGCGTTCGCTAAATACAATTTTCATAATTAAAAGTTATAGATTGCCATCTCGCTTGACGTTTTTAGGGAAATTGAACCACCGTAGTGTCCACGTTGTTAGTCAATTTAAGTTGTTTGCTCATTTTACTGCTTCGCTAGCTAGCTAACGCTAGCTAATGTATACCTGTCAAACCAAGAAGAAAGAAAATATATACATAACTTTCTAACTTAACTTCGAGAAATACCAACTTATTTGTTTTTATCAACGTACTTACTTTACAGATACACAAATGGTTTTATAAGCCAAAGGTTATATATTTTTGCTACACCCCCTGATTTGAATGAAGTACGTTTAGCCGTCGAAGCATCATCATCGACATCATGTAGTACCATAATTTGTCCACTGTGAGGCAGTTATTGTTCGTTTCTTTGAACATGTTTCTCTGTGAGAGACAGAGATTGGGTTTAGCCGGGGAAGGTGTTAATAATCCTGATCAATCAAAACGTTTTCTACTTTATTAGTTTACCGTTGTTGCTTGACTTTGTTTCTAAATTAGTTTCTATCAGACTTGTATTATTTTGGTTAGCTGCAGTGACAGTGTACTCTGCAAACCAAACGCTGAAACACGGTACATAAACTGCCATGTGTTACATTTTTTTGTTGATCAATAAATTGCTGCTTATGCCGACAGCCGTTTGCTGGCTGTGCACTGAAACGTATGGTGATGGACTGTCCATTCAAGTTTGTGCACTCAGCACACATTTTAACTGAATCCAAAAGAACTAAACATTAATTTGGTAATGTTCTCATGTTGCACTTTTATCATGAGCTGCATTTAGAGAGCATTCCTAACAAAATAGCTCAATCTTTAGTTTCTATTATATTATATTCTAAACCTGCCTACTAAGTCCACACTGACTTTCAAGGGGAGACAGGGAGGTTTATCTAGGCCTATTGGTTTGAATGGGCAGTTTCCACAGAGATGTGTCATCTGATCTACCTCAATCTAATCACTGATTCCTGGGTAAGTGGATCAAGACAATCAAATAGGGAGGGATCTCAGTTTAGCCTTGCAGAAGGAAGGATGCACACGGGCACTAGAAACTGTCATTGTGTTCTATGTTCTCACTATCAAATGGGTTTATTGCCATATGTAACAAGTACTCTGGAATGTTTGGGACCTGTCCACTAAAAGAGAAGGTTAAATCAAGGGAAATGATTGAAACTAAATCAAGTAAGTAACGGGCCTGAGCACTGAGTTGCTACTTCTAGACCCTCTTGGACCCACTTTCATTGCTTCTCAAGGAGGTCTTTATAGACGTGGAATGAATACCATGGAAAAACGTTCTATTACATGTGTGCACTCATATTCTTTTTTTTTTTTCAGTATGTTACATACATTTGACATTAAAACAGATGTGTTTTGTAATTGTGTTGTTAAACCAAACTGTTGGGATATGTAAGATTAATTTTCAAGATTTCTGTTAACCTAATCCTTCCCTATTCAATGCCTTTATTGATGGCATCCTCTTGTTTAAATAGTGTAGGCCATGACACTCTTAGAAACTAGGGTGAACATTAATATTTTAAACTACGTCTTACATACATGTGCACAGTTAGACCTAGATCTCACTAAAACATGAAACATAACAGAAAAAACAAGGAAAGTAAGTTCAGTTGATTAAATAAACATCAGATGAGTGTTGCCATACCAGCACACTCAGATACTGTTGATCTAGGTAGTGTACCTCCCTCGACAGCCGTGTATGCCAGCCTCTCTCAATTCTTTGTTTTTGCATCGTTCTCCCTAAGGGACACTGATGCATTACAGTCTTCAGAAGCACTCTTTTTTTCTTCTTCTAGTGAATCGATGGAAAGTAGACTGCCAGGCCTTGTAGCAAATGAACAAGGCTCTGGGCTTTTAAAGTGCTCAGAGATGAGGGAATCAAGGTTGCCAATTTTGTTGCTAGACTGATAGGTCCTATGATGAAGCCCAGATGTCTTGGGTTCTAGAATGTGTATAGTAGACCAATCTAAACCATTGTTATGTCCTAAGTAATTTAATTTATTCAGATTTTGACTATCAGTGCCAGTGTGAGCTAAATTGTTCCCCAAATGTTTGGCCATCAACCTCAGTAATATTGCAACGTTTTTTTTTGTGATAAGATTCAACATAAATAACTTCATTTATTCAACATTTAAATATTATTTTCTTTTCAAATTGTTGTCTATCGTGGACATGTATTATTCCCACCACCCAAACAAATCCAGGCTAATGAACAAGTGCCATATTTATGATCAGTCAATCGTGGATTGAATCAACTCAGACAACTGCGTGCACCCAATCTGCTCTAAGGGGAAAATAAATCATGCACCAAAAATAGAGCTAAAATCCTTATGAACACAACGTGAGGCTATACCTTTTAACTATAGAAACAAATCTAAGGTATATAGCCTTTGCCAGCCTTGTAACTGCAGCCAGAACGCACATTCACTTTCAGTAGAGCTTAATTAACAATTTGAGTGGCAGCAGGAAGTGCTCTGTGCTTAGCATCAAAGCATTTTTCACTCCATTCTAAAGTCTAGAAATATAGACTAAACATGAATTACAATATTTTATCACAAAGAAACCAAATCTTTATGTTTTTTGTGTTGTTGTTCTATCAAACTGTTGATAAAATGCTGCTCAGGAGATAAAACTTTTAAAATACATACATAATTAGCATTGCTCAGAGGTAGGTGGTATGAGACAACCATAATGGATAATAAAGTGGTTGTCAGTGAATTGCCAACTCTACTTAGTTGGTAGTCCAATGTATTGCCACCATCCAAAAATCTATGAAGCTGAGAATGAGTTTTTTTCTCTAACAAATGAATGCTGAATGTTAAGTAATGTAATTACTCTTTAGCTTGATGTTAATTTGTCTAATGTCAGCCAAGCTTTGTGCTTTATAAAGCAATTATACTCTTGGAAAAAAAGATCACATTTTTTAACAGTTCCTAATCACATTTTCCAAGTAGTCTGCCCAACATTACCTATAAAGCTACAAAAATAATATAGGAGAATGCTCAAAAATCGTGGTAAAACCCTTGAAAAAAACGCTGTGCTCTCAGTTCCTTGTATTTCTAAAGTAAAATTTATAAATAATTAATGAGTGACAAATCACACTTGACTATGAGAGTATGAATCTTTTATTTAAAAACAAATAATGAAATATTTAATGCACTGGTGCTTTGTTACCCATTGTCAGTGACGCTTTTGCTACGTCAAAAGATCTGTTGGCCTTTTTCATACGTGTCCTGTTAAACACAATTGATGTCATTTTGTGTAATAATCATATATGAACATTGAACGAAATTATGTTAACAGCCATTTCAGGCATATAATGACAATTGCAGATGACTGCCTGGCAGACATCTAATTTGTTTTGCGTCTTCCACTTGCCTGGCAAAGTCCAATTTACACAGTTAAAGCTATTGCAAAGGGAAAAAACGCGAGCCTCAAAGAATTGTGACATATCGTCATGTTAAGAAAAGTAATGGCGACCTCCAGCATCTCACGTTTTTAATTCAAAAAGAGAAAGAAACCCATTTGTGGTGAAGGGGACAAGTTAAAAAAAATCGGGTAAGCACGTGACTATGTCAGTAATTAGCCTAGTCAAGCACAGGGAGTCAAGTCAAGCAGAACCACTAACATCAGCTGACCTATTGTTAGTGGGCGTGGGAGGGCGAAATGACGAAGAACACATACACCAAAGCACTGTAAATGAAGCGTAGAGGACAGTTTATTGTACGCAGTACTGATTATCATAAACTCAACAGTGGAAGGTACACATTGTGACAAGGACGAAGGAGGTGAAGCCTATTCAAGTGCAGACAACACCTCAGTAGGGGTAGATAATAGGATGGCATAACCTTTGGGTAAGGTCTTAATCATGTCTTCACAGATGCTTTGAACTAAAATCTGTCTCCTTTACACACCCTGAAACAATGGCTTATTCAAGCAACAGTCTGCAGCATCCTGATTGGTACATTTTTGTTATAGGCAGAACTATACAGCTTAACATCAAAATGAAAACAGATGCAGACTTATAGCAAAAATATATATTTTATATAAGTTTGTATTTTTACTCCATTAAGAAACAACATAAAACAAAACAATTCAAATGCAGAGAACAGCAAAAAGTCTTCTTTGTCCAGAGATAAAGAGCAAAGCGATATGTTAGCGGCAGTGTTGTTTGAGTAGACCATGCAAAAAGAGAAGCCGTTGAGGTCTCTGGTCAACAACCTGTGACTGGCCAGTCAAATAGAAAAAGGTTTCAAATGTCCCCCTTCCTTAAACATGCAAGGTCCCAATTCTCCTGCCATCCTTGTGAATCTGAGATGGTACACCCCCAAAGAAAGACGCGTCCAGATAGAAATAATATTTCTAATTATTTTTTATCAAGAGTCATTTCTTAAGTATGTTTAAATCTTCAAAGAGTCTGGGATAATATGGACTCATGGATCCCTTTTGAAATCTTGTGTCAGAATAAGAATAGACAAAAGTATCCTACTGGGCCAGGCAATCCTGGAGGAGGTACAGTTCTAATCAGTTCTAGCTTTGAGGTGATACAGGAGGGTTTGAATTGTGTTTGTATTGTGCGGTAGAGAGAGAGATAGGCAAAGTTAAGAGATGAGGTTTTACAGTAGCAATTTTGTGACGCGGTTCAAGACAGTTATTATTTTCTATGAAAGCTCTTAGAATAATGTCAGCCCAGCAAAGGGTTTAAGAGAACACAACAAACATTTACACAGGATTTAAAACACCACTGGGTATTGAAAGAAACCATCAAAGAAAAGTTATAGCCACTCCTGAAAAGCAGCACATCAACCTATCCTAACATGTAGCGTACCAGGTCTCTAAAATTCTTAACCAAATTGTAAAAAAAAAAAAAAGCCTGCTAACAAATAAATGTTTTTCCAACCAAGTCTTTAGAGGGAAATAGGTATATGGGATGTTTGTTTAATTTACTCTAAGCCCTTTCACAGATCTAATGTTCAAAGTACTGAAAATTGGGAGATCTAAATAAGGCAACTATAGAGTAGTGCTGCATTTAGATTATCTCATCAGAATTAGTTAAAACCTTTATATTTAGTCTACAAATGGTATTTAAATCATTTTGGTTTAGAAAAGCAGAGTGTCCCAAAAAAATCTAAATTGCTACAACTTGCAGTCTTGCGCAGAAGGGGTTTGCAAGTCCTTGCCAACATCACAGGGCCTCCGGCTTTTGCTTTCTCTCCATCTCCATAGCAACAACTGCCTCTTAGTTAAGGGGACGGGGGGTCCAATCGTTCCTTACTTCAACTACCCTTGTGGTCTCTCTCGCTAGACAATGCAACTGGAGAGGCTTTTTGAATGCAGGTCTTGCCTTGTGGCATGGGGAGCTCACAAGATTAGATTCTTTAAAGTGGCCATTTTCAACCGGAGGAGGAGAAGAAGGTGGAGAGGGAAGAGGGCAGTTCTTTTAGTTCCAGACTGCTTAGTAGTTCCAGCGCTGGGCATTAGGGGGAGTTCTTAGGCGGCTGTGTGTGCGTACTTGCTTGTGTCTGTGCATGTGTCCACACTTTATCAGTAGCCATAGCCATCGGGGAAAGGGAGGCCTGCCACACACTGCTCGGTTGCATCCAGCAAATAAGGGGCGCTGTCGTCGTAGTGGGTAAGGGGCAGTGTGTCGTCGTCCACAGCAGCCAGGCTGTCTGGGTCAGCCTTCAGGTTAGGTCGCTGATTTTCAGGGAATGCCATTGAGAACAGGGCCTCGGGGTCGCACACAAATTTGTAGACATACCGTTCGCCGGCCACCTGTGGAACACCAGTCAGAGAAGAGACAGAAGTCTTTAGAATTCACAGCTGATTTCATTTGTTGATGCAATTGTATTGGGGCTGCGATAACATCACTTCAGATCAAACTTGACCTGACATACATAGCCCTGAGCAATCCATAATCAGTTTGAATGCGGATGTCTGTCCACTGCTTCTACACCATTAAATGGAGGATGTTATTTTTCAAAATCATTTTGACATATCCGATTTCTTTAAAGAGACTGAATATAAGTGTATTGGAGAGTGGGTAGATTTTATTATTTTCGATGGGGGAAACAATCCTTGGTTAAAATTCCATGAAGATAAGTAAAATAACAGGACCCCTCACCTTATTGGTGGTCTATGATGTGTGTGTAAATATTGTAATCATGTATTCATGCTGGGCTGTTCTGGCTGAGAAATGTGCACTGTACTTCTAATAAACATTTGCATTTTACAGTCTCACTTAGTCACGATCTACAGAAACTGCAAAGTCAGTATCCACATTAGGAGCTTGCGGCATCAGCTCAAACGTGATAATCAAGTGACTCTCATTCTACAATATTAGCTCCTAGCAGCATGCTGTTTCTAAGTAAATTTTTTGAAAGAAGCAATAGAAAACGAGAAAAAGGGTGAACCTGCCTTTACCTTCTGCATGATTCCCTTCTCATAATAGTAGCGCAGCGAGCGGCTTAGCTTGTCGTAGTTCATGGCTGGCCGATTCTTCTGGATGCCCCAGCGCCGAGCCACCTGAGGGGATGGACAAAATAGTGTGCATTAGTGACATTGAATAGCATCACATAGCATCATAGCATCACATAAATCTATTGACTCCTATCAAATCACTTCCATTCACCAGCGTAAAAAAGCCACTTTGCTCGTCTATGCTTAAAAACTGTCCCATCCCTTGGAGATTCATAGAAGATTTTAGAGTCAGTGTACACTTAGAAGGAGGTAAGCCTGTAAAACCAGTGCTATTAAACTGACCTCTTCGGGCTCGATTAACTTAAACTCCATGCCACGGCCGGTCCACGCAATGAAGTGTCCGTTTGCCGGGTCGTCCAGCAGGGTGACCAGGAACTGCCAGAGCTGCAAGGAACCACGGCGCTGGTATGGAGGGCCATCGCGGAACACTGTCGGCTCCTGTTTTACTTTCCCTGTGGAGGGGACAGGATAAAGGGCAGAGGGGAAAGGGGGTGCAGATTGAAAAGATTGAGAACACAAGGAAAGGAGAAGTGAGTTTTTGAGTCGTACCGCAGAGGGGTGAGACATTCCCAGGGGAGGAGGACTGTGAAGTGGACAGGGCTGCTCATTTGGCACTGGCCTGCCAGCTAAACTCAAGAAAGACGACTGATGTGTTGCAACAACTCTGCTCTCACTCGCCCTCCCTCTCGCTTTCTCTCTCTCTATCCCACGCACACACAGATTTTAAGCTGCCAAGCAGATCAGTCCTCAATCGCCCTACTTTCCTCGGGCACACTATTAATGACAACTGCTCCTAACAGCGATTTAAAATAGTTTGGGAGGTTCAACCAATACTATTTGATTTCATTCAAAGCTTTTTCTAGATGCTAGTCTTACCTTCCAGTTTTTCAGGGACCACACAGGTGTCATCAAAGTACAGGCAAGGCTCTCTGTCGAAGGAGAAGCCTATTTTCAGAAAAAGGAGCAGATTAGATAAGGGTAGATGTTTGGAGGGCGTGGGAAAGAAGCTTCCATTGGAGGCCAATGACTAGCGTTCCAATGAGTGATCCAAACTGCTAACAGAGCAATATAGCTAACTGGGCATTTTCCCAAGAGTGGAAAATTCTATTGTGCCAACACATTGCAGCCTAAGCACATTGGGGATGTGTGAAATGTACGCTACTCATCAACTCAACACGGTTAATTGATGGTCCCCCTCCCTTTTACTAGCTGATGAAGCGAGTGTATTTGAAAAAAAAAACTGGCTGTGACTTACTTTCATGGTTGTTCTGGTAAAAGCTTCCCCCTCTTCCGAATGATGACTGACAGTTAGGCACTTCTGTAAGACAAAGGGGGAGGTTTTAGATCTGGATATCTACCTTTGACCTTTGTGACACTTCCAACACGTAAACGTAGACCGTCTGGTAGAGCATGGTTAACAGTGCATTGATGCTAGAGATACTATAATCCTACGTTACATAAGGTGGTGTGCCTAGTACAGAAGCATGTTGTAATTGTGGCGACACATAAATGATTGGTGCCAATCTGTCTTGCCATAGGCATCTTACACAACCGTTTGGCATCGATGCAACAGCTGGGCAGCAGACCCGCGCACACATCTGGCCGAGCACACTAAGATCAGAGCACGCTAAGCAGCACACAACCTTGTTAGCATGTCCACTGATTTATGTGTATGCGTCTCCCCATCTGTTTGACACCAGTGACATCTTTCCACTCCTAAGCCAAAGAGAACGCCTTAACTCTTTTTGGTTTTGTCCACGCCCTTCCTGAACAGTTGAAAAATAAAGAATGTACACTGGTATCTCTGATCTCCCCTGACATATTATCCTGGGTGACATGGAGGATGCAGGGAAGCAATAAGACTGATGTAGTCCAGTTCTTTCTTGTCACTCAGGGGCAGGATGTCCTATTTATTTATGACAATGTTAAAGAGGAGTCTTGATCCTATTGATTTAGCATTACACAAGAACCAAACTTTTAAATGAATTTAGGCTTAGACACAAGAGTGTCTAAGAGTGCGTCTTTGCGGATGTCTATTCATTTAGCATACACCGACAACAAGAACTGGGTCTTGCCAGAGCACCACAGCTGGCCAGTACTCACTAGTTCCCTTATCTGGAAAACTATCACTCAGGGCGGGCAGAAAAAAAACAACGGTGACCTGCTCCGCACGCACCAGTACATATATATGTCAACCATACACTCAGGAACCCTGGGCCCAGGCCTGGATTGGAATTGTGTGACGTCTGTACTTCTAACGCTGTAAGAACCTAAGAGGATTTATCATTACATCACCGGCTGGCCCCGCCTTGCCGACCACACAGAGCTCTGGGACAAAGGGAACGATGTAGCGAGGGAGGGAGAAAGAGAGAGCGAGGCAGTGAGACCAAGGACGGGAGTGAAACATGCAGTACAAGAGGGACAACAGCTGGGTGCGTGGGCATCAGGATCAAACAAACTACGCAGTTGTTGCCTCTTGTGGCTTATAGTTTTAGGCACATGGTGTTTCTTCTATGGTTGTGTAAGAGGCTACTGAATTGGGCCAAGCGTCTGCCAATCCTTCGATATTGGTGGTTTTAAAAAAAAAAATAAAGGTTCAGTTGAGAATATCTCTGTGGCAGTTCTTTGTTGACCAGAGTGCCTCTGATTGTAGGAAGGGAGACCTACACATCCTCCAGATAGGACTCTGAAGTGGGTGGCCTGGACAGTGGACACCTGGTGCCCGATGACCCATTTACCGCTTGCCCTCAGAGCCTTAAGCCGGCCTAAGAGTCCTACTGCACTTGTATGCCTGTATCGAGGGGACTGCTGATTTGATCCTTTAAGAGGGAGTTAGGTGGCGATATAAGCCAGGTGTGTGCATGTTGCAAGGTTGGCGTGCAGGACAGTTTGCTTGGGGCCTCGTTGCGCTCTAAAACTCACAGCCATGTGCCAGTGTGCCGAGCAAACAGGGCCAAGCACATTCCTCACTTTCAGGCCAGTCGGCTCACACGCATGGCCTGGAATATAGCTTTTTCCAATAGTTACATAGGCCCAAAGACTCCCCCTTCCCTGACTTACCAGAGTCAAAGCAGAAGTCTCGGGGCTCCTGCTTGATAGCCATGGGGTGGAAGGCAGCCTGGAGATGGGGTAATGGAGGGCCCATGGTGGGAACACCGTGCTCGGCGTAGCGGGGGTCCAGCAGCTCCTGCTTGAAGCCCTGCGGAGGGGGCACGGCCACCAGGGGCTCTGACATCTGCCGATGGTACGGGGGCCTGCTGTCCCTGGGCAGGCTGCTGGGGTTGCTGTTGGGAGGCTGAGGCAGGAACCGCTGCCGGGCCTGGTTTTCAGACGGGGGGAAAGGTAGGCAGGGCTCGGACATCTGCCTCTGGAACCTTGAGTGGTGGAGAAATGTGATATTAAGGACAGGTGTCACAACTGACAGATAAAAAAAGATCCATCCTGGATAAGGGCTCCTATGACATACAGTATGCTGGAGGGGGGGGGGTATGGTGGGGAAATGCTCTGCAATCCGCTGCATCCGCTTAGGAATACTGTCTCCATTTGGGCTTGGGTGGAGGGCCGTTCCCACGGGGGTCAGGTTTTAAGAGAGGGGCTGGAAAGAGGCGTTGTCGTCCTGCCAGCATAAGCTACTGGCACATGTCGTGGAGCGGCCCTTATAACATAGTTTGCACTTTCTCGCCACTGGTGATGGTCAGCAGTCCTTAAAGGTCAGCTAGGGGATATGGGTTAGGGTGTTGGTTTAAAAGCTAGGGGGTAGTGTGTGTGTGTGTGTGCGTGTGTGTGTGTGTGTGTGTATCTGTAACTAATGGAAAAACAGGAATAGCTGTTGAACATTAGTGATGTTCCCACGACAACGAAAACAGCACTAACAGTTATATACTTCACTGAGGCATTTAAGGTTCTGTAACTAGTTTTGGCAATGATTCGTATTTCATAAATGATTAGTGCAGTTCTCTACCTGTGCTCGGGGCTGAAGCTGCTGCCATCCTGTCCAATAGGGGGGCAGGGCACCGCAAACGGTGGGCTCTGACTGTGAAGTGGCCGCTGGCTGTGGGCTCCAGGGCTTGCTGTGATAGGCTGCTGTACGCGCAGGGCCTGGACATTCGCCGTCTGATTGGATATGGAGGGGTGCGGGGGAGGTGTCTGCTCGCTGAGTGGGTGCTTCCCTGCTGTGTTGCACGGGGAGACGGGGCTCGAAGGAGGAGTCAATGGCTTGAACCCTGGAGGAGGCTTCCTCTCGTAGGCACTGATAAGAGAAAAAGAGGTTCAATATTATGTCCGACACCTTCGCGGCTGGAAAGTATAATGACATGTATCAAAGAGTGTGATCTATATGAAAATATGGTTGTGGCATTCATTTAGCGCCATATAACATGCTCCTTACCTGTAGCTGTAAAGGCACTTGTCTTCGTAGGGCATGGGACTCCTATTCTGGATGCAAGGAGAAAGCTCTTTGGAGGGACTGAGCTCGCGTTTGATCTTGGCTGGCAGGGGGCCATGAAACATCACTGGAGAACAACAATACAAACACATTAGATACACTGCAGATGTCCTAATAGGGCCCCATAAACAAAAGTGCAGCGCTTATCTTAACCACATTTGGAGATGATAGATGGATGGACGGATGTTGGGGCGGTGTCTGCGTATTCTCCCCGCTCAACAGAGCCACTTAACAGCTGTTTATCATGGGGCCTAACGATGGTGGACAGGACCCATCTGAAACCACTATCACTCTATTACCCATAGCAGCCTCATGATACCAGTATACCACACAAACACAAACACCGCACACATACTACACAAACACACACCCCTGCACACTGCAGCAAAGCCTTTCTCCTTTCTAGTGCCCATTCCAGGGACTGGTCAATACATTTGAATCATTGTGGTCTGTAATTCAATGATTCTGAAAGATTTTCCCCCTCCCCTGCGCTGTAACCATTAGCCAATGGCTGCATCACGCCTCGGATCGGCTGGCGTTTTCCAGGGCGCCACATAATGGCCCTAGCGGAAACCTGATCCCTGGCAACAGAGGATCGGGGGGCAAATAAATCACCCAGGGCGCTGGTGATGGACCTAGGGGGAGCACACAGTAGGCATGTGAGCAGCCCTGCACACCCCCACGGTTAGAACACAAAGGCCAAGGTGATACTCTACTGAAAATTGAGGGATATCCATACTCTCTGCATTCAGCGGTGTTCTGGAGATGGCCGATAAGGCATCAAATTACTGGAGAGACATTGTTTCCCTCACGTTATAAGAGGTTTTTGATGCTTGCTTAGTTTTGGACAAGAGGCATGGTGTCAGGGCTGGGCTAGGCAAACTGGATGGGCCGTCATGTGATGGCTGTAGTCCGAATACAGGCTATACGGTGCAGGAGCTGAAGACGGAGTTTGGTGAATAGGCAACTTGTGAGAGAGGCTGGCCCAGTGCCTGGCCACAGCAGCCTGGACCAATCTCACTAACACACACACACTGTATGGTCTACCACTATATAGCACAACCACTTTACCAGGAACTTCCCATAGCAACATTACACAAATGCAGTCCTGTATCGGTTCCAATGTACACACACACACACACACACACACACACACACACACACACACACACACACACACACACACACACACACACACGTCAACCGCAATAATATATACTGCAGCAGCAGTCGGTGGGCATGCACGCCCAGTCCTGACGAAGACAGGCAGGCACCACGCCTTGACTAATGCTGCCTGCATCCACATCAGAATGAAACATAAGCAAACTCAAAGAGAGAAGGCAGAGGGTAGGGGTGGGGTAGGGTAGAGATCATAAAATGGTCTGTTGATCATAACTCAAATGTGTCCTTTGGCTGCTTTATGAAGGACATGTGCAGAGCAGACAAAAGCTTGATTCAACTGAATTGGACTTTGATGGCCTTGGGTGGGAATAGGGGTATTGAGCAGGACTCGGTGGATAGGGGTTAGTAAAAGGGCCAAAAGGCGCATAGGCGGTGGAGCTACAGCCCCACCCCCTGGAGTCTGGACCATTGCAAAGGCAGGGTCTGAGTGCATGGAAGTGTGAAATCAGATTAGAAGCTCGGCTCATGTGATGCCCCATGCCAATCGGCTGATTAAACTCAAAATGGAGGGATGGCAAAAAGGGAGGGAGAAGGGGTGTTTCATCTCGAAGGACTTAATGGGCAGGGAAGAGAAATATTTTGGAGAAATATAATGGCACTGACTTTTCCCAGAGACTAGAATTTTTTTTGTTTTTTAGAAAACTGAAAAAATATTTTTTTATTGAAATATCAGAAAACTTTTGGCACCTTTTCAAGTAAACCAAACGGACAATAGTTTGCAAATAAATAACTGAATCAAATCCCATCATGCCATCAAATTTCTTGTCTCATGCCCAAAGTATTAGGCCAACGACATCCACAAAATCCAAAGCCATGAGGGAAAGAATGGCACCATCACAGTTTGTCAAGAGGAACATATACGCAATCACACACACACACATACCTACACCCTAGCCTATGGTATGAATAATAAATATAAGGTACTCACAGCTGTCTGACTGGAAATCTGGGACAAACTGTTCGTCATCAGGCACCTGAGCTGCAGACAGACACCAGAGACCGTGTTAAAACACATCGTAACAAACAGATGGCTATTCATCTATTTAATCTATTTAACGTCGGTAAAACTTGTTACTTAAAATACAACAATAAAATCAATGAAACACAGGGATGACACCGTGGCCTGCTTCAATTAATTGCCTTTAGTCAATTATATAATTACATGATTTAGTTTGAATGCTTGAAGCAAAGAAAGATCAAAAACGACTTATATACAAATAAATTAGTTCTCTTTTGGACTTTGTTCTGCTTGCTTCGCTTCACTCATGAATATTTCACATTGTCATCATCGTGCTAATGTTTAATCACACTCCTTAATCATCTGCATCTTAATAACTAATAGTTTCAAATTATATTAAAAAAAGTTTTATACAGAAATAGAATGCAAATTAACAATAGACCATATATGGACAACAGAAAATTTTGTATTTACCTTCTGCAATCCAGATCTCCTGCAACTGACTAAGGTCTTGGAAGAGTTCTAAAAGAAACATATACAGAACTTTTAACTTTTAAATCTCTAAACAAATTTCATGACATTGCGGAAAACTTAATCAATTTTATTTAAAGTAGTTACAGTATTATTAGACAGTACTTCATTTGTCATGTAGATTTAAATTACCTTCTGTGTCCTGGGCAAGTTCTGTATCAACAAACTTCCTTTTTCTGTCGTTAACAGGTCTACTGTAGGATGCCTCCTCCACAAGAGACTTCTGCTGAAGAGTAGAAGAAACAACGACGTTAGTAAGCACTGCCACTTTATAAGGTACATATCTGTGTGTGTTTCTTCAGAGTAACCGTGGGCATGGTAGTACACTGCAAAGTGACGTTACAAACAAACTTTGTGGTCTTGGCTCATGAAACGTTATTCCCATTTTACTTTTATTTTATAGTTCAATGTACTCTTTAAAATGCACAAATTAACTTGCTTATACATACATTAGGTGGAACCATAAATGGGACTTGCTGGTCATAGAATCCGTCCATGGTATCTGGGTCTTCTGAGGTTCCCAGCAGCAGTAGGATAGGGGAGAGGTCTTCGCTTAAAGCGATGGAGATTGTAACTGTACTGATCTGTTCAACTATAAACAAAAAACGAAAGCAGACAAAAAACATTGAATGATGATTAAAATGTCCGCACTCAATCAGCTTAGACTTAGAAAGAAATGCAGCACTCACTGTAAGCTGTAAAATTCCCCAACCAACTTTACTTTTTCTAAGGTCTCTACACCAACAACATATAGATAAAACATTCTGGTTTAGGGCATCTAGTACAGTGTACATGTACTCTGGGAATTATGTGAGGTAGTTGGCGTTACATAAGAAGAGCTATCCATCTGGGACTGTAATTAGTGCAGCCTGAGTTAAGAGAAATAAGCATTGGAAACCCAACAGAACGAACATTTAGGTTATCCCCAATATGCATACACTTTAGTACATAAACTGCGATAAAAAAACATAATCGAGCCTAGTTTGAAATGAGTTAGTCTGTTGTAGGCAGGTAAATCAGGAATGACAATAGAGCAATAATAGACGTACAAGGCGAAACTACAGCTGGTCCTGGACTGGTCCGGTACATATGCACCAAGGCTCCTGTGGCCTACTCCAATATTGCACTTAAAAATACATTCGGCACATCTGCCTTGTTACGTGTGTAGAATACAGTCATTAACTGTATTTCAGAGCGGTTTATAATAGTCTGCATCGTAGAGACGCCAGATTAGTGCTTTGAATAGACAATTGTAGCGTCCCCCTCCATAGGGATGTCTAGCCGCGAGCGCAAAAAGCTTCTCGAGAGTGAGATGACTCACTTTTGTCTTACTCTGAAATAAAGCCTGAACAACTATAGGATGACCACGCAGACTATAACCATGTATGTACATATGACACAATTGTATTGCCTATATGTGTCCCAATGGACAATATTGGCATCTCAGAAAGCTGAAGAAAACCTTCAAATGGGATCTTCAATTATTCAAAACCAAGAAGTTAAGCAAACAACCTACTAAAAACGGACAACTCACCTTTATAACATACATTTAGGCAAAATAGGGGAACTTTAATTTCACACCAAAAGGAATTATTCAATTGTCAATTTCTAAAAACCCATAAGTGTGTCAACAAATTTAAACCTAACGTTAAATCATAAAGATGGGCTTAAAAATTTTAATGTCAGCTGATTATGGGCGCCCACTGGGGCTGACACAAGTCATCCGACACCCCCTTTTTCTCTCTTCTCCCCCATCCCTCCTCCTTTCACGGACCCTTGTTTTTCTCAATGAAGTGAAACTTGATCCGTACGAAGCGGAGAGAGAAAAAACTGACCCCTCCATTCACAACCCTTGCCTGACCAGAGGTGAACACATATCCAAAACCCTGGTATTAATAACTATTAGGCCATTTAACTCTAGGATCCATGTTTTCCTTTTACTGGTGTAAACATTTTCAATTAAACATGGTAGCAATAAGTAAGCGTTTCACGGAAAAGATGTCGTTTATTTTCGCAAGAGCGTATTTACTATTGCAAGCTTTCACAAACTTTCGTTTTTGATTTAAACCAACATTGTAAAATGTATATTTTGAAGCAACTGCAACTTACCCTGTGCATGTGTTAATCCTGTTTGTGTCACAAGAATGCGAAACAAAAATCGAAAAATAAGCACCGATTGTCTTTTGACCGTGCAGTCGTAGGGCTGATGCTCACCGTTACACTCTCAAAACTTGACTGAGCTCAAGGTAATGGACTAGTCGATTTTCCCTAGGGCTCCAATGCTACGCATTTGCGCTCTCTCATTGGTGCGTTGACGATGTCCTCTAAGTGAGAAGCCAATGGTTGGCCTTAAACGAATTAATTATGCATTAAGATCTCATGAACCAATCACAGAACAGGGCTGGCCTATTTTTATGAATGGTTAGGTTTCATTCAAGGTTTATTTCAGTCATCACCACCGAGCTCGTTAAAGGACCAGCTACACTGGAATTTGCAAACATTATGTTTAAAAGTGTTGCAGAATATATTGGATTAAAAATGTGCCTAACTACGTAACAATGAAGCAACACTACCGTAAATAATGTGGGATTCTGTAGGTATTAACTATAATTATATAATTGTAATACTGTTTTATATGCGGAAAACAGTAATCCAAGTAGCCTAATCCAAACATTCTCGTTTTTTTTGCCTGCCCTAATATAAATGCGTACATCTTAATGAAATAAAAACAGCAATTTAGCCAAAAAAATTGCGCAATTTATCATGATGGGGTACAAAAGGTCAGAGGGCACGCACAGAGTATATAGAGAGGGAGGCTACCTCTTGTCATTATCACTACAGTAACCAAATTTGGAGTTCCGCCTATGTACTGTCATTTGTTGTTACTGAAAGAAATCCTGGGATAACCAGCAGCTGGCATATGAAAGCCATAATCCCTTAAAATCCCAGCAGCCGTCACCCAGGGTTTACCAGATTGACGTAGAGGCAATAATAGTAGGAATAGAAAAATAGACAAAAATATACATTTGTTGCAAAGGATACAGGACGGCTTTTCTTTATTGAATACAGGTCTTCAGGCAGACCAAGGGCAGAGTGTTTGTCTTACAGTAGGGTTGCCCTTCAGAGAGTCTAAACTTAGAGAAGAAAACCCCAGCGGTGTATTTCATCAATTATAAAAATACAAACTGTGTGTGTGTGTGTGTGTGTGTGGGGGGGGGGGTTGGAGTTGTTGTGTCCATCTGTACATGTGTGGACCACATGTACTGTTGGCCAAGGAGGGAGCACTTGTTTCTATTCAGACTCTCCCCCTAAATGAAGCCAATGCACGTGGAGGCATTCAGTGTGCCACTGTGCATATGTATACAGACAGAACTTGTCAGAGCTTGGTGATGCTGGATATATTGGACTAGGGAATGAGAGATCCAAGGAGGTGACTTAAAGTCATTATGTCATGCTATTTAGTCCCAGGTCCATGGGTTGCCTAGGATTGGGTCAGTGTGACAGTGCAACGCTAGGTAAAGCCAGCTCACTGCTAGCGCCCATTGAGATGGGCACTAATCCTTTTCAATGGCATATTAACTTGGAGCTGACGCAGAATGGATGCCCTGGTCAGATAAAAGCCTGTAAATTAGGATGGATGGATGGATAAAATCCCTTTTTATACACAGTACCAGTCACAAGTTTGGACACAAGTTCCCCATTCACTTGAATGAGAAAGTGTGTCCCAACTTTTGACTGGCACTGTGTATAAAAAAGTCCTTAGGCAACTAAACAATGCTAAGGAATTGTTCCATAATCTTTTTCTGAACCATTTACCAACACACCATCTGATTGTTTGACTTAGATATGGTAGGTAGATAGGTAGATATGTAGAGTATGTTACAGGAAGCTGCAAAAAATATTACCTACTTAAACAGTAGGGAATCTATGTTCAGTACTCTCTTGCTTTCAACTATCTAAGGCTTTTCAAACCTAAAACAGCCCATGTTGTGTAATACACACACACACACACACACATACACACACACACACACACACAAACACACACACACACACACACACACACATATATATATATATATATATGCCAAAATAAACACCTTAGATGGTTCTTAGCATTGGCCCTGAGTTTCTTGGCAGTCTGTGAGGGCATGAAAAAATCTGTTGATTTGCACATTTCCAAATTATTTTAAATGTTAGACCAGTGCCTCCAGGCGCTGGATGATTTCTCAAAGAGGGATGGGATATGACTTGACTGCTATTAATAGCGTGTTGGGAGATAATTCCTGCCTTGTTATCTCAGCAGCCACACTCAAGATGCCCAGCCGAAGGCAAAGGCTCCTTGGTGAGGTTTTCAGTTCCAGTTTCATAACCACTGCTGTCCCTCTCACTCTATTTCTGCCTCAAACCTTTATCATTCTCTCTTTTAAGTCTGCAATAATGTCCCCCTTGATTTTCTGTCATCATTCCCCTGCTTCTTCTTAGTCTCTTGTCATCTCTTTCTTGGACAGGCAAAGGTCAGGCCTGGGTAAGTAAACAGAATAATGAATCAAACACTTAAATTGACCCTGAGCTTGTTGGGAGAAAATTGCAGACCCTCTGCAACACTACTAAAAATACAAAAATATTTTTGCTGCAAACTTTCATTTAAAGAGGTACTATAAAGGTCTCACAAAACACTTGTAATGTGTTTTATAGGTATTGTGAGGGTTCTATTGATTTGCAAAAGATAAAAAAATTATTATAACTTATTCTCTCAAAAATGTATTAGACTAAATGAATTATAATAATATTGCCTTGGTGCTTCAGCTCCTAGACGCACTACAGAAAATACTCATACCATGAGTATTGTGTAAGTCAAACATAGCTTTACTTTTGACACTGAGTTCTATTCATTATTAAAATAAAATCTCTAAACGGTGTGATTTAATTAACATCCAATAATTGCAACTAGTTACCGGAATTTGTATAAGAGTTTGTGTGTGTGATTGTGTGTAAGTGAAGTGGGTACGGGTGTATATCTCAATACATAAGCTGTCTTGAAAATAAAAAAGAAACAGAAAGCATAGTTAACCTCTTGGTTATTTGACAAATCTTTTATTCACTGAAATGCCAGGAGCTAACAGACAGCAATGGTAACAGACAAACAGACAGATAGAAACAGCAAAGGCTGAGATTATTGATCCACGTTATCCCAAGCCAGACAGAGGGGGAGCATCTGTCTGCCCTTGACCTCTTATTGCCTGGCTACAAAGGTTATAACACTGACCCTGAGGAGGAGGACAGGGTTTAGGACAGACATGAAACCACTAGAATTGACATATCTTCATGGTGTTTTAAGGTAAAACTCAATGAAGGTTATTCTTTGCATTGCATTCTTTTGCTACTGCTACATTAGTGTACCATGTCTTCATATTATTAACATCAAACAAACTAGGTTTTGGTATACGTATCGTGGTCATGGCTGCCTGTTCATCTGCCCTATCGTCGTAATTGGCTAAATGCACATTTTGGTCATTCTACGTCTATGGTTTTCTCTGACACATGTAGAACAACAGCACACAGTCCGGGATGATAGGGCTCTACTGCATCTGTGCCTCTGATGTCACTCAATACTGCTAAGCTGTTCCTGGCTAAGAATAGAGACGCACCGTCAGGCCGCTAGGCCACAATAAACTGTCATGGCCTCTGAGTGTGGACTGGTGAAGGTCTCCCTACCAAGGTCGGGAGGACACTTGAGACCAATATAATAAGGGCCACGTAGCTTATGATTGCTTTTCTATGGGATAGTGTTCATCAGAAACGTAAAAAGACAACGACAGAGCGGAATTTTTTTTTACGACTAGTAAAATTACAGTAAATAATGCAATTCTATGAAAGTTTAAAGGCAGCAAATCTAAATCATGTTTTGGCCCAATGCATAATTAAGGCCATGGGAAACTGTTGATAATATGTAATTGATAAATGATGATGACAAATGATAATATAGGTGTTAAATGAGCTATTTCGCTACTAGTTCTACACCCCCACTTATGCAGGCCACCTCATTGGGATTCCAACAAGTCCCATCACATCCTTGCCATCAAAAGCATCAAAACAGGCCAGGTTAGGTGCACTGTCTGCCACTGTAATTGGACGGGCATGTTTTGAACCTTAGTGATACTAATGACTTGAGTGGAATGAGGGTCAGCACAGTATTGATGGCCTCATGTACTCGGTTTGGTCTCTGATAGTCAGAGGCCGCTTCTGAAGTCAAGTTGTTGACAACCAAAAGAAAAACTCTTTATTCAGGTTGAAAAGCAGAGCCCCCTTATCTCCCTAATGAATTGAAAGCTTGGTGTGGATGGTGAAGGGTTATTGCGAAACAGGTAAACGGGCCAGGGTCTCAACATCAACGTTAAATACCCTTTTACCCATACTTTTCTTTTGTGAGTCCAATTTCACATTCTTCGCCAAGCTCTGAGCCTCGTTGGGATCGATTCGTCAGTTAAGGCCATTGATTTGTACAAAAATAAGGAAGGATTTGTGGTGACAGAGACACTGGGCATTAAATGAGTTCTGTGTGGGTCTCTGGCGCCTAATCTCTTAAAGTCTACTAGTCTTGATGCGGCTATGAATCACAAAGATGTGTCAATGTGACATTTTCGTTTGGTACAAAGACAAGTAAATGAATACCTTTCTCATGATCTTTCTTAGCACAGTATTAACAACATACCAACAAATGGACAAAGAAAAACATAAATACAACAAATAAATGTGCACGATAAAATTAATCACAAACAAATAGTTGGTTTTGAATGAAATGTTGGGTCATCCTCCAGGACAAAAAGAAGCTGACAACAATCGGTCTGGTCTGTCTTCAGGGAAACATTTTCATTTCAGTCCCCCCCTTTTGTGTCAGCAGGCATGCAGTGGCATGAAGATAACTTCAGATAAAATAGTATAAACAAATACCTATATACAATTCATCATATCACTTTTATTTGAAATCATCCTTCCCATTAAAGAAAAGTAACTGTAAACATGCACTCTTTTTACACTGAGTTGCTTGCCACCCAGCATCCATAAAACATAAAACAGTACCCATCAATTACCTATGGAAATGTTGGGCATTGAATAGGATAATATTGTATCTCCATTCAAATCATCAACTGACTAAAACTCCAGAACGTCAAACAAATGATAAGATAATTGATTGTTGGCGGTAAAATACAGTATAACCGCCCTGGTAAAGATTGCCACTCTCTGCTTAGGGTTAGAGTTTAAACCATTGTCTCTTGGTTGCAAAGTATGATTTTAGATGTATGACCTTGTGTGAGGTATCATGTATGTTTTCATGGGGACTGGGTGCAAGCGGCATCTCAATGTGTTTTAAAGGGAATCGTGGGCTCAAGGCATCACAGCCTCGCCCAAATGGGAGCTCAGTGTCCCATCAGAAGGTCCCCCTCTCTACTCTGTGTAGTAGACTCATACTTAATTCCACAAGGGAACAGACAGTATTTCCAAATGTTTAACCAAAGAAGATTGATTCCCCATTTGCATCAACGCCTGATTCGATTGTGTAACATATTTTGAAAGCCTATATCTTCACCAGATACAAATCCTCAAGATCTTTAAGGAATGATTTCAGAAGGAAGGAAATTCGACAACAAGTTGTATTTAAGGGGACGGAAGTGGACACAAAACAAAATTAAATCTTTAATCTGAATTAAGAACTTTGAAAGGTTGAGTGATGAGGAAATGAGTATCAACCTGCCTCAGACGTAGTAAGTGATCAGCATGCCCTCAAGGGGAACACTGATCTGTACTCTCCTAAAAGCGAAACAAACTCTACAGCAACATTCATCGTGATATAGTATTAAAAACACAAACATCTGTAGATGTGCAATATACCTAGTTTCAGAAATATACAAATACAGTTTCTGCACATACAGTTAAGTATATTGTTGGTCATTATTGTTGGGACAATAATATGTTTCTGCACAAGGGAACTTAGTATAATATATACGAGTCTCATACTAAGCTGTTTCTATGGCGTCCAGTCCCTGCTATGCTATTCTCCTACACCCCCATCCCAACCTCTAATAATAACATAACTTTTTATCATATCCCATAGAATATCTACATGTTTCTCAGTTGCTGAAGTGGATTAATCATCAATGTGAATAAAATAACAAAGGTTGCCTTTTCCCCAGAGGCCCTGGGGTTGTTTGCTCCCTGACAGTACACTTGACATTGCGAGTTGATGTTTTGACGCTGTAATTAGGCATAGTGTTTCACAGGGCAATTGAGAGATCCCCCTTGAAATAGCAGGGTAAATTTAGTTTCCAAGTAGGTGCTATGGTAAATCAAAACCCTGGGGCCGCTTGGGTATAAACAGGGAATGGGATCCATTTCAATCCCTGTGCCCGCTATCGGTGTCCTTTGACTGGGGCACCAGGTATCAGATGACGAGATGCATGGCGGATAAGCGTGGTTGTTGATTCAACCTTGCTGGCTGTCCTAGTAGGCCTGGAGTAATGAACATCCTCACTGTATACTGTATCATATGAACACAATGATAGCCTTATTGTATGTTCCGTTCATCCAAGTCTAATCATGTCCCTCCCTCTAAATCTGTACTCATAAATAACATCTGACCCCCCCCCCCCCCCCCCCCCCTCCATGTCACCGCGCCACTCTCCTCGAAGTCTCCACTAACAAGTAAAGCTCTCGTGTTGCCTCCGAGTCTGTAAACCTGGTTTGAGTACAGTACATCCAGGGTTAGTGGGCTAAGTGGTGTAGTGAGAGCTGAGAAATCCCTGCATGTTGCTACCATTAAAGCCCAATGGTTGGCCCCCATAAGCCCGTTCAATAATGGATAAGCCATTTTTGTTCCTTCTACTTGGCTGAATGACTGTGGGCCCAGGAATGAGCACTCCGACATGCACTCACTGTTTCATTATTCATAGATAGGGTCCACAAAGTGATGGATCCTACTCTCTTCAATCCCTTCTTCTTGTAAACAGTCTATCACTATCTCAGTCTCATTTCAACCATTTCTTTGTATTTCTGCTCACTTTCATTTTTGCCACCGTCTAACTCTCTAACCCACTTCTTTGTCTTTCTAGCTTTCTCAAATTTTTTAATACACTCCTGAACCATCTCTTGCTCGTGATTTGACCATTTTAAAGGACTGTTGCAGTATTGCATTGATATATAACAGCATAGACTGAATCCAGGGTCTGGGACTGAGAGGAGGACTGGTCTGGGTTCAGAAGCTATAGGTGAGGCTGGAGCACCATTTAAGGGAGTGGTAGGTTCAGGGTTCCAGAAGAACGCTAGAAGAAGATGATAGTTACATCAGAAGAGGTCAAAAATATGGATGGTTTCTGAACTCTATTAACTGTTATTCATGAACTCTAGGATCTGTGGGTATAGTTGACATTTGAAAACATTTGTCAAACTGTCTCATCCTACGTACAAAGCGTATCTATGAACCTCTCTCCAACACCTCTCCTAGTTCTACCAAGTTCCACCAAGGGAACAGTACAGAAATCATCATCAGATTGTCCGGGACAGGAAACATCTGTCTGTGTGTGTGAGTGTGTGTGAGTGTGTGTGTGTGTGTGTGTGTGTGTGTGTGTGTGTGTGTGTGTGTGTGTGTGTGTGTGTGTGTGTGTGTGTGTGTCTGTGCATGTGTTGCCTAGTCACGACTACGGTTGCATTTCTTAAAGAAAAAGAAGGGAGTCTTCTGAGGAGGGCCAAGAAGCATGGGCACCTGGTTCTTGTGTGTGATTTTGACCTGTAAGGATAAGACAAAACGTATTACTGCATATACTAGTTTTGGGTTGAGTGTTTTTTAACCTCTTCAAAACGAGTGGTCATTTGTGACTATAACTTTGTGACTATCACTGTTCAGTTATTAATCTTCTCTCTGAACTAAAAGATTAGAAACCTAAAGAGCTTTTTTGCTCATTGCGTAAGCCCTTTAGCTGGTGACTTATTGCTTTTTTCATTCTACATTTAAATCTCCTTAACACATTGATCGGCCTCGCAATACCTTTAGGCATAATTTCCTGTTGAGGAAAAGTGTGATTTCATTGGCTGCTAGACTGAATCTGGCTATGAAACCAAAATAACCAAAACAGCCATGCAAATAAACTGGGTATCATCCTCCCACACAAGATTGAAATGGCTGAGTCAGAAAGGTGAAATCAATTTCTATGCCAGTAATGGTAAGGTTCAGTTTGTCAATAGATATAGTAGACTACATCTTGCTGCGGCTGCTTGTGAATGGATTGAAGTGCTAATTTTCTCAACTTTACATGAAGGATATTACAGTCAGTGGACTAATGCGGGCGGGGTGGAGGGGGGAGTTGGAGGTGTGAGGAGAAGGAGTCATGGAGAATGAAAGAGAAAGAGAGAGAGGTGAGAGAAAGAGAGAGAGGGAGAGAAAGTGACAACGAGGGAGAGACCTGACAGGAGAGAGAGGCTTGAATAGAGAGAAAACCTAAATTAAAAGGAAATCAATCTGATTCTCAAAGACATCAAATGTTTGAACAAGGTGGGGGAGGGAATCCGTTCACACCTCTTACTGTGTATTATGTGATTGCGTGTATGTTTGTTCATGCATGTGTGGATGTGTGTCTCACTGTGCAAGGGGGTTGCATCCAGGGCTCTCCATCAATCTGCATGGGCAGCAGTCGGGACGTCCTGTAAAGGGACATTAAGGGAGGGAGAGAGAGAGAGAGAGAGAGAGAGAGAGAGAGAGAGAGAGAGAGAGAGAGAGAGAGAGAGAGAGAGAGAGAGAGAGATGTCAGATCACACACACTGCCGAGGCACGGGAAGGCCTGTTCACACCGTCCCAGTCAGGAGAGGGTCAAACACTGCAGCGTTTGTTCCCACGAGACCCGTTCCCAGACAGGCCTCCACTAAACTCACAGACCCACCACTGCACACATGCACACACACGCGCACGCGCACATGCTCAAACTCAAACACTCTTGCTCCGTAATTCCCGGTCTCTCTTCACACAAACTCACACGCAAGTTAGTTTAAGCCTTTCATGCATGTCTCTCCAACTAGGGCAACATCTTATGGGAGAATGACTGTGCTGAATGGCGTTAATTCGGAGAGAATGACAGTATACCAGAGAAGTGAAAGTAAAAGTTGTGAAAGTCACCTAATTGAAAACGATACATTGACTGTTTCAATGTGCATGCCTAATGGGGCTGAAACCCGGCAAGAGCAAACAAAGACCAGCAAGCCTATTCTACTCTCTGTAGAGTGCCAGGAGTGCCTGAACCAAAAGAGTGGCCTGGGTGCTCAGCTCGGCCAGACTGCTCATTTGTCATTGTGGAATGGCTAGGCTCTCTTTAATAAACATAGCCTGTCAACAATGCTAGTTAATGCTGGGACTAAAGCCGGACTCAAAGTAGGATAAAGTAGTGCTTTCTATGTTAAAGGAAACACCCCCGACCCCCCCCCCCCCCCCCCCCCCAATACTATTATCTGTTGTTTTGGTCCACGTTTCATGCTGGGACGTTAGTTGACTTTCCAAAGAGTAAAACTGAAAACATTAAGGACTAGGGAGAGGTGCAGTATGAGGAGGTACTGAGAGGAGGAGAGGAAAAGGGTGAATAGTGGCAGAGGACATGAGGGGATGAGGACCCGCTATGCGGTCGGCATGCCAGGACCCTGACCTGATGGTGACGCTGGCACACTGGGCCAGTCTTCGGCCGGCACTCTTCAGTCCTGTGTAGATCTGCCCCATCTCGATGGCCCCTTCTAGACCCACCACCTCCATCAGCTGGTCACTCAGGTCTAGGGAGGGAGATGGACAGGAGGACAGAAAGGTCACAGGAGAAAACTCAGGGAGAGGAGGGAAGAGCGTTAAATGATAAAACAGAAGTGAAGCAGAGTCAGCAGGGGAACCTCCTAAAACTCATCGATTGGGCCATTTCCTTTCACTTTGTTGCAGTCAATAGAAAGTGTTACAAAATAAACAGATATTTTTATTTTGATCTGATTAAAAAAACAATTCACACATGGAATCAATATCTCTTTTGAATATAACTCTTTCGTTTACTTTTTGAAGGAGCTTGCTGTTTTACTAATGACATCTTGCCAGCACGTAAATTGTAAATGTAGCTCATTAGGAGGTGGGGTATTGGCATGCTGTTGAAACAATTTAGGGTGCCTTTCGGAATCTTTGGCCCAACTTTTCAAGAGAGCCATTCTTTGTTTGTGGAGTACAGCAGGCATAAACAGCACAACGTTGTTCAGTTCAGCTCAGGAGGACCGTGTGATCTGATCTTGTGGACTAGAATTAGTGTCAGGAGTGGGTAGGTTCATTTGCCGTTTTCTCTGTAACCGGTTTTTCCATCTAGAGCTAATCGGGGAGGTCAGCCTGGGGCCCAGAGCAACACTGCTCAACTGGTTTACACACACAGGCAGGTAGACAGACAAGCAAAGTTGTCTGATACCCCAGCCCTATTTGAGCAACACCAAGAGCCCTCGGACTCACCTACCTGTAAACTAGCCTGCCTGATAGATAACACAAATTTCATAGCAGGATGCTCTCTTGGTTTTGTCAGCTAGATAGACAACCACAAATCACACTTCGATTTTTCAAAAGTTTTAAATAGAGGTAACGTTATATGTAACATACACTTGTGTCTTTACTTGATCAAATATAACTATTTATATTAAAGGAGACCTATTATACTCATATTCACCTCTTATTGTTCTATTCTGGGACTCCACTAGAGTAGTTTTTCATGGTTCACAGTTTAAAAAAAAAACATATTTATGGCCATTCATGTAGCACGTCATTTTATACTTGTCTGAAACACATCCTTTTAGCTCCTGTCTCTTTAAGGCCCCCCTCCCTAAAAGCCCACTTTCTTCTGATTACCCAGGGCCATGGTGTGCCTGCAGAAGATGACCATATAAGGAAATCCGGGGCGAACTGACGTCAGTTCGCCCCCGAAATGGTAAAAGCGGTTGAAAACCGAGCCTTTATAGCAGACTGAAGCCTAAGATTTTTGGTCACAGGAATTACTTTTAAATTTGTTTACCTCATTATATGAAACTTTGGCCACGTTTGGTATGAAAATCCGACATTGTAACCCTACGTCAGAAAATCCAGAAAAGCATGATACAGTGGGGCCAAAAAGTATTTGGTCAGCCACTGATTGTGCAAGTTCTCCTACTTAGAAAGATGAGAGAGGTCTGTAATTTTCATCATAGGTACACTTCAACTATGAGAGACAAAAATGAGAAAAAAAATCCAGGAAATCACATTGTAGGATTTTTAAAGAATTTATTTGTAAATGATGGTGGAAAATAAGTATTTGGTCAATAACAAAAGTTCAACTCAATACTTTGTAACATAACCTTTGTTGGCAATGACAGAGGTCAAACGTTTCCTGTAAGTCTTCACCAGGTTTGCAGACACTGTAGCTGGTATTTTGGCCCATTCCTCCATGCAGATCTCCTCTAGAGCAGTGATGTTTGGGGCTGTCGCTGGGCAACACAGACTTTCAACTCCCTCCACAAATGTTCTATGGGGTTGAGGTCTGGAGACTGGCTAGGCCACTCCAGGACCTTGAAATGCTTTTTACGGAGCCACTCCTTCGTTGCCCGAGCGGTGTGTTTGGGATCATTGTCATGCTGGAAGACCCAGCCACGTTCCATCTTCAATGCTCTCACTGATGGAAGGAGGTTTTGGCTTAAATTCTCACGAACATGGCCCCGTTCATACTTCCCTTAACACGGATCAGTCGTCCTGTCCCCTTTGCAGTAAAACAGCCCTAAAGCAGGATGTTTCCACCCCCATTCTTCACAGTAGGTATGGTGTTCTTGGGATGCAACTCAGCATTCTTCTTCCTCCAAAAATTACGAGTTGAGTTTTTACCAAAAAGTTCTATTTTGGTTTCATCTGACCACATTAAATTCTCCCAATCCTCTTCTGGATCATCCATATGCTCTCTGGCAAACTTCAGACGGGCCTGGACATGTACTGGCTTAAGCAGGGGGACACGCCTGGCACTGCAGGATTTGAGTCCCTCTCGGCGTAGTGTGTTACTGATGGTAGCCTTTGTTACTTTGGTCCCAGCTCTCTGCAGGTCATTCATCAGGTCCCTCCGTGTAGTTCTGGGATTTTTGCTCACCGTTCTCATGATCATTTTGACCCCACGGGATGAGATCTTGCGTGGGGCCCCAGATCGAGGGATATTATCAATGGTCTTGTATGTCTTCCATTTTCTTACAATTGCTCCCACAGTTGATCTATTCACACCAACCTGCTTGCCTATTGCAGATTCACTCTTCCCAGCCTGGTGCTGGTCTACAATTTTCTTCCTGGTGTCCTTCGACAGCTCTTTGGTCTTGGCCATGGTTGAGTTTGGAGTCTGACTGTTTGAGGCTGTGGACAGGTGTCTTTTATACAGATGACGAGGTCAAACAGGGTCCATTAATACAGGTAACGAGTGGAGGACAGAAGAGCTTCTTAAAGAAGAAGTTACAGGTCTGTGAGAGCCAGAAATCTTGCTTGTTTGTGGGTGACCAAATACTTATTTTCCACCATCATTTACAAATACATTCTTAAAAAATCCTACAATGTGATTTCCTGGATTTTTTTTCTCATTTTTGTCTCTCATAGTTGAAGTGTACCTATGATGAAAATTACAGACCTCTCTCATCTTTCTTAGTAAGAGAACTTGCACAATCAGTGGCTGACTAAATACTTTTTGGCCCCACTGTAGGTCTCCTTTAAAATAGTATAGGTGAGATAGAATTGCCAACTGCTTCATTTGTTTGCAGGCATCCCGTGTTTAACAATGGAACGCCAACAGAAGGAAAAGTGACCGTGATACTAGAAGGTCCAGTCTACTGGATGCACCCCCAGAGGGTCTAATCATTTTTATTCTGTGCTGTCTGGTCCAGGCAAGTTGGGACACGCAACCAGGTCTGTTTTGTCTGGAGTTGTAAACTACATCAGTCCAGTAATGTCCTTTGTTAGACTTGCGGCTATTCCGTTATTTGACAGACTTATGGCTGTTCTGGAGAGCAGCATTCAACAGTTCATTACAGTAAAAACTGTGTGCAATGCAGCTGGGGATCTTTTTAATCAGTTACAATCCGCTAATATGTGTGTGTTTGTGTGTGTTTGTTCCTCTCTGTGTACACTTCCTTATTGGCACAGCAATATATCCTATCCCATCTAATATGTCTCGTGGAATCGTCAACGGAAAGATTCAACTTCATTGTATTCCGGCGTTAGGTTGAATAAATGATGAAATGCAAAGACAATCTAACTTTGATAGCCTCCTTAAGTCATTTACAACAAGCTGACAATGAAAGAGAATGAGACACCAAACAGGATGTCCGCCTGGTTTAAGCGGCTAAAACAAATATCCTTCCCCAAAAGGCAAACACCAACCTTGCCCCTCACTCCCTCGTCCCTTCCGGTTTGTTTAGATGCACCATTATCAAAGTCATGCAAAAATACTGAGTCAAATGCATTACTGAAGGGTAAGTCATCTTCTGACATATGTTCCCATACACAAATTTACAAACAGACTGTCATGTTTGCCCAAAGTCGGCCTTACAGAAACCCAGCGGTGTTGCCTCCATTTGGGCTACAACTCCCCCATCTCTCCACTGTTCCCGGGGCCTGGGACTCGATAATTGTAGACCCAAGGACGTGTCATCCCTCTTAACCCACATCCCTCAGCCTCTCTGCATGGTTTTCCAAGAAACAGTAATAGGATTTGACATTCACTCAGACCCACCTGGGCATTTAGAAAGCCGGGGATTAGGAGGGCTACTAGTTTCAGCATGAATAGCTGATGTAACGGGATAGAGGCATAGATAGACTTAGTGGCCACACAATGTGTTTGAACTTCATTCAAAATAAAAAATAAAAACTGTTCGTTACTTGTAGAAATAAAAATTAAAAATAAAATAATCATGGCCATGTTACACTGCCTACAAAGTAAAAAATGCATTATTCCACCAACACCAACAAATCCACCTCTATTTCTGTTTGGGACTAAAAATGGACATGTCCTCCTCACTCCCTGTATCCCAGTGGGAAAGCTTCATGGCAGACAGACAAGAGTAGCCTACCATGCTGATTCTCCCCTCACAAATGTTTCCCGCTTCATCAGATCTCTGTGTTTTTCTACTTGCAGGCCAGCCAGCACATCTCAGGGAGGTAGTGCTAAGAATAGCCAAGAACAGTCGCTTACATAACCCGGGCCCGCTGCATTGTGGGACAGAGCAGCGTTAGCTCTGCCAGGCGGCGTTCGCTGGAATCAATGCCACTGCACCATTGGCACAGTCTTATGGAAAGACACGAATGAAGCAGAAACACACACATGCACAAGCGTAATGCATACCTATGAGCACACCAAACTTGAAGTTCAAATACACATTTGCGCGCACTCACACACACACACACACACACACACACACACACACACACATTGCAAATATTTTAATAATGTTGACCTAGATGTAGGGGATACTAGGGTCTATATTTATTTTCCTTCCTGGCCTTTCTCTAGCCTCCTGCTCCTCTCTCCCTGGTTCAGCTACCTGTGTCTTGCTGTGGCCAGGGCTGCACCAGCAAAAGATGGTCACGATGCACAGCACCCACGCCAGGGGATAAACCAAAGGAAAGGTGGCTGGCTGACGGGCGTGGCTCACTTGACCCTCTGGCAGAGCTAGATCCATGCATCGTTGCCAGATACATTCAAACAACAATCCTCCCAAACGGTAAAAGGAGCTTTTCTTCCTTCCTCGCAGTGAGCGGACACTTTTTCTACAATATCTCATCTGCTCTAATCTAATCTGTTTATTTTGAGAGTGAATAAAGCAGAACCTCGATACTGTTACTAGGAACTAGGCACACTCAGGGACATAAGGTGTGAGGCCATTAGACTGTTGTGAATGGCTTAAAATTAGTTCGGTGCAACTCTGCCAGGATATATCTTCTGTACAGCACAACCCATCGATTAAATGCCGTCCTTTGCATACTACCATATAATTTATGTGTGCCTTATTTCATTCAGAGTTTGAATGGCTGAGGCTTGCCTAAGTGGGTGAGACAGGAAGAGGCCATCACTATAAGTCCTTGTCACTTTATCTCTCAACAAAACGAGGGAATATTTCCGGCGCCCCTGAGTGACGAAAGGAACGGGGGATGGGAGAGATGGGGGAGAGGACACTTTGGGGTGAAGGGGTTATGGACGGGGCTAATGCCTGGCCCTGGGGCTACGCATCACAACCTGTCCCTGTCAGCACCTCGTCCACCTCGGAGACATAAATTCACCCAGCTGGCTGTGGTCCATTTCCAGGACCAGTAGGCGACTAGTAGAAGAGAGCTAGGGCTCTTTGTGGAGATGAGGTGAGTGACCGGTTGGTCAGTCTGCCCCGATGGCTGGTCTGGCAGTGGGGTTTAGGGCTGCCAGTCAGACAGACAGACAGTAGGCTCAAGGCTTCTCCACTTTGGGCACCTCGCTTGAAACTGCTTCTTAGGCATAATTTTAATGCAGCCAAGAAAACGACGTTGTGAACAATTAGTCAAGATGTACAGGTATGCTTATGCTCAAACACACACACCCAAATACTCACAACCAAAACAGACTCCTCACACACCCAATTCAGACACACACCCACACACACACACACACACAAGTAACCAGATACACACGTCTCTGCATTCTGCTCCTGAATGGGATTAGAGGGAGGAGCTAATTTGATAAAGGATAAACCCTGTGGACAACTCTAGAGCACAAACGTTCCCTCACACACATTCTAGCATGATCTCTCTCTCTCTCTCTCTCTCTCTCTCTCTCTCTCTCTCTCTCCCCCCCCCCCTCCCTCTCTCTCTCTCTCTCTCTCTCTCTCTCTCTCTCTCTCTCTCTCTCTCTCTCTCTCTTGTCTCTATCTCTCATTTCCTCAGGTCAACCACAAACTAATGGTTATGGCCACGGGTTAACTGGTTAACATTTTTTAGGGAGGCTTTATCATTTTCAAACACACACATAGACACAGCTAAACATCCTTTCCTCCCCTCTCATTTACATAGTGCACAGCCAAACACTCCTCCAAAAGCCCAGTGGTGTGGAGAAAACAGCCAGCGTAGCAGATTCTTGGAAGGTAAGTCATGAGCTGACGGCTTAAAAGCACTGTTAATCAGGCCGGCCTGAAGTAAACCAACACTGGCTGACATTTGGCCATATTGATCCTTGAGAGGGGGTCGAAAGAAACCCGGCAGACAACACTATGCCCACTGAATCTATCGGAGAGTATTAGACGAATCTAAAGTCTGTGTCACAAATGTGTGAACCGTAACTGATTTTCATTAATATATAGGGCGATATAAAAACCTTTATTTTCATTGAAACAATGTAGTCAAACGTTATTTAAGTTTGTGTGTTTGTGCGAACAGGCTGCTGTTGAATAAAATAGCTAAAGGAGACATTAAAGGTCATGGCTTATGTCCACAAAGTCCAAAATATAAGGTTTGTGGGAGTGTGTAACCATGTGCTGAGCAACAGGTTCAGACGTTCAAAGGCTGCCAAAACACGTTTTTCTGTTGTGGAAGAACCTACAGACTCAACCACCTGTATGATTGTGAGTGCCAGGAGAGGGGGGGGAAGAGGAGAGGAGGTATAGAATTTATGGGTACAGTAAGGTTACATTAACACTCACGCAGTGAGCACAGCTAAAAAAGGAGGATGCCTGGAGGACAGATTACTGATATGAGTCACACATCTGACAGCAGTCTTGAAATTCTCTTTCTCCCATCTCTGCCTCACAATCTGTCCTTCTTTCTCTCTCCTTCTCTTTCTAGTTTAGCGGCCTAGGGGTCTCCATGGAAACCAAATTCAGTTTGGTTAGGAAAATCGCAAAGGCAACTGAAGGACTGAAAGAAAATCGAAAGTTGGAAGAAATCATTTGACAAAGCATGGAAAAGTTTTTACCTTATAGCCCTAGTAAGTGACACACACGCACCACCTCATTACATGGTAGAGATTGTGAATGTAAGGCTCCTCGAAGTTAGGAATCTTGGTGTCTGACTGATGAGGCCCACATTTTTATGGCCATACAAGCCTTAAATAGACTGAGGGAGCATCATTTTCAATTTGTATGCATGAAAGTGTTTGGTGGGTCAGTTGGAGTTAAACTCACCCTGTACACAGAACTTCAGCTCCTTGGCGTCGGTGACCGTGCTGGCCGGCGCTCGCTCCGGAACCTTTTTGCTCATCCGGTTGTAGTTTCGCCTTTTTTTTGTTTCACCCCACAGATTGGAGCCACCGTGCATACTAGGAATGTTGAGGACGGCAATGCCCTCCAAGGAAGTATTGCTGAGGTCCAGTATGAGACCGTCACACTGGGAATGGGGAGAAGAAAATGAGGTAGAAGAGGAACAGGTGGTGGAAGAAGATACGGACAAGATGGAAAAGACAGATCAAGAAGACATATTTAAGAGAGAGGAGGGAAAATGAGAGGTCAAAAGCATATAGGGAACGATTCAAAACTCAGACTCTTATTCATTAGATTGAAATACTGTAATAAAGTAATCATTATGTATTATTTTATTTATTTATTTTATAAAAAAAACACAGGATATGGTGTTGTAATTTCCATGCCACAATCCAAGAAGAGCACTTTAGAAAGCACTATTTAGAATGGATTTGGGTTGAGAGTGGATATGCCATTGGGGTTTTCAAGTGGGCATCTTCCTTCCCGGCTGTTTCGTTGAATTGAGCTCACCACCCCTCCAGAAGACAAATACCCCCCCACCCACCCCCCTTATGCGCCTCGGCACGGCCAGACAATCAAATTGGGGAACAAGAGACTTTATGACACGGTGTGATATCCCTACTCTGTCCCTAGCAGCTCTGCAGGGCTAAATTAAGCTTTTTAAACAAGGAATCTGGGTGCTTTTTATATCAGTGTATTATCTAGCATTAAGGATATTGAGCTTGTAGTGTTGAATGTGATAGTATGTCACATTTCCAGCGGAATCAAAACCATATTCTCTAAATACCATTTCAGCGAGACAGATTTGTCAGTTATTACCTGGGGAATAACATCTCAGAAAGAACAGTATTGGCAGGTATATTCCTATTACTCAGTGACCACCCTTGTTGAAAGTGACCTCGATTGACATTGATATGTACAAAACAAGCTCAATGGCGCAATCTGTTTCTGTTGTCTCTGAAAAATAATGGTGACGTGCAGGCTGGGAACAGACGCACACAGCCCCATAAATGCATTATCATGAATGTAAATAAAAAGGATATTTGCATACTGTGTACTTTCCCTTGCAATATGTTTTGGATAATAATTAGTGATTCAGTACAATTGCCTCGGATTAGTGAGGTTAAGTGGTAAACGTAACCCTTCATGTCACTACTAGCTGTTTTATAGCTTGGGGCATAACATTTAAGAATGGGACAAATAGTAATGTGAGAAATTAGAGACTTTGAAAGAACACCTTATTCAGACTTTTAGACTGCCTGAAAGTGACTGGGAAATACCACAGTTTGTATAGGTCAAATAAAGGTCAAACTTGATGTTGATGTGTAGTTCTCTTGAGTCCTGTCTGAGGTTAATAAGTGTTTTTCTATGGTATGAAGAAAGTGCAAGCTAAGCAGGGACGAGCGAACTGAAGAGCGATCAATTCTAATTCTTACCCTGCAGACATTATGTCGTTTTGGGTCAAAGTAAATACTGGTTCTGGCATGATCATTTATAAAGCATATTATGAATGGTTCTTACATATAACATGAACAAAGTATCTCAGTTTGGCGTGTCTGATTTGCATGAGTAAGAAGTCTCCTCTGTTTGCTAAACTGGCAGATTGAGGCAATGAGTGACATTATGAAGTTCAGTTCAAAAGCAGAGCCATACGTGTGGACTGGCCTAGCATTTGATGAGCTGAATAGGACCAACCGGCCTAGAGGCTCATTCTCAATAGCAGTCTGAAAAAACTGTGAGAACAGTAGTAACAAATATAATATTATTGTTCAGCATTCCAAATCAAAATGAAAAAAACTGAACAATAACTGTAAATAATGGTGTTACAAATCATAAAATGTTTTTTTCGTGTTCTTGATTTTAACCCAGGTGATTTTTTGGTTTTCCAAAAAGACTCACCTCGACTTCAATACATTCGTTGAGTTTCTTGCAAGTAGCAGAGATGGTCTCTGTGGTACCAAACTCAAAATACCACAACTTGTTTTTCATTCTGTGAAAACAAACACATAGAACAAAGGCAAATAAGGCCTTGACTGACACATATGTATATGCAATTTATTTGACTGAAATGCATGGGCAGCATATTGTCGGGCCCCGGATATGAGTCTACGGCAGGTGGTTAGAGTGGAATACAGACATATTGATGCTGTCCAGCACCCCAAGTCATAACAGCAGTTGAAAGCTTAGGACAGCTGGAGGTCTCACAAGGGAAGAGGTCAAAGCCATGTCAGCGCATCCCCAAGCCAAGCACGGAGGGTGCAGCAGAGATCGTGACACTCCAGAATGAACCGACCACGTAGGACGGCACCGCAACCAGTTTCCTGCTGCAGCTGCTCTGCCTCAGAGGCAATACAAATGAATACGTGCCCGTATTCCCTGGCTAGCACGACATCAGTGACTTGAGGAGGTTGATGGATTGGAACATGGCTGAAGAGATGGTTGTTGTTGTTTTTTCACCCTCATTCTAAACCCATAGGCAACCTGGGGACACGCCAGAATTCAGCAGATCACTTCTGCCTTTTAGTAGGATTTGTCACCAGTGCCCTGCTGGATTATCAATTTTTCTCTGTTTCTCTTTTCAACATTTCATGTTTAGCACCCAACAACGTTCCCTATTTACTAGTTGTGTGTCAAAACAATACATTATGTTAAATGGAGCTGAAATAAAAGTGGAACCCAGTGCAATGATAACCAACTGTGCCTTAATGGATTGGGACTGCACTGTACATCAGATCTAATAGCCTCTTCCAGTCACTAATCAGATTGCTTTGTCCACATCCCCTTGGGGCCACTCAGAGATGGGTGGAAGGACACAAGAAGAATTTGTCACTGTCCCTTTTCGCTCTGTAATGCACTGTGTGCAGAGTCCAAAATGTCAGTCAAAGCAGCTTTAGTATGTCCTCAACAGCAGTACTTGTGTGACAACACATTTTGGGGCAACCCAAGAAAGCAGCATCACTGGCTCCTGACAGACTGGATGGATGAAGAGCCTGACATGAAACCTGGTGTGTGTGCATGCTTGTATGAGTCTGTGAGACTGACTGACAGGCAGAGTTTTTATGTTTATCAAAGCATTGGACTGTAGACTGTGTATGTGCCTAAAAACAACTATAAATGTGGTGTGTGAAAAGGAATAGGCTGTTGCAGTGCAGTACCACCAGCAAAGTGAAAATGGCACAAGATACCCAACGAGGCACTGATCAGAGCCACCCTGCACTGGTTCTTACCAAATGTGTGTGTGTGTGTGTGTGTGTGTGTGTGTGTGTGTGTGTGTGTGTGTGTGTGTGTGTATACAGAAGGCCTTGCTGGCCTGCTGATACTGACAACATGGTTATTGACACAACCGCCCTCGAGTGATGTGGGCACACTGTACCAGAGCCATGCAGAGCCTTTTACCAGGAGACTGGGTATCTTTTTATAGTGTATTTTACTAGAACTATGAAAATCGTATGGGCAGTGTGATCAAAATATATTACATAAGCCAGTGGCAAAAAAAAGTAGATCCATCGAAATGTGTGAACATTTCGCGAAATTCACCTTTACCTTTGGTGAAGATGGTTTGCCGAAA
This sequence comes from Aplochiton taeniatus, assembly GCA_017639675.1. Lineage (NCBI taxonomy): Eukaryota > Metazoa > Chordata > Actinopteri > Galaxiiformes > Galaxiidae > Aplochiton > Aplochiton taeniatus. The sequence goes on along the minus strand of CM030172.1, from coordinate 35,051,382 downwards.
CTGTTTCACCCTACTCTTTTAACAGATCCTGTTTTGCCTTCCTTTCTCCCCCTTTTCTTTTCTTACACTGTGCCTTTATTTCTCTTCGTCTCTCTTTATCTCCTACCTTCAGCAGGAGCCTCTGCTCGGTCAAAATAAGGGATTAGGAGCATAGTTGAGATCACAATTAGGCACGGTTTCGATTCTCAATGACGCAAACTGCCCAACCTCGTTAGCAGATTCCCACTTGAGAAGCCCTGCAAAACAATGCTATTAATGGAGGGGCTCTTTTTATCCATTCCTTCTCTCTCCTGTGCCCTGAGAGCGTTGAGAACTTAGGGGGAGAGGTGAGAGCTCTTTCACCAAGCCCTGACTTTAAATCTCCCTAACCTGAAACACAGAATCACCTCAGGGAAAACTCTACATTGCCAGCTATACGTATTTGTATCGATATGTATCTATATATACATATGCTTTGGTGGCTGTTGCTCCAGCTGAGTGTGCTACAGCAAACTGTTCCCTATTGTCAACGGTCTCGTGTCAGCTGTTTTGGGAGAGTCCTTCACTCAGCATTGACCAAGCTGCTCTCGTAAGGCCTGGGGCACTGGCTGGGCGACGGAGTATTAGGTCAACACACCGACTCAGACAAAGCCTGATGTTTCCTCCGAAAATAAAGAACGATCTGTTGTCAAAGCATTTATCAATATTGCCTAATAGTTCTGATCAGCTGACGGTTTGTTCGAAAGATAGAAGTCTTGTTCAAGAGGTAAACCATCATCACTGAAATCAGTTGACAGGATCATATTTCAGGTCGGTGACGGCGGTTTCCGTTGGTCTGGGTGGGGTTAGCAGGGCAGAAGGGAGCTCAGGGTTAGTAGGAGAACCCTCCAGCTTGAGTAAACGCCCCAGGGCTCTAACAAACTGCCCAAACATCCGCCTGCTCCTCGCCCGGTAACACCCCTCCCCTGCTGTCCATTTTTCCCCCCCCCCCCCCCCCATCCCTACCCAAAGATAAGCCGCTGCTGTAATCCCCTGTGAGAGCACTGACCCTTTGGCCTCCTCCATACTCTTCCCCTCTCTCCTTTTTTCACCCCCTCTTTCCCCCTCCTTCTTTTCCATCCCTTTGTGTCTGTGATCAGTTAGTGGAAGCAGTGGTGTTCATCTAATCAGATGAGCAGCTTCCTTAACCTTTGGAACTTCTCCCTTGTGGCTAAGACTGCTTCTGTTGTGAGAATGAATTTATGACTCCCGGGTTAATGTAGCTGTTGGGAAAAGCTACTAAAGTCTTCAATTAACACTGTTGTTCTTTATTTTGGTAGTAAACAGACGGCTTTCCGATCCGTACTGCACTATGATGGCTTATTCGTAAATCTTAGACTGGACTTTTTTAATATCATGCTTGGTTAATAGCAGAGACAGGACTCCAATGGAAAAGAGACTTGGTCTCTTTGGTCATAATATTTCTGTATACTGTAAATAAAAGTCAACATGACACTGAGCCACAGGGTCCTCATTATTATATAATTATGTTGTGTTGACACATTCCTGGGTTAGGTGAATCCCTGCCTCAGGAACCTAGTGCTCCATGGTTATATAGCCTTTGACCCATGAGTGTCGGAGCTTCTGACTAATGAATTTCTTGTATATGTGTGCGTGCGTGCGTGTGCATGTGTGTGCGTGTGTGTCTGAGTGTGTCTCTCTGTCAGTCCAAAGAGATGAGCGTGTGTATATTTATCCTGCTGCAGTGCACAGACAGCAGGGAATGACAGTAGATCTAACCTGCTATGTCTGTTGACACTGGGAAAACCTGTGCCTGGAGTTTTAAGCAAAGGAAATTATACATTGCCATGTAATAGCGCAAACATTTCATATGTTTTGTCTCGTATAGTTATTTAAAATCACAAGCGTTGATCCCTAAAGTGACTCATCCTGGGCTCAGTCACACTTCAGAATAATTACCCCTCGTTGAAAGCCGAGACACTACAACTCCCATTGACAGTAGATTACAGGGTGCACCAGCACCCCCCTAACTAATCAGATTAGTTTGATTAAACTGGACGAATCGATGTGAAAACAAAGACGCTTTGCTCTGACAAACTGGCTGCAGAATAATGCATATGGACAGCAGCTTGAAGGCCAGAATTAGGCTATAGCACAGCTCTGTTCCTCCTCCTCCTTCAGTCTTCTCCATGTTAGACAGCTGGGCGCATGGCCAGGACAGCACAACCTAGCAGGGGTTAGGACTCAACCACATGTAGTCTTGGCATGGCAAAGCCTATTGTGCAGTGTTATTCGCTGCAAAGTATCAATGGCATATTCAAAGGGCATTTCCCTCTACTATTCGGCAAAGCACAGCTCCCTTGGTGAAGCGTAGTGCTTTCAATAGGAACATAATAGGTTAAATTCCCCCTGGGACCATGTGATGTAATTGCAATGCTGAAAGTCACTTTAGCTAAAGGCTCTTTCAGTAAAATACACTGTCATAACACCACAGAGTTTTCCTTGCCTTTCCATTCTACCGGTTAAACCCACTTCAGTTCAGCGGACGGCGATTAAGAAGTCGGATAAGGAGGGGAGGAGAACTGTAAAGAATAAGAGGGAGGAAAGCTGACCTCTCAACCTCATGATCTCAATGTCAGGCTAGGAGCCTGGCCCGGCTTAAAGGAATCTGTTCTCACACACAAGGCATGCGTCACAACTCCTGTTCCTCCTCTTTCCCCCGACCCTCCCCCTGTCTCCTGGTAGCCAAATAAGTGTGAGTCCGTACATACCAGAACGTCAAGAGGGGAGCCTTGGTCCTGAATTAACTCTCCAGTCTAATGCGGGCACGCCTCTGGCCCGCTCTCATCTGCTTTGTGTTGATGGGGAAACGGATCGTCCGTTGGCCTTCACCAAGACCCTTCATTGTTATTGTAATGTGGCCAACAAAAGCATCCAGAGAGCCCCTGCCCTCTCCTGACAAAAGCTATTCGACACCTCCTAATCCAAAACTTCCTCTCCCTGGCCCTCGCCCCCAGGGGCACCAGGCATGCACGCACCAGCGCACATACAAACACACATCAACAATACACTGACCCTGTGTCTTTTTTCTCACACACACAGCCCCTTGTGAGTCACTCTCTATACATATATGCACAAATGGCACACGCTGTATATAATATGGGTATACATACTATGGGTATACATATACATACAACCACAGTAATTTCAAGCATCAATGGTCATAAATATATGTATGGAGCCATGTTGTGTTTCTCTTTCTTACACACACACACACACACACACACACACACACACACACACACACACACACACACACACACACAGTGGTGTGGCCGGGTGGTCCGTAGTTTGGGCTCCCTGTGGTAAGGCTACAGTAGCTCATTCATGCTGAGAGGGCTTCACTGAGTGGGGTGTCAGGACTCACACTACCTCCAAACCCCTTTATGATTACAGCAGCAGAGGAGGGGAAAAAGGGGGGGGTCACAGGGTGCGTAAGAATAAAGCGGGGATAAAGCCTTTATCATAAAGGAGTAGTAGCTAGACAGCCAGACAAACAGGTATACCAGTCGTGATAATAATAATAGTAACAATAATTCAAATGGAAATCGTTTTTATGATATTCACAAATGACAAGTATAATTTAACAGTCAATTTATCGTACGTCATCAAACTGCTTTTATACCTGCCAAACAAACCCGCTATGATGTCACAAACTAAACAGACCAAAAAAGCACAGAGGTCAGGTGAGAACTCAAATAAAGCATCCAATTAAGTGGGCCGCGCGTGGTGTGCTAGCTTGTTGCCTTTTCAACCCTGGACAAGGTCAAAATAGATTAATCAGAGTGACATCCTCTCACCCACTGATAGAGCCTGTTCTGCCATGTGTGCTCCTCTCCATTTAAGTATGAATAAAACATGATTTACATTACCAAGTCGATACAATTCAACCTAATCAACAGCAGGAAAAAGGTGAACACAATAAGTCCTGAAGTGCACCAGGATGAGTAATGGCTGTAAAATGAATAACCCATTTAGAGGGCCAATATATAGTGAAATGTATTTCTGCTTTGCCATGTTTTTTGTACCAATACAGTGAAAATGGGAACTATATGCCTAGAACAGTTTCTTCTATCTGTGACAGGCATCTTGTCTGTTTTACAAGACATTCAGAGCTTTGGAAATTGTTAATTTATTTCAATCATTTCCAGACGGATGAGCATCAGCAACCTGAGTTCTAAATAAAATACGTTTGGTTTGGCATGACATGCCTCTACTACTTGTGTGTTAGTTTCTGTAATATTAACAAAGAAATAAAGAATCACAGAGACCAAATGCCGTTGACATTTTTAACGTCTGTTTTAAGAAAAAAAAAAATATTTGGTTCCTTTTGCTCTTAGGACAAATCCTGTGAGGCGAAAATATGTATGGTGCCTGTCTTTCTTCTTTGATCACTTCAGGACTCTCTCCTTCTCTCGTTCCTATGCTCCTCACATATCTAGGTCTCAGGATTGGCATTAAATATTTAATTCCAAACTATAAACAAGCCTCCAATCCCCCCCCCCCCCCTGTTCTCAGGTCTCTTCTTTCAGATGCAATGCTCCTTATGACCACTTACCCCAACTGATAGAGAACACACAGCCACAACAGGAAGCACTGTGAGGCACAGAGAGACTGCAACATGAGTCATTATCTGGCCCCCCAAAAAACGTCTTCTCTTCCATACTTCTCTGCGTAGGACATCAAAGTAGAAGTAGAAAGCAATCCCTAGCTGCCCAGGTAAAGCTTTTGACCTACTTTACTCTGAAAACGTACTCCACATACAGGCACACACACAAACAAATGCACACACACACACACACACACACACACACACACACACACACACACACACACACACACACGTACGCACGCACACTTGTGCTGTTGCTGGTGCTTCAGCAGGGCATTGAAATCCTCTACAAGTAAGTGGCTCCCGGACACAACTAGTCAAATCCACGAGTAAAGCTCCTAGTTCTTAAAATGAATACACCCCTCCAAAAAGAGACAGATATGCACACGCACAAACTCACCAAGAGAGCTCTGAGGGCTACCATGAAAACAAGATAGCAAGGCCACAAAACAAGCATGCTATAGTCTTCCAGCCACCCATACATTAGATCCATCGAGCTCAAAGCTGTGTATATAGCTTGTGTGTGTTCTCCCCTGGTGTGCATGAATGGCGGCTTTATTCAGGAGAAGTGTGACATGAGCAAAGGCTGGGAACGAAAGAGAGGGAACATCAAAGGGCTTCTAACGACGCACTACAAAAAACAACTGAGGGGGAGCAACCCCTCAACATTCCCCATTTTGTTCTTTGTTTGTCATTTCCCTTAATCTGGCGCGCCAGGATATGATGTTGAACCATGATGTAATTTACCAGAGATATGTAAGGGGAAATGAAGATCCTATTTGTCTGTCTTACGGTTGATCCTCTCAGCCATTAAAACGGTCTTTAAAGAATCATCCCGTCACTGGAGGTGAATCAATCCATAGTGAATGTTATGAACAGAAAGTGATAAATGGAACTTTTCTTTATAGGATGCCGGTCAGTATCTAACAGTGGATGTAACGCATGACAAATCGATCACCATAGCTAACAAGGACAACGCCAATGTATTGATCTTACTATTTAGACAGGGCCGATCCTATTGATTGCTGATCTCAAATGGTATTAGCCTTCCAATGGCCTCTGTTTTAAAGAGTTTTACATCTACCACAGAATCCTCTAAACCATTCTCATTTCAATAAATGCTTGTTTTGGGTTAAATGTATATCATTGAATCTTTCTCCCACAGATCATGTTCCTAACTAAATTACCTGGATACAATTATTCAATATAAATGAAGAATCTTTCTTTTAACACATTTTCTTACCTGCTGTTGAACTTTTCCGGGTGCTTTTCCCTCATCAGGTGAAACCTGTGGGCGATGGAGGCATCCTGTAGGGCGAAACAGAGAAGAGGTGAGTCACATTGAGGCCATGGAGGAACTTGTGAAGAAGAATCCTAAACTAAATTGATTAAGAAATATGAGTTGCCGATTGGTTCTGGCCCAAATATTCTACAGTATAGCACATAACATCATCGTTGATAAGAGGTTTGGGGGCAAGGTCAGTTTGGTGCTGAAAGTGTAAAACAATGTGACTGTCCTGGGCAACACCGAGGCTCCTTCAACCCCCCATTCACCGTCACTCTGCTTCTATTCTCCTTATGTTTTGGAACGATAAAATCCTAGTCATTGTTCCATTTTAGAAACAAAGTCAGAATCCAAATCACTTTAGTCCTTGTGCTACTCAGTTGAGCGTGGTGTGGACACTGCCATGGTTCAGGGTTTGACAAATGCTAGGTCCATTTGCACAAAACAAAAGTATGCAATCACTGTACTTAAAAGTCTGTAAATAGTAAGTAAGTAAAGTAAAGTCTAACTAAACAGTAACTTTTTCATTCTGGTTGTTTAAAAATCTCGTAATTTACAAACAGTTGAAAAAAGAAGCTTAACCATACTAAACAGTACTGAAGTATTTAACATCCGCCAACAATGTCTAAACTCTAAAAACATGAATGAGTAAAATCCCAAGAGTACCCATAGGAATCCAATATACCAACGATTCTGGGGTCGTCCAGAGAGCCAGGACCCCTGACTGCCCCTCACATCCCCATGTGGTTAACCTCTAACCCCAAGGAGGAGAGGTGAATGTCAGCCTGATCCCTCACTCTTATCCTTGCAGATAGAGGTCATGAAGACCACTAAATCACACCATACAAATTATGAAAAAAATATGTTACAATCTTTAGGAATTTTCTGTTTCAACCCAATCACAAGCGTGAACAGCAGATGCGATGGACAGTGGGTGTGAAACACATATTAGTATATAACCAGTAGGTATTATTTCTGTATGACTCAAAAACATAACGGTGGATTGGTTCATTTCATTGAATATTTTCCCCACTCATTTAAAAAAATACGTTAAAGAACCTAAACTGTGGTTGTCAGCCATGGAGTCTCCATCATGTCTCCCTGTTTATGGGCACATGGTGATAGGGGTCAGGAAATGTACGGTGGAGGGGGTTCTGAACGGACGTGTCAGTCAAACAAAGTAGACCAGCCTTCCTATGACCCCTCTTATGGAGGTGACTGGGTTGTCCAGGACAGATGCCACCATGGCCAGAGGGGCACCTTCTCTCTTACTCGACACGCATACATCCCTCCAAATGTGCCAAGTTTAGCCTTAGAGGGCTTATATATGAACTGGGTAATTCACAGACATCAAATCTATGGGACTCATAGATGATGCACACTATCTAGCATCACACGGTGGAAGAGATAGTTGTGGTGGATGACAGCATTGTTCGGCTAAATCACTTCGTTCGATAAATCACTAATTATATCAGAAAAAGAGGAGAGGCTTTCCAGGAAGGAAAGAACTCCAACTAGGAGAAGGAGAGGTAGGGGGGAGGTTAGCTGGAATGAAGAGGTTGTGAAGAGTGAAAAAATGTAAATACTTTTTATATGAAGGCAATGATTAATTATGATTATGACGCTTCTATTATTATTTGAACATTCCTTCATTTTTAAATTAATCTAGTTGCTAGTGCCCTAAAATACATTTCCGTCATCTAAATGACTGAACAACGACCCAAAAAAAAAAAGGTTTTAGAAGGAAGTGCGTGCCAAAAAAAAATGAATCAGGAGTGCGCAAGGGATATATATTAAAGAAAGAGAAAAATGCTTAAATTAAACTGGCATTTTTGTTTCAGGCACAGAATAGACAATAAACTGTTCATTAATGCTGGCTGATTGCTCTGTATAACTCTATTTTAATTTGAAGAAAAACTGTAACTTCAGTAGTTTGTTTTCCCAAAATACAGTGGAGGAAGAAAGTAATGAGACATGCAAAGTGTATTTATGGAGAAAGAACGATAACAACAGAAAGACCAACAGAGCAAAGAGCACGATAAAAAAGAGAGAAAAGAAGGAATTGTTGAAATATCTGAATTGTCATTTAAAAATATCAGTTTGTGTATGGAGGGGTTTTAGTTTTCATGATGTATTGATCGTGCCGGAACGCAATTTTAAACAGCATTCTAAACATCTTGGAACAGGTTTTCAAATCTCTAACCGTAAAATAAATGGCACTTTTTCAATTGGACTGCTAATAATAGGTAAATAGGTCTTTACCACATGACAATCAGCTTGCAGAAACAGCTTGACTGCCATGGACTTCACAATTGTGCATGACAGGCACAAATAATTGTTGACATTATTCTAAGCTGTCCGTCTATCTAAGTAGTACTGCATGAGATAGCATTTCGTTGAGCACAAGCCTTCCATGAACGGCCCTCCTTTGTAGGGGCTGTAGTTCTGATGAGGGCAGACAGCAACTGTGTCAAAAGGACCCACCTGGAGTCCCTTTGGGCTGTCAGGCTGGCACCCTGCCTGCTTGTGCAGGTGTTGCAGCGGTCAATAGGGAGGACGACGGGAGGAAGCTTGGGGCCAAACAGGTGGATTCGTCCAATAACACGCTTCCTCACTTGCCGTCCAAACCACCTATTGGACCCTGCCATCCCCAGAATCCGCCCTCTGCATCAACCCCCCCCCCCAACCAAACCCGCAGCAACGTGTGCACATCCCACAGCATCAGCAAGTAGCACTTCTTAAAAATAGCCCTGCACCTGCCTGGTTGGCTTGGCTGTCAATATGATACTGGGACATGGGGAAGGGGTCAGGTTTGACTGCAGATCCTTTAGGATGCATTCATAGTCTCTATAGAATAGATCTGCCTAAAAGCAGTTTGGTATCTTTCATTTAATATGTATCTTAATACTTGTAAAAATATATATAATATAAAATAACTAAGAAAACTTTAGCTTTTAATTAAATGTATTCTTTACATTCCTGTAGTAAACAGAATCAACAACATGTGTCTGAAATATTGGCTATCCAAACGAAACCCTAATCTATTTTTTGGGCATAAACTGTTCTGGGAACTGTAAACTATTGTCCTCTATTGTCAGACACGGGATACAGCGGACATTTGTAACGGGTTGCCTATTGGATGTTTAAAATGTTGTAAACATGACACACAGATCTCGGACATTCCAAAAAACCTAATAGAATGCTCGAACATAAAATGGACTATGTGACTCCAAACTAGTCTAGTTGATTAGAGCAAATGATTACTGGCTGTACTGCCGAGCCTATTGTCCACCGTGTGACAATATTTTCCATCACCCCAAGTTGAGTGTGATGAAGGTCGTTTTGATCTTGCTGTTTGAAGTTTCACGCATGCGGAGAGGAGGAGCAATGGGAGGGCATTGGAGGGAGATAGTAGGAGCAAAAAAACAAAAACAAAAACACTGCCTGGAAAATTACACCTCAGGAGGACCTGCAACATAGCTTCACTAGTGGGGGGATAAAATGTCCCCTTTCAGTGTCATTTTGTTCCCTATATACCTTGGGGAAATACTTTGGTTTGCATAAAATCAAAGAGTCATAGTTCTGCCAATTAAATAAATAGCTTTGGATATCCACCAACGTTTTTGGATTTACCATGAAAAGATTCTGAGCCACAGTGCTACACTTTTTTTTCATACCCTCTATCAAATATCCAACAACATTCTCTGCTTTTCGAGTTGTGGTAGTATTTCTTCCAGACCAACAAAAAGATGATAAATGTTTGTGATAGTTAAGTTCAGGCGTTCTGATCTTGCTAAGTGAAGATATCCTACCCCACCACTCTTACTGACGGTCCATCTGTTGGAGATGTAGATGGCAGGTGCTAAAGTGAGTCACAGAGCAACTTTCTAGTTAACATAATAATAATATTATTAGTGTGTGTACGGTAGGGATGTGTGTTTAATATCGTAATGATCATCTTCATGTGAAAACATCCTTAATTGTAGTTATTATGCTGTGTCCGTGTTATTGAATAGGTGAGTGAGTGAGTTACAGCTCTAGTTGATTCATTCATTTGTACTGCTTTATTAACAAGCTGTGTGGCTTTAGGGTGTGTGTGTGTGTGTGTGTGTGTGTGTGTGTGTGTGTGTGTGTGTGTGTGTGTGTTGGGGGTGCAAGCTAGGGGATTGTTATCCTTCTATCTTTAAGTCCGGCCAGGTGTCACTCAGCACGGTCATTCATTACTGTGGTAACCTGGTCGGAACCTGGCAGCCCCTCACTTCCTGTCACTGATACTTCCCCTGACCTTCAGCGTATGCCAGCAGTATTCTCACAAACGGACTCACACATAGACGCACCGTTGCACAAGCACCACAGCATGGACACACACACACACACACACACACATATTTTGTGACTTCCCCAAAGGCCTGGTCGGGTTGTCCTCTACGCAAACATTAAAGAACCAACATGCCGGGCTGTTTGTACAGGTCATCTGGTGTCAAGTGTAAGAAGAAGGGTCCCTTTGCTCACTATAAAAGTGCGATTTTCCCAGAGGCTGCATCAGACACATTCCATGCGATATCAAAGTAGATCTGTGAGTAGTGTAAAACCCTGTCAACGGGTGATAGGGAGATGGATGGCATGATTAAACCAGGGAACAAGTAAAACAGAGGCTTGTAAAGTTTGTGCGTCCTGTCTGGTCCTGCCTGTCTGTATTTTAGAATATTTGATTGATAGCAAAATCTATTATCAGATGAGGGTATTGTTTCCTAAACTACTACAACTATACAATGTTGAATTCCTAATACAAATGTTATTTTATCAGTGCTGCAGAAAAACTAAATTCCAGCACTTACTCTGGACAGCACTAACAAAAGTTCCCTCTCAAAACATCTATTCATAAAGGAAGACATTAACTGCCATTTAAAATCACTCAGCATGTCAATGATCTGCTACTTAAAATGGGGAAAAGACCCCTACTTTTTCTGATCGTAAATGCCTGGTCTGTTATGGTTTCTCAAGCGTAACTTGAAGAAGAGCCGACAGAGCGCTGAACGTTCCCTGTGCCCAGTACCGTTGTGGCCTAGTCAGCATAGGGGAATAGATAGAGGAGCGCTGGCGGAAATCCCTTGGTCGAAAGGTTTGGTTTCATTTACACACAGAATCCGTGTGCCTGGACCCTAGATTAACTCCTTGATGAACTAACTGTTAAATAACACCAAATTGTCTGCCTCTGTGATGTTGGCTACCTTTGTCTTCATAGAAAACGACTTAACTCGGACTCAGACATAAGCTCATTGTGTGTAACTTGACATGAGCAATTCTGGGTAGGACATTAACTAAATGTAACTGCAGACGGTCCTGCAGAAAATCAAAACCTCGGCACTACGGGTGCTGCAGAATCACACAACATGCGTGTTGATCCACCGCCCGGAGCGCCTTTGCCTTGGCCAGCCAGTACCAGTGTGCCATGTCATCCGCAATCGAGTCAGTGAGATGAGAAACAGATGACTTTCCAGGCTTTCAGAGTGGCTCTCGCCAGCCCCACCAGCGTCATGGCAACCCGACCCTGGAAAGCTGGGTCTGTGGTAGACAACGGACAGGAAACGCTAACCTAATATGGTTATCGAACCCAAATCTGGGTCGTTAATGATTACCTCATCGTACGTTGAGTCATAGCGATGCTTTGCTCAGGTGTTGTTGGCACCCGGAAAGGCGACCATCTGGCGCCATGGCTCCTGGAGGCATGGCGATCTGTCGCTAGGTTTCAACTGCCATGCCGCAGTGGAGCCGAGGCAGTGCCGCTAGAGGAGCAGCCACAGATTGTCACCAGGGCCATAAATATTCCCCCCCATCCCCTCTGCCGCGGGCAGAGCCCAACCTATATCCCATAAACAAGAGACGCACAGTAAACATATACTGTAATAAACCAATTATCCAAGTTAATTCAGCCCTCTAGTCACACGTGTCAAGCGTAATGCAAAGATCTGCTCACATTTTCACAGTTCTAGATCACCATTTTTTTTTATTAGAGTGGTTTAACAAATCCCCAAGCCACTGACGGCTGTATCAGAGGACTGTGCCTTGCCATCTCAGCCCGACATCTGACACCCCGGCACTTCCATCCAGGCCGAACGTACAGTAGAGCCCAGGCCAAACACCCACAGGGATGGCCTTGTCCTCTGCAGCCGTCCATCAACCCTCCCTTAGCAGTACATATCAAAACAGAGCCATTGTCCGGACAAGGTCAAACGGTTGAGCACTGCATGGTGAATAAGGAACGGCATTCTACATGTACGGAATAATCGTCATGTAGGCCTTTCTGTGAGAAAGGCATATGATCTCTGTGAACACATTGACACACACACACACACACACACACACAAGCCTTCTGTGGGACCAGTGGGAGCTGGGGGTTGCATAACAGCACTGTGGCATATCGCTCTCTCTGCCAAGCCTCCTGTTCCCTTCCTTCCTCCACCTCCCTCCCTCCCTCCACCTCCCTCCCTCCCTCCACCTCCCTCCCTCCCCTCTATCACTACCTGGGTACGGGTCAGCAATAAAATCCTCCTCCCACCTTTCTCACTTTGGTCTATTCATGGCCACAAACGCCATGACTAATCAGTCGCCAATTGTGATGCTTATTTTTAGTCTTATTTGAGCTGTAACACTGTAGGTGGTGGTACTGCGTTATTTGGAACAGGCACCTGGCCCGAGGATGGTGGGTTACGTTTCCGCTCAGGCCCCCTGCTCTTAATGGATGCTTCCTTGCATCGTAAAAATGTCGTTAGACTGCATGGCCTGCTCGCAGCTTGAAGTTTCTTCACGGGGACACATATTGTACACAGTCTGTTTTCACACAAAGCAAAAAGTAACCTGTGCGAACAGCGCGGAGCAGACACAATAATGAACACTGATACTAGCCCACTGTTTAGGTGGCTAGCTGCATGAAAGCACAAAACACTAACAAAAAGGCCTCGTATCGTATTCATTACGCCTCCAGCTTGATTTATAACCGTAGATGGGCGACTGATAAACCAGTGACGGATGATAAATAAAACCTGTATCCACAACTGCTGCACTACAAGAGCTGTGTTTATATAATAACAATCAGCCATAATGAATTGTGAGTTGCGTGTGGCTACGAGGACGAGTAACTGTCATTAACACCCCGCTCTGAAACTAAAACACCCGGCGTGTGTCACAGCTCAGGGACTGACTTGAAAGAGTAACACTCCCGGTTATTAAACCAGCCAGCAGATCCCAATCAAAGAACTAAACACTGTTAGCACTGAGCACAACTCACAAACCACAATAAGCCCGCACTGGAGCGCAGTGCCTGTATTTATCAACTGCTGTGCCCAAGTCTGTTAGAGAACATGAAGTCTGCGCCACAGAAACACTGTCCCTCCTAGAAAATAAAAATGTCTCGTCCTTTATTCTAGCTCCTGCATCGGGATGCAATGGGATCCAGCGTTGCTAAGCAACTGGAATGTAGTGGCGTGCAGTTTTGCTCCCATTAAAGGGGGAAAAACATGCATTAACGTGCACGAGACGGTTGAGATATTCACTGATGATTTTGCTAAATGTTTAACTACTAATGGGCAAGTGATCCAAGTAGCATGCTATAACTGTGGCAACTACATTGAACTCAGCATAATATTTAAAAAATTAAGCCCGCGAAACAATAGACACATGTGAGCTGAGTGTTAACCAATGAAAATGTAATATATCAATGCATGTGTATCAAGACTTCAAATGATTTGTGACCATACAATGACCATCGGATGTACCTCAAATAAGCAAGAAAGAGTTGAGTTTGAGAGAGGTTGCCTAGCAGCAAGCAGTTCTCCAGGAAACCAAAGTCCCAAAACAACACTTTCAAATCCTGGTCTTTGGTACCAGCCTTTCTCTCAAATTGATGAAATGCATTACTAAGTGTGTATACGCATCTATGATAGCAAATAAGTTTGAGTCAGAGACTCTTTTTATGTGTGTGTGTGTGGCCTCACCACGCCTATGGAGAAATAGTTGTTAATGATGCTATTGGGCACAGGGTCTCCCTTCTCCTCCTTGTCATCAGGGATGATGTCGATGGTCCAGCGGTCCAGCAGCATCTCAGTGCTGTGTTCTATGTCCCGAAGGAACTTCAGCAGACTTCCGCCCTCATAGCCTTTGAAGAAAAAGGTGGTCAAACTTGAGAGAGGCAAAATATTAGTCATGTAGCAGCATACACATCTAAAACACACAAGCAAGG
>CM030172.1:34910151-34966593 GCA_017639675.1 Aplochiton taeniatus | reverse complement strand
TTCCAGCATGACAATGATCCCAAACACACCGCTCGGGCAACGGAGTGGCGGCTCCGTAAAAAGCATTTCAAGGTCCTGGAGTGGCCTAGCCAGCCTCCAGACCTCAACCCCATAGAAAATTTGTGGAGGGAGTTGAAAGTCCGTGTTGCCCAGCGACAGCCCCAAAACATGACTGCTCTAGAGGAGATCTGCATGGAGTAATGGGCCAAAATACCAGCTACAGTGTGTGCAAACCTGGTGAAGACTTACAGGAAACGTTTGACCTCTATCATTGCCAACAAAGGTTATGTTACAAAGTATTGAGTTGAACTTTTGTTATTGACCAAATACTTATTTTCCACCATCATTTACAAATAAATTCTTTAAAAATCCTACAATGTGATTTCCTGGATTTTTTTTCTCATTTTTGTCTCTCATAGTTGAAGTGTACCTATGATGAAAATGACAGACCTCTCTCATCTTTCTAAGTAGGAGAACTTGCACAATCAGTGGCTGACTAAATACTTTTTGGCCCCACTGTATTTACATTTATGTGTATTTATGTGTTAAATATCAATAAGTTTCAAGATATATTCTGTGCCTCTGCTTTTACCTTGAGATTTTGTAACTAAAATTGACTGCAACATTTTGCAAGTAGAAGGAATTCAAAGAAATGTTTCGATCACCTTTTCATCCTAATTTCTTGTGTAAATTCTGAAACAAAATCCAGGCTATTTAAATTATAACAAGTATTCAACAAGATATAGCAACCACCATATTTTAAATTAGGATTGTGTTTGAATTATATTATCAAAGTTACAGCAAGTCAGGTACAGAAACTTACAACACTAGTTTGTGGTGGGGTCTGGTGGCAGCTTCATAAGTTTTTTGCATCAGAGTCGATTGATGATGACCACATGAGGTTTAATGATAACTGTGTGGATTTTCTAGGTAGTGTATGGTAATACTGACTAGTCTAGTTGTTATAAATATATATACAGTGTGTGTGTATATATATATATATATATATATATATATATATGTGAATATGTATATTTATATACATATACAGTATATATGTACTTTTTTTAAATCTAATTTCAGACCACTCGTGTTAATGATTCATTAGTCACATTTATTTATTCTTTCTAAAACATAAATTTAGCACATGTCAGTGATGCGCCTCATGCTCATCATCCTCGTGCCCTGCATGCCCATGTCTCTGAAGCTCCTGTACTCTCCAGGCCTCATGTACATCATTCTGCCCTTGTAGTGGGGCTGCTCGTACATCAGCCAGTGGCCGTCCATCACGTGGCAGGACTGGCAGTCGGACATGCGGTAACGATCCTGGATGTTGTCACAGTCCTCCATCATCTCGTGCATCTGACCTCCGAAGCTCTCCCTCTCATAGATCTTCATCCTGAACTGTCCTCTGTGCTGTAATACAAATAGGATTTTCAAATATATTTCCCCAGGATTTATAACAATGTGATTTGTGGTCTGCAAATGCTAGTTAGATTTTCTGACCTGAGGGATCATTCTGCAGGACCTGATGGTGTCAAAGCCCATGCCCATGCTCATCATGCGCTGCATGTCGCTGTACTCGCCCCTTCTAATGAAGAACTGCTGACCCATGAAGTTGGGGCGCTCATACACCATGAAGCAGCCGCTGTCCACCCTGCAGGAGTGGCACCTGCTCAGGTAGGAGGACATGTCGGAGCAGTCGCTCATGCACTCATAGGAGCGACCCTGGAAGTTCCTGTCCTCGTAAAAGGTGATCTGTGGAGAGAGAAAGCAACGGAAATAAAGCAAGGCCTGATTTAAATGTTAACATTGGTTTTATGTTACTGATGGGAAGGGTACAAACAAATAGCATACAGTAAAATACTTATGTTTTATAACTATTTGACAGTCTAATTGTCAGGTATATAAAATATTAAACCATACCTTGCCCATCATGGTGGATTCCGTGCTTTTTCAGTGGATAGCCCAACTTGCTCTGCCAACATCATGATTCTGGGGTCATTTTATACAAAAACTCTGGGGCCATGTTGTGTTGTTATTCAAATGCCCAAAACTGATGAACTAGCAGTATGGTCTTTCCTGAAAGGGGCCCATGAAGGTATGACAATGGTTTTGCTCCATACATTTCTGGCAGCAATGATCTGTATTGTTTGTTACATTAGAAGCAAAACCTTTGTGTTTACTGTCCTCAGTCAGAAATGTATTTACATGTAATCACTTGTCTGTTCAACCTACAAGAGATGCTGTCCAAAACCACCACATCAATCTTCAACTTTGCTCACACTTTGACTGCTTTTATCAAATGCATTTGTTCATACTACAAGTTGCTTTAAACCTTCTTCCACTTCTAAGAAATGTGGTTACACTAACGGATAAATGTTTCTTGTTTCTTAGTCATTTGACATACATACATTTCGTATATGCATAATGTACATATGCTTGAATTCTCAAAGAAAGTGAGGATCAGACTTGGAGCTCTCTTTAGGATAAATAAGGTCACGCTTTTCCCATGCAATCAGGATGAATATCTTAAAATCAGCTCTAACATCAGTTATGGATTATGTAAATACAATATTGTGTATATACAGCCATCTACTTTAAAGTTACTGGATGCTGTTTGACGCAATGCTCAGCGATTTGTAACTGGGGAACGTTTTCAAACTCGTCATTGTCAACTTGATAAAAAGGTGTAATGGTCGTAACTTCAATATCAATACAGGGTTGCCATATATACCTTTTAAAACACAGATCTTTTAGTCATGGAACACGCTCACAAGACCATCACCCATGAGATCCCAAAGAATAAAACTTGTGGTTTCTTTGTTTGTTTCACTTGAAGATTTCACCTTTTTTTTGTAGGATATGGTAGTTAAAGAGCATCGTTGTTTTGGTTGAATCTTTTGTTTCATTTATTTCAAACATTGTAATACATATATATATTTTTTTTTACTTTAATATGGTACTTTTCTGTGCTTGATTTTGTTTTGTTGATTTAACTTGTATATGTTCTGTTATTACATGCCTTTTCAAAAGCCTAGAAAAGAGGTACAGTCTCAGTTGGTTACCCCTGTTTAAATAAATAATAATATTCAACAATTTTATTTGTAGTTAAAAAACAAGTAATTTTGTTATAAGTATTAGAAGTGAATGTACTTTGGGAGACTGGCAAATTAAATTGACCAGACAACCTTAAAAAAAAGTATTATTATAGTTGTATCTAGGTCGGTTCTTTGTGTGAATAACAATACATAAAACAGTCAACAACTTATTAAGAAATATTTATTTAGATTACATTTTGGAGGGACATTAATTGTAACATAGAGACATTTTCTGTTGTAACATAACACTTCATTCATGTTTGCCAAAGGTAGGAGGCAGGTCAGACACCTAACAAAAAGAGGGACGATTGCATTTGTGTGGATTTTTACCAGCCTGTATTTATAACATTGGTACACATTATGTTATGATAGTTCAGTTGTATTTTTAGTTGAAAAGGTTCACTCTTAGTACTTTCTTAGGTAGGCCTAAGATTAATTATTCAGTTAATCAGAAATCACTTGTTATTCGGTTTACTATATTTGACCTATACATTTGACGTATTAAGTAAATCAATTAATTAATTAGAAAATAATCAAAAAGACAAAGCTCATGTCAATAAAGACTTACTTCAAAGGACTATCCTTCTTTGAATAATTTTAAGGACCAAATCCAAAATGTTATCACATCAATGAGGGTCATTTAATAAATACAGATTTTTATTTATTTTTTATATTCTAAGATTTGAAAAGATTAGCCTTCTTTGAACACATTCACCCAAAAAATCAAAATCCAACATCTTTAAAAAAGCAAGGAATATTTATTTACAGCAAGTGTTAGCAGGGTGGCTAAAATTCAGTGACCCTTCTAAAGGAGCCGACGATGGCACAGGTGGCACACCACTCGCGGTATCTCCTATACTCGCCAGTCCGCAGAAAGTACTGCCTGCCTCTGTAGTTTGGATACTCGTAGAAGATCCAGTAGCCATTCATGATATTACAGGAGTAAACATGGCGATGGTGGAAACGATCAGACACACAGGGACAATCGTCCATGAACTCCATCATGTGACCACTGAAGTCGGCTTTTTCATAGATACGCATCCTATACGAACCACGGTACTATGGGGAGAAAAATACAGAAGAATCAAAATGACTGGGAGTTGGACATAATTTCAACATATCACTTGAAGAGTGCTTACATTTGGAATCATTCTGCATGAACGAATACAGCTGCTGAAGCCCATCCATCTCTGGTAGTCAGGATACTCTCCCCTCCTCATGAAGTACTGGTGGCCCATGTAGCTGGGGCGCTCATAGATCATGAAACAGCCGCTCTCCACTTTGATGGAGTTACAGCGGCTGAAGTACGAGTGCAGATCAGTACAGTCATTGCCACACTCATAACTTCGCCCTTGGAAGTTTCTCTCCTCGTAAAAGATAATCTGTTCAGGAAATGAAGGTTAAAAAATCATGGTCGTAGGTGTCATTACCAAACAAACATGACTCAGTGAATGAGGCAAAATCACCAAAAAATACTGTTTCATTTTATATACTCTACAGAGTACTCAAAAAAGGGATCAGGATGGGAAAACCATTGAAAGTTCATTTTACCAGAGAGGGGAAAAGTACCTACCTTGCCCATGGTCTCCGTTGGAGAGATTCCACATGTTTTCAGAGCTTTTTATACTACCTCTTGACAAACAAAGTATTGTTATTCAAATGCTCACATAGCTATAATTGAAGGCTACTGGCACATTTGTACCTTTTTGTTGAGAGCAAAACATTGAGCCAGAAATATGGATTTGTATTTGAAAAAAAAGGTAAATAATTTTCCGGTTTGGTGTTTTGACATGCATGGACAAAGGAAAAGACTAGTATGGTATCCACACATCCAACAAACAATAGCTACAGAACAATATGGAACAACCCTTTAGCATTAAATATGTTACACAACAGAGCAGGAAGCCATTCATTTGGGGCACTGGTAGTGTGCATTAGCCACCCCACTGTATGCAAATAAGTAACCGTATACTGAACCGTCTCACACAAACATGACTTGATTTAGTATGCTTTAACAATATATCCAGTGGGAATATGATGTCCTTTAAACTAAGATAGACAACACAACTATTGTCCCCATATCTTTGACTTGTGCTTATTTGGCCTCTGTGTCCTTCCTAAGAAATTCTGGTCTTGATGGACTGATTCCCTTGAGCTGACCATAGTAATTCTGGCTTAATGTAATGCTAAGATGCTTACCATTGATTTATTTTATAAAAACACAATTTGATTTACATCTTGATGGAGGTCTTCACTTTCGATACATTTTGTGAATTTGAACAATGAAGCGAGTCAATTGAAAATCTCAGCACATAGTATCTTAATCAAGTTAAATTGAAGAATAACATAGGCTACATTGGAAAAAAAATTGTTTCCCTCATTGAATTTATTTTCTTCCTTATTCCTGGAAGCTACTTGTTATACTATATTGTGTACTTCACAAATACAAATGGGTACGATTATGTTTAGACAGAGGAATTTCTAAATTAGCTTTCCAAACAGAGTTTGGAGTTACAGAGTTTATCATATCACAATAGATCTGATGTACTATCACAATCGTTTTGTATATATATACGTATATGGATATAATTGCTTTTCACACATATGCGTTTGGATTAAGGTATTATTAACTTAAATACTACTTATGGGATTTATTTTAAATATAAAAGATATTTAGGGTACATTTCTGTCCATAGGTTTTCATCGAATAAAAACTACAGATGACAGAATTTAGGAGCATGGAAACTATACGGCTTTCAAATTTCATAAAAGGGGAGTTGCAATAATGCTCAAAGATTTTCTATACAGTCCCAGGCAGGCCTAGCCAGGGCCAGGTCTAATAGAAACAAATGAATGAGAGCATTACAATAGAACTCCACTCCCACAATCCCTTGGGAATGGATGTCTTAGAGACCACTGAAATATTGGGAAGAAGTCAGACGATGCAGAGCGGAAATGAAATATGCATTTACAAGCAATTTAAAACACACTGATGCGTTTTACTTACATCAGAATAGTTCTTTAATGTTACAGTTTAGCAATAAGTTCAGACCAATTTTCCTGAATGAATATAATATTAGTTGATTAATTAATTAGTCAAATGTACCCAGCACTCACCATCACAGTTCATTTGCTGCTTTGAATCTGAGTTCTTCTGTCAGCATAAATTAATTGTAAACAATGTGTCTGGATTTTTTTACATTCATGGACTAAATAAATCGACTATGTACAACTGTTAATCCAATCTAGAGGCACCAATGGTGAGAAAGCAGCGTTGGTATTGTTTTGTTCAGATATCCGAGTGCTGGGTACTAGGGAGATTAGACAGCAATAAAGAACAGCTAACTGGAAGCAAAGTGGGCTACATTCCTTATAACTCAGTGGAATGTGTTGTGAAACACTTCCATGGAAACTCTTGAACTGTCTGCAAACAAAAACATGTCTGATTGACTAAACAAAAACTGAATTGTTTTAACACTGAGCTGAGAGTATACAATTATTCTTCTAATTTCCCAAATGAATCACTTAAGCCAATACTATTGCTATTTCTACCAGGGAATTGAAAATAGTTTTTTTTTATTAATGAACTAAATATTTCTTCAGTAGTATAATGATACATAAGCAAACACACAACACTATAGGACACACTAATAACCAGACAATATGGCATTAATGTATATACCAATCAAAGTTTATTCAGGACAGTGACAGTGCATGCAAAATCCCTGGCTGTGTTTAGTTATAGTCGGTGATTCTCCTGACGGAGCCGATCCTGGGGCTCAAGCCTCCCCAGTCACTGGATCTCCTGTACTCGCCAGGCCTCAGGTAGTACATCTTGCCCTTGTAGTTGGGCTGCTCATACATCAGCCAGTGGCCGTCCATCACGTTGCAGGAGTTGATTTCCGCCATGCGGAAGCGGTCCTGGACATTGGGGCAGTCGTCGCTCAGCTCCTGCATCTGGCCCGCCATGTCAGAGCGGTCGTACAGCCTCATCCTGTAGTTACCACGGTGCTGCCACAGGATAGTAAACGCAGAGTTACCAATGGTATTAAAAAAGAAAAACACTGCAAATGCCATGTGCCTTAATACAATTTGTTTGTAGCTGTTCAGGTCTGTATTAGTGGGTTCATTCATTTTCTAGGATTCATATTCCTATGATATCTAATAAGAAAATATACATTCCCGTACATCATGTTCTTAGGGAGGCTTGGAATCCAAGTTAAGAAATGTTTTAGCAGCTAATAAAAGCACAGTCCAATGTACCTGCCTCACGCTATTACGCTCCTCTGTACTGTGTTAATCACACCTTGCAGTGCAAAGACTTTCATCCTTATGGACCTCCAGCTACAGAATCATGGCCCGCGCTAACTGATCACTTACCATAGGGATGGAACGACAGGATCTGATGCAGTCATTAATGCCAATCATACGCTGGTTGTCAGGATACTCTCCCCTCTTGACAAAGTACTGGTTTCCAGTGTAGTTGGGCCTCTCATAGACCATGAAGCAGCCGCTCTCCACTCTGATGGAGTTACACCTGTTGAAGTATGAGTGCAGGTCAGCGCAGTCACTGCTGGCCTCATGAGAGCGGCCCTGGAAGTTTCGGTCTTCGTAGAAGATAATCTGTGAAACACATTATGGACCAACATGTGTATTATTATTTCTGAAAACACCATGTGATTCGTATGTTTCATTGTAAACGTTGACTCATTTAGTGAATCTACTACCAATTTGAAATAGATAATGAACAAAATACATTACTATGCACTGAATAATTTACAAACAAGTACAGATGGAAGCAATTCTTACCTTTCCCATGGTCATGTTGGCAAAGTGTTTATTACTGCTCAATGCTGTTCCTCGGCCAAGCCACTGTCCTTTATAAAAAAAGAAAGAAAGGGCAGCTGTTTGATTGCACAGCATAAAGCATTGTCATTGAAATGATGTCCCTCATGGTGATGAATGTTCAGGGGTGGGGGTGTGAAGTGGAAAAATCTGTTTATGCAGAGATGGCCTGGGTATATCGAGGTATTGTTCTTTCCCCTACGTTCTTTACAAATCCCCTGAAAACCCTACTGTACACTAGACTGATACCACTCACTGCACAGCATCAGCAAATCCTATCAATAACTATGCAAAGCTCATATATTTTGCAGGCAATATAATGCAAGTTATGTATGTTTCAAAATAATACCAAATTCCTATTTTTAGATATTTTAAATCAAATCGACTGTGTTTGTCAGGGGTAACTTGACCTGCCCATCAATGTCCAGTCCTGACAATCTATGAAGCAGAGGTGGTTTGGAACAAGGCTGCCTAATAAGTCCTGCCAGTAAAATGAAATGCTCTCACATCTCACATGTTGCGTTGAGAGCTGTGGAGTTTGAGCGATCCACTGCTTAACATCTTGACAATGTCAAAAGTGGGATATTGCATACTGCGGCATCACAATACCCCCCCACCACCACCACCCTTGGCTCCCTTCGATCCTTCACAACTGGCCTCCTGATCACCCACCCCTTTCAGCTCAAGACCATGGGTGCCAGTGAATTCAGCTGCTCTGCTCCAAGACCCTGGAACTCACTCAAAACCTCAAAACTCACCTATTTAAAAAATAGTCCCCTTACACTCTTATGATGTTTCCTCTCTCAATACCCTTATACATATATATATACCAATCAAAGTTTATTCAGGACAGTGACAGTGACATTGGTATATAAATTATTAAATCTGTCCTGTGTTTACGTCATGTTAAATTTAAGTTATTGTTTTTTTTTATTGTATTTCTATGCCATGTACGGTGACTTTGGGTGTCTAGAAAGGCACCTCTAAATTAAATGTGTTATTATTTATTATTATAAGGTGCATGGTAAATGAATCTATGAACATAATAATTTACCCTGCCTTGGCTTTGCTGTGGACCTAACCTGAACCCATATCAGTGCATATGCCACCAATACAGATTCTTCACCACCATAACTAGATCATTATCTCTGAATATTCCTTATCTGAATATACTGAAATAAGTTCTATTAAATTAGATATTAGACCTTTTTTGATTCATGATACTGTGGATAAATGAGGGTGAATCGTGTAAAACATGATTTTTATCTTTGTGGAAAAAAGACCCAGAATCTATTTTTGTGTGAGCCAGTGGTGAGATTTTTGCAGAGAGCAGATGAGTGGATGGTTTTAACAAATTGTAATTTGTGTCAAACCGTAAATACATATACAAATATAAATTAGTTTCATCAGGTTAAAATATCACTAAATGAGGCAAAATAAAGAACATGTTTATGAAGGAATGCTTATGCTGGAATGGTCAGAGCTTATTTAATTATTTTAATCCCCCTGTATGGCATGGGTTAACTAAAATGAAAATAATTATGTACTTGCTAGCATAGTGTAAGTGGTAGCCTACTTGTAACAAGAGAACACAATGGATTTGCAAGATAAAACTGACAGGTGCATTAGAACAAGGCCACACCCTTTTTTGATTTACAATGATAAATTAACTTGGCTTGAAAAAAGAACAAATATGAATGTACAGTGGGGCCAAAAAGTATTTAGTCAGCCACTGATTGTGCAAGTTCTCCTACTTACAAAGATGAGAGAGGTCTGTCATTTTCATCATAGGTACACTTCAACTATGTGAGACAAAAATGAGAAAAAAAATCCAGGAAATCACATTGTAGGATTTTTAAAGAATGTATTTGTAAATGATGGTGGAAAATAAGTATTTGGTCACCCACAAACAAGCAAGATTTCTGGCTCTCACAGACCTGTAACTTCTTCTTTAAGAAGCTCTTCTGTCCTCCACTCGTTACCTGTATTAATGGAACCTGTTTGACCTCGTCATCTGTATAAAAGACACCTGTCCACAGCCTCAAACAGTCAGACTCCAAACTCAACCATGGCCAAGACCAAAGAGCTGTCGAAGGACACCAGGAAGAAAATTGTAGACCTGCACCAGGCTGGGAAGAGTGAATCTGCAATAGGCAAGCAGGTTGGTGTGAATAGATCAACTGTGGGAGCAATTGTAAGAAAATGGAAGACATACAAGACCATTGATAATCTCCCTCGATCTGGGGCCCCACGCAAGATCTCATCCCGTGGGGTCAAAATGATCATGAGAACGGCGAGCAAAAATCCCAGAACTACACGGAGGGACCTGATGAATGACCTGCAGAGAGCTGGGACCAAAGTAACAAAGGCTACCATCAGTAACACACTACACCGAGAGGGACTCAAATCCTGCAGTGCCAGGCGTGTCCCCCTGCTTAAGCCAGTACATGTCCAGGCCTGTCTGAAGTTTGCCAGAGAGCATATGGATGATCCAGAAGAGGATTGGGAGAATATCATGTGGTCAGATGAAACCAAAATAGAACTTTTTGGTAAAAACTCAACTCGTCGTGTTTGGAGGAAGAAGAATGCTGAGTTGCATCCCAAGAACACCATACCTACTGTGAAGCATGGGGGTGGAAACATCATGCTTTGGGGCTGTTTTACTGCAAAGGGGACAGGACGACTGATCCGTGTTAAGGGAAGAATGAACGGGGCCATGTATCGTGAGATTTTAAGCCAAAACCTCCTTCCATCAGTGAGAGCATTGAAGATGGAACGTGGCTGGGTCTTCCAGCATTACGATGATCCCAAACACACCGCTCGGGCAACGAAGGAGTGGCTCCGTAAAAAGCATTTCAAGGTCCTGGAGTGGCCTAGCCAGCCTCCAGACCTCAACCCCATAGAAAATTTGTGGAGGGAGTTGAAAGTCCGTGTTGCCCAGCGACAGCCCCAAAACATGACTGCTCTAGAGGAGATCTGCATGGAGGAATGGGCCAAAATACCAGCTACAGTGTGTGCAAACCTGGTGAAGACTTACAGGAAACGTTTGACCTCTATCATTGCCAACAAAGGTTATGTTACAAAGTATTGAGTTGAACTTTTGTTATTGACCAAATACTTATTTTCCACCATCATTTACAAATAAATTCTTTAAAAATCCTACAATGTGATTTCCTGGATTTTTTTTCTCATTTTTGTCTCTCATAGTTGAAGTGTACCTATGATGAAAATGACAGACCTCTCTCATCTTTCTAAGTAGGAGAACTTGCACAATCAGTGGCTGACTAAATACTTTTTGGCCCCACTGTATTTGTATGACATCAACACCCAGCATGGTTTCCATGAATCAAATCGTATAAAGATAATAATACTAAACAGTGTCTGTTTTATGTTGCTAGTTATAGTTCCACCCATTTAGAACTCAACTCATTTTGATACCAATGGCTGAATAATCAGAAGTTTCTTTACACACCTTCATACAGTAGGTATTTGAAACGAAGACTGTCACAGCTTAGTCGTCGTTGATGCATTTTATGGAGCCCACTCGGGCACTCCTGCCACCCCAATCACTGAACCTCTGGTATGCACCAGGTCTTACTAGATACATTCTGCCCTGATAGTTTAGGCGCTCATAAAAGAGCCAGTTGCCACTGGCAACATTGCAGGAGAAGATGTTGTCGATGTGAAAAGAGTCCATGACACTGGGGCAGTCTTCCTCTAGTTCAATCATTTGACCTCCAAACTCTATCCTCTGGTACAGGCACAGTTTGAAAATCTTTGAATTCTCTTCCTGGGTTTGGTGCAGAAGGAAAAGAGATATCACAGCTATACCATCATACAGAGGGGAACTGCCTCAGAGAGGGCCTAAGATATTGCAAAAAATACAATAAAAAAGCCATCAGCTGTAATTGCATTTTATTCATTCTTTTTTTGAAAATCTAAACAAAATTATTCTGAGAAAATAAACCCTAAACCTGCCTATTTAGTTTGTGTTCGAATGTAAAGGGTTAAATGTAGGAAACCCTTATTTTCTACTAGAATTTCTATCAGAATTTGGCTTCTCTGCAGTTGCTGGGAAGAAAATGCTAGGATTTCAGCGCCATATTTGGTGGTCCAGCTATACATTTACAGAGGGTCGAGATTAATTTACAACGACAGTAAAAATTACATACCTTTCTTCCAAATGGGTGAGCTTTGTTATTGCTAATTTAGATTGTATGTTTAAATGATGCATTATGTAGTTAAATATGCGCTAGTTTGCATACATTTCCAGAACAGAAATCTGAACATTGGATAAAGCCAGGTTTAAAATTATTGCTTTATATTGTTGACATATTGGAGTCAAAGGTTTTCACTGAGGAACTTTTTCGCCACGTTTTTATTAATGCAATGTTATATAAATCATGATCTGAATTAAATATTAGCAAACCTTTATGTAAAAACCTACAGGAAATATATAGGAATTCAACTGGAAAATTTGGTGTATGTAAGTACTACTGAAGTGAAGATTTCATGCTCAGAGTAGCCTATATGAGAAAAAACTGATTCTGAGAAAACGGCAGAACTGCCCCTTTAAACTTTGTTAGCCAATGAGATTTAAAAAATGTTGCATTACACACACCCTCGCGCTTTAACAAATAGCCTTTACTACAAAGGAAATTACCATATTTAGATTTGATGACATGCGAGGAGCGAGGGCTGGATCTGCCTGAGAGCCCGTTGCTACGTCTCTATCCCACTTGACAGTGTCAATCACAAGGTAGCCACGCCCTAAAGCATACCCTGCTTTATCGTCTATTTTACTCCAAATGGGACCATCATTTACAAAATGAACACCATGCTGTATTGAAAAAGACTTGAAACTAGCGATTGAGACCATAAACTCGTAAGGAACATTTTTACTGATGTAATAAAGTAAGTGAGAAGTTGGGTCATTTTCTCATAGACTGCCTTACAATCGCAGTTGTTTCTGCAACCAGTGGAGTCTCCCCCTGCAGGATAGGCACTTCCGCATAGGCTTCACTTTTACAGTACAGAAAATACTATATAATTTACATATTTAGCGTTGTTTGATATTTTCACGATATCGGTGTTAAAGAAGACGTTAGAAGCAAAAATCTGAAAATTGACTAGTGGATCTCTAAACTTAATATTTGCCTACCGTGTCTCGCCTTAATGTGCACAGAGCCTATATATTTAATTGGCTGCTGTACCATATATTTATCATATGGATATATTATTTATTAGAAATATAGTTGGTTGTGGTGGGTTACAAAATACCATGTGACAGGTGACAGACAGGTGGAAGACAGGTGACAGAATAGTGACAGACAAGTGACAGATGAGTGACAGACAGGTGTCAGACATGTGAAAGACAGGTTTCAGATATGTGAGAGACAGGTGAGACACGGGTGAAAGTTGCCATATTGCGTTGTTTTAAACCCAAACACAAAAACTTGTCATTTTGATGATTGGGCTATTTAGCAGATATGTTCTCTTGCGCAAACAGCTGGCAGCACTGAGACACAGTTGAACCCCAACTGCTTGACAAACGTGGGTTTTAATGGTTTAAACATGTAAGCATGACTTCTAAAACTGATATCATCAAATTAAATATGTCTGGATTAGATACAGAGTGTAACAGAGAGATAACGCCACTCGTACAATTGTGCAATTCCAAGTATAGGCTCATATATGTCTGGACTTTATATAAACTGCACCATTTTTGATCATTGTCACAATGTATTAAAGTCACTTTCACAGCTTACTTTGTTATAAAATCAGAATAAACTGTTAAAGAGACAGCAGATGCACTTTTAGTATACTGGCTGGCACCAGGAACTGGTAAGTGGCCAGATTTTACAATGGTATTGATGTAGAACTTATTTTTTGTACATGTATCTTAGATTTTCCTCAGAGGGGCCCCTTCATTAGCCCGTATAGATCAATTCCTAATGTTGATAGAATTGATTGGTGAATTCTAAAGAAAGTTGCTTATCCAAATAATTAACTTACCATTGGTATGAGGCGATAGGAACTTATGGTATTGCTCAAACCCCTCCAGCGATGATAATCAGGGTACTCTCCAGGGCTTAAGTAGTACTGGTGGCCGCTGAACTTGGGGCCGCTCGTAGATCATGAAGAAACCACTCTCCACCCTAATGGAGTTGCAGTGGTCAAAATGGGATAGCATGTCCTCGCAGTCATTGCTGCATTCAAAATGATGTCCCCCAAAGTTCTTGTCCTCGTAGAAGATGATCTGGTCATGGACATTGTGTTGATATTACAACATTTATTCTTATGTAAAACATGATCTCTATACAAAATGAAAAGTGGAAACCCATTAGTTAGGCCTTTTCAGAAGAGTTGAACAGATATAAATCATAATTTCTATAGCCTTGTAAAAAAGAACGTTGCCTCTCTCCACGCTATCCGAGCTGTTTGGCTTGAAGCTTTACCTTCCCCATGTTGGACAAATGCATTGTTTGTGTGGGCATTCCTGCTCTTTGAAGACTCCAACCTGTGACATATGTGGACAACGTGAAACGCAGACTCTGCATGTGCTATTCATATTGTAATACCCAGTCATATTTTAGTTTAATTGCATCACCCAAAGATAGTTATTATTTGTGTTTCTAAGAGAAGAAGCTTACATTTCTGTTGACCTGTTAACTTAATGCTCTTCAATGTCATCAAGTTTATTTTTCATAGACTATCATATATTTTTACAAACTTATAGCATACGAACACATTCTTTTATGATACTTTGCTACTAGCATGTTTTAGTGTCATTTTAGACATTGCATAAACATAAAATGTGGTTCCGATTTGACATATTGATCTTGAAATACATAGATAAATAAAAAATGTAACCTCACATAAAATGTCTTATGCTACAGTTTAAATTATGTGATTTGCACGCTTTTTATATATACATATATTCAAGAGATTTCAAATCTCAATATTCAACATGTATATGCCAGTTCACATACCAATAGTGACCAAGCTTGTATGCTAACATTTCAACCAGAGGCAAACAAATACCTCCATTCTTCTCCTGGCCCCTCAAATATGTGATTGTGTTGGACCCATAGACTCACAGAAGGTATGACAAACATTATTTGATTCCCATTTTGAAAGATTTTTATATTTGATGTGTCATAGGTCATAGTTCTTTTTTCGAGGGGTTGTCACCTTCAATATGTATATGGATTGTGATAAAGCTTTCAATAAATGATAAATGTTTAAATATTTTTGTTAGGTCAGGAAAATAGAAGCTTGTCATATACAAATGTAGTATAATAACATCTAGTTGGTAGTAATGTAATAATCTAAATTAACTTCATGAAGTCCTTTATGCTTAAATTATGTGATCTTTCCTACAGAAGAAAAAAATGGTTTGGCCAGGATTTTCATGGTAATAGATTGGCTCCATGCCCTGACCCCTGGTGTTCAGAAATTGGGACGCAAGTAAAACCAAGTACTATAACGTTGTTTTTCAACATAATAGTTTGGAAAGTTGTTCAGCTGGTGAACTTCATGGAAAAATGATATACCATAAGTCTATTTGCTCAATACAGCTGCGCCCACCCAAAGGCTTTTTCCTAAAGCAAGGCCTGTTCTGTCTTGGTAATATTTCAAAGTCAAATGGGGTCACACTGTATGGTACACATGGTGGCCCAGTACAATGCACTCCAATTCAAATTTCACATATCCGTGTATCTTGACAAACAAAAGTAATTCTACTTTATTCAATTTAGTTTTAGTTTGACACAAAATCACATTAAGAGCTTAATTTAATGACATGTAAAATATTCTTTCTGACAAAGGGTCAGGGTATTTGTATTTGTGCACCTTTGTTAGAATTTTTGTTATGATGAAGAAAAAAAAATCAATCAAAAAAATGAACCTTGCCCATGAACGCAATAACCAGCCTTTGTGTGTCTTGTTGTATTTTTGCCAAAGTGTGGCATCATTTTGCACATTTCCCTAGTAACAATCAGTACAGCAAGAAAAGCCTGACATCTGCCTGACATCCACTCTTTGTTCTTTCCCTTTCTCAAAACAGAACCTAGTATTAAAACAGGATGTTATGAACGTGGGCTTCTAGTTTTGAACCTATTTACACCACACTAGTAACGGAAAAGTCGAGTTAGTCACCATTTATACAAGACCAGTGTTTGCAACTTACTTTCATATATGTTGTTGCTAAACAGGGTAGTAAATAATAATGAAGTTGAAGTGATATATTTACAATGGATTAGAGGAGTAATGTTGCACCATCTAATAGTATATTTTGGTGTGGAGGAAACCGTATGGGGTGGTGGACCAAATAATACTGCCTGAAGGACTGGAGGCATGGGGTGGCCAGGACACCGAACAGAGTCAGACTGGAGGGAATCCCAGGCTGTGACCAGTTTGGATTACTACCTCTGTTGACCGATTCACAACAACACTAGAATTTTTTTCCAGTAACAGTTTTGGTATAAATAAAGCATCATTGCATTCTTTGGCATCGTTTGCCGTGGCATGGGCCTAGGTTGTGCTCACTCAGTCACATAGAAATCTGTGGAAATTTGGCTAATGGGATTCTCTCACAAAATACAATAGATGAAATATGACTCATATTAGGGTTCGTGTCAACACTGCTATTGTTTTATTCAACCCTCTGATCAGCGCTTGGAGCTCAGACCATGAGCCCATCAAATAGCCCATAAAGATGGTGCCCTCCAACAGAAGAGAGCAAGAACAAATCTGAAAATCCTTGAGCACTGACACAATTTTATTCAGGGTGTGAAACAATGCAAAAAAGAAAAATTTCACAAGGACTGGGCGTTTTTTAGAGATCCATGAGCCGTCTGACGGAGCCGATCCTGGGGCTCAAGCCTCCCCAGTCACTGGATCTCCTGTACTCGCCAGGCCTCAGGTAGTACATCTTGCCCTTGTAGTTGGGCTGCTCATACATCAGCCAGTGGCCGTCCATCACGTTGCAGGAGTTGATTTCCGCCATGCGGAAGCGGTCCTGGACATTGGGGCAGTCGTCGCTCAGCTCCTGCATCTGGCCCGCCATGTCAGAGCGGTCGTACAGCCTCATCCTGTAGTTACCACGGTGCTGAAGAAATGAAATGGTGGAAGCAAGGATGGAGTTTGATGATCAGTTCCTATGATCAATCTTTTCAATAAATGACAAAATGTAGCTTGCATATCTCAGGCCTTATCAAGAGATAATAAAAAGCACTACACGTGTAACTACTGGACTGTGTGTTGGTTATCTAGAGTCCTTGAAAAAAAAAAATGTCAGATCTTAATCAATGTGTATATTATAGGAATAAAACAATAGAATAGAACATTAAAGGAAGCGCGTGTGCTACTCCACTGCTTCTTACCGTGGGGATCATACGACAGGACCTGACACAGTCATTCATCCCCATCACACGCATGTAGTCCGAATAGTCTCCCCTCTTCATGCAGTACTGGTTACCCATGTAGTTGGGACGGTCGTAGATCATGAACATGCCACTCTCCACCCTAATAGACTGGCAGCGGTTTAACATGGACTGCAGGTCAGCACAGTCACTGGTGCACTCATGGTGACGGCCAGCAAAGTTTTTGTCCTCATAGAAGATGATCTGATAAAATAAGCAACAAAGTTTAAACATCCAGGTGTTGTTTTGTGTATTGTGTTGTGATTCTCCTTCGTATTTAAAGTTTGTTTTCCTCCCCAGTGAGCTATGTTGTTTGATAATTGGATGAAATTTAATAAAACAATGAATCGACTATACATTTTTATTCATAGGTTACGTTTTTTTTACAGGATTAAAAAACCAAAACATGAAAAAGTAAAAAACCAACCTTGCCCATTATGGCTCCTGCTGCAGGTTTATGTTGCTTGCTAGGCTTTTACCAACATGTTTCATCTTTTTATACATCTCCCTCTGGGCATACAGTAGGTATCACTGTGGGTATTGTTATTTAAATGAGCAGGCCTGGTGTCAGCATAAATTCGGCAAGAGTCTTGTTGTCATGCCCTCTATCATGAATAAGAGCCACTGTTTTGTTTCCAGATAGACCCACAGCATTGATGCGCCATGGAAACTTCAAACGCACTGCCAAAATCACCCATAGGAAAATGTGTTGACGTGCCATCTCGTGGGGGTATTTATTAGGGACAATCGACATTTAGGATAAGCACATGTTTTATAACAGAATCATGTTTTATAATGCTCTAAAGCTTAACATCACATTTTTGAAGTGTAAAGCATGACGGTTGTATTGTCAAGCAATTGGCTTCAAATGCATGTGATCAGCAGAAACGTTTGAACACTATAAGTTAACATGGTGAATTTATATTCTATTTTTATGAGGATGAGAAAAATAGTAAGCTCAACCTGTAGATTGATTTTAATTGGTACATTTTTCTGACAAGGAAAGAACATTTTGCAGGTATTTGTGTTTTTAACAATTAAAAAACATTTGTCCCAAAACAATAAACCTGTGTGACTCAAGATTTAACCTAGTGAACACATACTAATGCTGTAATTAGACAAAACATGCATTTTGTGAACATAATTTAATCATAAAAGCAAATGTATTTTCTTTTAAGTGATAGTATTCACAAATGTGATCATTCAATTTAACTTTCATTGTCTTAGGATGTTGAAAACATGTAGTTCTATTACTTTTATAAAAGTGCAGTTTTTACTTTCTAAGTAAATAGAAAAAAATGTACTCTGCATACATACTATATCAAATAATTGTTTTATTTGATAAATGTTGGATTTAATCAACTTAATTTCATTGACACCCAAGTGTTTATTCACAAAAAACGATGTAATGTTAATTCAAAATCCCTTTAAATCAATCCATTTTGAACCTAAGGTTAAGTGTAAATTACTTTTACACCTTTTGCAACCTTTCCCATCTGTCTTGTATCATGCACTGTAACAAGAAGCAATCTTAGGTTGACAAGCCAGTGTCCAAAAATAACAGTTCCAATTAAAGGAGGACAGTGTTTAACTAAAACTTTATTTAAATCAGGATTCTTTAGCAAGATCTGATTGAGTCTTTATTAGGAATCTGTGACTCTCCAGGAAGGATCCAGTGGGGGTACAGGTGGCCCCCAAGTCACTTGACTTGCTGCACTCCCCGGGCCCCAAGACGTACTGACGGCCCCTGAAGCTGGGACACTCATACAGTAGCCCTCCAGAACATTGCAGGGATAGATATCGCGGTTACACTTCTGGACGGACTCACAGTCCTCAGTGAACTCCATCATCTGGCCCTGAAAGTTGGGCCTCTCGTAGATCCTCATTCAACAAGGCCCGCTACTGGTTCATAAGATGTCGGGAAACAATACAAGTCACAAGCAAGATTGACAGCATAAGCTTTCGGATACTGCTTGTGTCAGTGTTAGTGAATGGTAGACAGAAAATTAAAGACAGAGAGAGATGCATTAATTTAATCAGTCCTCTTTTTATCACGGTAAATAAGACATTTTAGGAATGTCTCACCTTGTCATTGTTTGTAAACGTTTTAATGAAAAGTCCATTCGTCATAGAGATCCTGCTTAGTACTAATGGTACATTGACACAATATTCACTATCACCAAACCAATCTTAAAATCCAAAACTTTTCTGTTCAATTATAGTCACACTCACTTAGATTACATCCTTTTAAATCTATACTGCACAACAAATATTTTGGATATCAATTTTTGGCACAGCTTTGTAAGAGGTCAACACTAGATTCATGATATGCGTAAAAGCATTGCTGCGCCGCTTACATCGGAAAAGGTACGACAGGAGTGAATGGAGTTGTTGTAGCCCATCCAGTGTTGGTACTCTGGATATTCCCCTCTGGTCAGGACGTATTGATAGCTTGCATAGAGGGGCCTCTTATAGAGCACCCAGCAGCCACTCTCCACTCGAATAGAATTACAGCGGCTGAAATGGGGGTGCATGTCAGCACAGTGTGTATCGCACTCATAGCAGCGTCCCTGGAAATTCCTGTCCTCATAGAAAGTGATCTAGGGAGGTGAACGGCAGGAGTGCAACGCCTCACTATTTACCATAGATCATATCCTGCTTGCTTTGATTCTGAGGTCGACACACCGACAGGCAGGCAAAGAGACACGGACAGTAGAGGCTTACCTTCCTACTCATTCGACAAATAGCACTGAGCCAGTCCCCTACGAGAAAAGTAGTGGTCTCGCAAACTGTGCCTGGAGTCCTAATATATAAGCACTAATCAAATGGTTAGCAGATCCCACTTGATTTGTTATCTCAATGACAAGGGTTTTGCACCCTGGTCGGACTGCCAAGAGTCTCGATCCTGGCCACAGAGTTAAAAGCCCTGATTCATCAGTGCAAAAGTCCCAACTGGCACATTACTGACCATTTGTGACCGCTTTGTTGAATGTGACATCAGAGAGAAACACCATTTTATCCACTAATCCATCTAACAGGGATTCATGTTTATCACATAAAGAATGTTGGTGGTCATCACAAAACAACTGTGTCTCTGAACATTTGCAACCAGAGAGGGAGAAAGATTAGGGTATGTGGTGTATGAATAAAGAGAAAGGTCAAGAACAATGGGTTCAAATGTATTGATGAGCAGCACCCCAACAAGCTCAGTTATCCCTTCAAGCATGGTCACCACTGTAGTAGCCAAGATCAAAACCTCATCGGCATCATCTAGGAGCGGTCTAAAATCAATGTGACCCAACATTTCTTATTCTTTGTATTGAACAGTTATTGGTGCCAGATACAAGGGTAGTTGGACATATTGCCCAGTTTGAGTCACGCCATTATTGAAGTTATTGTTAGTAGCATGTGGTATATGGTGTGAGCACATTGTGAAAAGAGACTGTGGCCCGTTGCTCTTCTCTTTACTCTACTATTCTTAACCTATCTTCAGTCCTGCAGTGACTCCTGTGATCCTTCATAGTGTCTGGTTCTATCCCCATGAGCTTCGCCACAGTCCTATGATTTAGAGAAATAGAAAGACCATGAGTTTTTTTATAGCTTATGCCTTTCAGTTAAGAGTCCATTTTGTCAAAGCAAAAGGTACTTCAACTATTATCTGTTCCAAGGAATGCCGCTTTTGACTGGATAAGAAAAGTAGTTTTGAACACTAGGGGGCAGCAAAGGCCTTCCAATATAGCTCTTGGTGTCGTATGGTCACTCACATTAGTGACGGAGTGCGATGTTGAGGAAGTAGAAGATGATGAACTCGTTGAGACTCTCTGGACAGCTGGCGCACTGGGTTTCGCCTTTTTAGAAAGCCACAGCGTTAACCTATTGGCTGATAAAGAAAACATCTTATGGATCGTTTTTACCATTAATACTATGACCGGATTGGACAAACAGTAACACCACTTATATGGCAGAATCCAGGTGGATGCACACAAACTCTTACTGTGCTTCCGAGAGTGGTCTACAGCTTTGTATGAGCCGAGCATGGCAAAGGGATGATAGGACAAGGTGAATGGGTGAACAATGGAGCTCTGTCACAAAACAAACATATTTTGACATTCACTGTTTGAATAATGTACTGAAGAAAGAAGGCTAGTACATTCTATACAATTACACTTTCTACTAAATCACAACTTGGCATATTAACCTGTAGCGGGGTCAGAAAGCACTACTTGGGTTTATGTGTGATACCTTGGAATGCAGGTTGGGGTAGGAGGCAGATGGTTTGCAGCTATAAAGAGCCAGAATTTCCTCCACAGGCAAGCTATTCTGGAGCACAAAAAAAAGGAATCAAAGGTCAAACAATGTATATAATAGAAGGCCATACATTATCTGAAGGACCGTGTTTGAGTTTAGTCCAAGCAAAACCATAGTAAGTATTAACCTCAAGTTTTGGATAAAACTGAAATAGCAAACTGACTGTTTTTGCAAAACCCAGTAAGAGTAATTGTCTATTTTTAACCAATTTACAACACCTACTTTGGTTACAAATCCTCACCAGAATTGTTCCAGCAAAAGAAGACAGGATCATTGCTTCTCTCTCGAGGTGGTTGGGGTAAACCTGGTCACTCCTCAAGCTGCTCGTTGCAGCACTACAGGGGAATGCATACATATCGCTCAGACAATAAAAAAATGAATTGTGCGCCAATGCTGAATGTATGACCGCATTTACCCGAGTACTTACACAATGTCTCTTTCCAGGACATACTGACCCTCGTTTTTGGCAAGCCACCAAAGCGCAACACTGATGGCAAGGTCATAATGGGACTGTAGAACAAAAATGCATATTCAGAAATCCACAAAAAACAGACTTTCAGACCATTAAGCAGTTTCTTGTTCATTCAATAATCCCATACCAATTCGTCCACCACTGTGGAGGTCCCTCTTCCCTTAGGGTCAAAGCCATTCTCCCTTAGTCTCTGTCCTATGTAATTACTTCTGTTCAAGAGAGATCCCCAGGGAAATGGAAAATACTTGTAACATGACCATTCATTTGTTAATTCTTCATGTTATGACTTAGACAAAACCACTCACAGTAGGGCCTCAACGTCTTTTTTTAGCTGCCTCAACCCCATTGTTAAAGGAAAGACACCTCGCTAGAATGTTGGATAGACCAGGTCCTAAAAACAAAATAAGTATTTTAAATCTTAGAATATTGAACTAGACATAATGATTATCAGAGAACAAGCAAGACAAAGGGTGTGACAGCACTAGAGATAAGAGGTAGAACAGGTCTTTTTGAATGATCATTGTTGACTCAAAGGGTATGGTTTGCTTCAAGTCCCCAGTCTTAAACCTGACACCACATTTACTCTCCCACTGGCTATGGAATGTGATATACTGTATTATAAAAGACTTAGGTTCAATAGTAGGGAGTTTGCGATGCAGAGCACTTGTTAAATACTATTGAAATGTTACAAACTGAAACGGATGAAATTTCACGTATATTTCCCACAGATGTGCTGTCTATTTTCTTTATTTGCCCCTCATATTCATAATTTACCCCTCAAAAGTTACTAACTTTTACCGTAAAATAATTAAGTGGGCCAAACATTACGTTACAAATAGGCGTCTGAAAATTCAATCAGTAATCTGTCAAATTAGTAATTGAAGTCAACTACAAGGCAAGATATAACTTTGGTTGTTCAAATTATACCATAAGATTAAAATAAGTAACATAAAACGTACATACCAATTGTCCAACAAAACCAGATTGAAAAATATTTACATTAGTAAGCCAAATTTAAAAAACATAATTAGAAATGTATCATTAGTAAGTGAAGTGACCACTAGCCTTCCCAAAAGACATTTGAAAAGGCTAGACAAAGAACAAAACAGCCTACAGGAAATGCCAGACACCAGTGAACAGCCTCTAAATTATTTAGAAACACTTGTGCCCTAGGAAACACAATTACTAGAGATTGTGACCGAGGATGCAGTGTAAAGTAATTCCATGGAACTACTGAAATCATCCTGTTTTTATTGATATGAAAGAAATTTGATGGATCATTTACTTTGATCAAATAAAGTTAAACGTGTGACCAGTCATTTATTGCAA
The DNA here is from genome assembly GCA_017639675.1 of Aplochiton taeniatus. NCBI lineage: Eukaryota > Metazoa > Chordata > Actinopteri > Galaxiiformes > Galaxiidae > Aplochiton > Aplochiton taeniatus. The sequence continues at coordinate 34,943,113 of CM030172.1, read as the reverse complement.
CAAAAAAAAGGCTTTATTAAAGTAGAAAAAAAAATAAAATCTAAAAACTAGTGAGTTAAAAAGTAAAAGCATTAACTCAAAAGTTAATCAACATTTAGGCTTCCTGAACTGGTTAGTGTGTGTGTAATCTTCCTTTGTTCTTGCTTCTTATTCTTCTTATTTTTGTCTTTGTCTTTAAATACTGGGGAACTGAGGAATCGGGTATCAGAAAACTTGTCTCCACGTCTCATTTTGCTGTTGGAAACGAGACACAATTCAATAAGGGAATAATATCATTATGAATAGAGCTAAATGGCACTGTTCTTTGGGAAAACTATATTCATGCATACCACTAACAACAATGGATAACATGTTAGACATATAGATCATAGGACATTAGAAACCTAAAAAAAAGAACACTGTCCATACCAGTTAATTGGTGGCTCTTTGTAACTTAAGACAGCACCTCTTCTTCTTGTCCGACCAGTTTCACCATCATCTGAGATAGACACGGTGTTGGTCAGTGACGTCAATGCTCTGTCTACATAAGTAAAACAACATTTCACATGTTTAATTTACTCTCAATTTCACATCATAAAGTCATAGTCTATGTACAAAAAAAATTCCAATGTTCATGTATTTTGTGACAAAAACATCAGACACAATGCCAACCATAGGTTGTAGCTCCTTCTGTTATATCTGGTGCCAATTTAAGGTTATAATGCAGACTCATAACTTTAATTTGAGGAAATTTGAGGTAGCCCAATCTTATGAAGGATTGCCCTTGTATTAAGTATAAGGTGGGCGATTACTTGAAATGAGGGAATTGGGTGCTGAATGAGTTTATTTTAGATTATGAAAAAACGAAATACTAAATCAAAATGTGATGCTATTTGTTCACTTAAGAGATGATTGCATCTAGTATTAGCCTTTAGTGTAAGATCTGACCAATCAACATGAAAGGTGCAAAAATGAAAAAAATGAAATGTGTCGTGATCCATTCTTTAACAGCACTGTACATAAATATAAACAACCTAATTCATAAGAAAAATACCAAACCTGGAGTTGTCACAGAACTTGACGGTCCAAGAGTCTCTAGGCTGTGAAATTCTGTGTCAGCGGAGGTGTCATCTTGGAGCTCCCATGGAGGTCTCTCATCCCTCAACAGATCCCTGAGACTCTGACGGACTGCTTCACTGCACTCACGGCCTGCTATCTTCGTAAGTTTGTCTACGACTGGTACCGGCCCAATCAAAATCCTGCTGTTTGTTGAAATATCAGCATCATCAAGGTCACTGTTAGGGACATGTGCCTTCTTGTTGCGCAATGGAGAAGCGATAGAACTTGTGCCCCTACATCTTGCTTGTTGAACAAAAAATGTGTCTCTACATTTTGCCCTTTGCTTTTGATTGGTCAAGGGATTTAAGCTCCCAGGCGAATTACTAAACAAGTGTTCATAAATTTCACTTTTCACCTGAAGGGCAGAAGGATGTCGAGGTCCTTTTAAAATCTTAGCCTCTTCCTCAAAGGGTCTGACCTCCAGTAAATTAGCCTCTTGTGAAACTAAATGGTCTAGAGATTCATTGCCCTGTGCTAGTGTCTCACTAGGGGCTTGAGAACATTCTAAGGCATACTCTTGAAGCAAAAATCGGTGAGAACGTCCACTTTTCTGCTTCAATTTCTTTTTGTTTTCCTGCAGGTCACTAATGTTCTCCAGATTGACTTTTATCTTCTTAGGTTTCGCTGTCCGTTCTCTTTTAGCCCTCTTGGTCTTCTGGACCTCTGTAACTGAAGGACAGTCACCAGAATCCTTTAATTGAGTAATTTTGTTGTTTTCCTTCACTAAATCCTCTTCATGAACTAGTTCCTGGGTGGCCACCCAGGGACGCTTACAGGAGTACGGTGTTTTCTGTTCAACCATAGAGTCACTAGTCTTGCCTTTCGTAGATTCTGAACTTTCTAAAGCTTGTTCTATAAACTCTTTTACCTCACTTTCATCCATGACCATTTTGGATTTTTTGGTCATACTTTCATGTCTAGTATCAGGAGGAATTGTTGGCACATCTGCACTAGCTTCTAGAGAATAATTATTTGATACAGTACTCTCCATGGTTTCAGTGATCACAAATGTTCCTCTGCATCTTGCTCTGCGACTTGCATTAGCGAGTAAACTACTTGATTGTTCAGTTCCCTTACTTTCTTGTCTTTTGGTCTGAGATTTACTGACACCGACAAAAGAGTCAAATGCATCTTCTGGATCTGGAAGACTAGCAATATTTTCTACACGAGGTGGAAGCTCGTCATTTGAACGAGGCTCTGGATATGGATAATTTTCTCCCCGATTTATTTCTGCTCCTAATTCATTGTCATCGACTTCAACAGGCAAAGTCTTTGTCCTTCTGCATTCACTGGATGCAACTATTCTTTCCATTTGGAAAGGTTGTTTGTTGGAAATCACAAAGGTTTCCCTTTTCCCTGGATTATTATTTTTAGAACTCCTGGATTTACTTTTTTTTACTTTGTCTTCTAAAGCATTTGTATTTAGCTGAAAAGCAACACTGTCTTTCTTTTCACTCCGATTCTCAGGATCCAGAAAATAATCCTCGTCTCTAAATAGGTCAGGTAAGTCAATGTTGTTTTCGGAATTTGATGAAACAATAAACGTTTTCCTGGAGTCAAATGATTTGGCAATTCTTTTAGACATTTTCTGAGAGTTACTACTTACAAGCTTGCTGTATTTGGGGATGCGAGAGGGGTTACCGGTGTCCCTTGAGGCAGCAGGTGGTTCACTGATGATTAATGAGATGTTTGTAGTTATGTTCTCTGAAAGGCTGTCTGCATGTACAAGTGTTGAAGAAGTCTTCACCACTGGATTATTCGATTTACAGGCTTCAATAACTTGCTTTTTCCCCCCTTTGTCGTTTTTTTCAGCCCTGACTACAACAGAATATTTTGTGTTTGATTCTTTTACTTTTTTGGGCTTTGTTTCAACAATGACTATTTCAGCTGTGTTATCCGTTATTGTCATCTCCATTTCTGAGTTGTGGAGGGTAGTCTTCTCCTGCAGATTTCCATGCTCTGGTGAAATTGCCGTTGCTGAGCTAACAGATTGGTTAACACCACCAACAGAATTGAAGTCTTGAGACACCCTGAAAGAAACAACGTCTAACGAGACATCGTTCTGCGGGCAGGAGGATAGTTTGGCTTCTAATTTGGACTCAGAGTAAATTTGCGACCACCTCTCCACTTCAGTCCTAAGGTTGCAAGATTTCACAGTCTGGCCTGACTGCCTCGGAGTCTCTTTTTTACCACCTTTATAAAAAATAAAATAAAAGATGTCATTATTATTTGGGAGTAAAACCTGATTTCAAGGAAAGGGTGATAAAGAAATACAGTAGTTATTCTACCGTATCATAGTTATTATTGTAAGTAAAATCAACAAGACAAACAAAAAGCCTTCATCTTGCAACCTTTTGGGGTCTAAGATTAGATTAGATGAAACTTTATTGTCAATGCACAGGGTACAGTACTGAGGCAACGAAATGCAGTTTGGCATCTAACCAGATAAGTGCATAATAGCGGTAAAGCAGATTGTATATATACATGTGTATCAATAAATGATGATATGAACATTATATATAGGAAGGTATATGGTACAGTATAGGGTAGGTGAGCAGCTGAACCCTTTATTTTCATAGTTTGATTTTGATGTTTTAACCTAGCGGTCTAAATCCGTCCCAGAGTTATATTTTTTATCTGTGGCAAATATAGGGAAGCATGGTTGGGTTGAGTCTTAAACTACTAGTTTAAATACGTAAATTCTGGATCATCATACCTTCACTGGCATAATTGTAGGTTGAAAGTTCTCTTTGAGTTTCAGAGGGTTTTGAAGCCACAGGTGAGTTATTTATAATAAACTCCTGATTTATGCCTGTTTGTTTGGAGGGAGAGAGAAATTTCATAGACGGCTCCGTTCTGGAAGGTGACTGGACAGTTTCCCTACATTAGGGACAAAGAAGGCAAGACAGCATTTAAGCTACAACTGTTTCCTCCAATTTAGCTAGCAATATTGGACATATATAATACTTATTTATTTTACATTTTCCCCTTGACACTGTGATTGTCAACATTACGTGATTCCCTTTTAGGATCATAAGCTGCTCCAGAGGTATCCTGTGACAGGAAAAACATTTTGTTTTGTTTTTGCAGACTCCAGTTTGATAGGTTAGATACAGCACAGTATCACATTCTGTTTTAAAATTAAATAATAACAGTGTGATGAGTAACAATGTTAGGCTAAGCATGGACTTTAGGCTTACTACATTGTACACGAAGCATTAAAAAATATCAAAGATAAGAGGAATCAAAAATGGTCCTTACATTATCAGTAAATAGGTCAACTGCCCTTTCCAAATGATCCAAAGAGTTGCGCTGGAGCTCTTTCAGGATGAGAATCTGTTGCAGAACAAATTAGTCAACTCTCTCACTTTTGATCTGACTGGACATTGTTTTACTCTTGTACTGCTTTACATGTTCTTGTGGTTTGTCAAAAACAAATCTAATTTGATGACTTACCAGCTGCTTGTGTGTATGTCTTCTGACAGCCAGGTCAAAACAGAGAGCCTCCACTTGCTTCCTCAGCTGCACCACCTCTATTTCCTGCTGCCTGCTCTTTTCCTTTTGAGCAGCAAGGGCCAGCGCTAAGGCCTTGTTATTAGTCTTTAAAGAAACTTTGAAAAATGAGGAGGTATCTGAAGGGGGCAAAAGACAGGCACATAACAAGGCCTATAATTAAAAAAAACACACACATACATATATAAACAGCAAGCAGGGACCAATTTTCTATCCCCTGTTTTATTTTTGTATTATTAGAATGGGCGGCAAAAAGCTCTCTGGTCTGCTTGATCGCTATTTAGCAGGCCCCTGGTTATGCTTACGACAGTTAACATCAACTGGCAACCTAAATGCGTTTCGGCAGGTCTAAATACCACCACCAAATTCAGGTGTGGAATACAAGAAACTTTGGGACGTCTTTAATTATTCTGGTTGGAAATGCTTCTAATTAGTATTTCTCATTGATCACCAGTTAACATATGACCATTTTGCCATGACGAATGGTTGAAATATTACCTATAAATATCCTTCATGTTAATTAGTCGCATTAACGTTCCTATGCGAGCAGACAGACCAAAAGTTAGCCATTTTATCTAGATTGCTGGTTTCAACGTAAAAGTTAATATGTATTTTAATGCAGTGAGTGATGCACTGACTAACGTTAGCTATCTAACATAAAATATACTTGATCACAGCTAACGTTAGCCGACTAATAAGAGCAAAGAGATGCGATTCCACTCACTCAGAATCTTGTTCTTGATTTTGGATGCTACTGCAGAGGTTTGCTTGAAAGTTTTCGTGGGCATCATTTTATTTCCTGCAACGAAGATGAGCAGATTTGGTACTTTACTGCACTTTGTTGTTCGAGTCATCAACACTTAAACTAGCATAAAAGTTCAAGTTGACAGGGATCAACAAGCAAATTAGCCGTGTTAGTTAGCTGGCTAATGTCGTTTTTGTACTTGCGGGCTAACACTTACTTAAGTTAGCTAGCTAACGTTACTTAGCGCAGCGTTAGTTGTTTGTTTGAGCTTATACTATTAACATTACTTACTCTTACTGCTGACTTCAAAGTAAAAAATATATATATAAACTTTAGCATTACTATTTGCGTTAACTTTAGTAGTGTTAGCTAACTAGTACTGCTAACTAGCCATCTGCTAACGTTACACCATCATTAACAGCTAGGCTCTTCTTCGTTAATATGCTCAAAAGTAAACATTAACAACCAGCCCGCCGTTTCCAGTAACGTGAACTGAAGCGAGCGACCGCGACAAAAAGTGATTTCAAATGACGCTGAAATCACGATGGCCTTCAAAATAAGAGGTCGCACTTTGGTTCGATTTTGTACCATCAAAATACAAATGAATAATGAAGTGTTCTACAGAAGAGCGACGTATTTCCATTGTAATACTGGTCTAAAACACTCAGAAAGAACGATGCATTTATATGGTTTAATGTAAAAATAAATAAATGTAAAGTTTTACATTCATTTAAAGCTACTATAAGTAAGCCTAACTATTTTGTATGAATATATTATCAATATATTTCATCGGATTGCACATTGTAATGTCTATGGGAGAATGAAAAAACACGGTTCAAATCAGTCCACTTTTAGTCTCAATATTTATTATTCAGTTTGTCTGCCACCGGGTATGATCACCCGTGAAACTGAGGGGGCGACTCTGGTTTCAGAAGCAACTACGATTGTATGGAAGTCTATGAGAAAATGACCCTACTTCTCACTTACTTTATTACATCTGTAAACATTTACCTTACGAGTTTATGGTCTCAATTGCTAGTTTCAAGTATTTTTCAATACAGCATGATGTTAATTTTGTAAATGATGGTCCCATTTAGAGTAAAATAGACGATAAAGCAGGGTATGCTTTAAGGCGTGGCTACCTTGTGATTGACACTCAATCGGGATAGCGACGTAGCAACGGGCTCCACCCCTCACTCCTACCAGCCCTCTCGTCCAAGTATAGTCAATGTCGTCACTTCAGGATTTAAAAAAAAGATGACGATGGCCTATGAAACCAAGATGGCGATTTTCAAAATGTCAAATTCGAGGCTTCAAAACTGTGGTCCACAAACCAATGGGTGACGTCACGATCACTTCGTCCACTAATATACTGTTAATGGGTGGCTCATAGGCTATGTTCGTGACCACATAGGCTACTTTAATACTATCTACTATATATTCAATGAGTTCATACTGCTAAATCTTTTTCTGGCACACTAAATAGGATGGTAGAATGGGTAGTGGGACACAGCCAGAGTTGAGCAACTTCTCTCAGGTACTCAAAATTTCCCCAAATATAGTATGTCATCAAGGAACTTTTTCCATGCTGAATTTTCAAATACAATGTACCACTAAGATACTGCATACCCATTTTTCATCAAATGTAGTATGCTTAGGATGCAAAGTAGGTGATTCCAAACACAGCCATGGTCATTGATCATGCAAGCCAATGCAAATGCCCAATGTGTTATGTCTGCATACTGAGTGTTCTGTGATTCATTATCCTTTAGAGCATTGGATATAGGATTGTTGGCTTTGTTCTGGAGACTCAGATGATCTAAGTAAAGACACCATGCAGCACATCTTTTACATTGTGATGGAGTGATCTTTTCCATACACAACACAATGCATACAAATGCACGTCTTTGCGACAGTAGGGAAAACAATTCAAGTCACATTTATCTTTATTATCCCGAGGGACAATTTGATTTACAGCCAGCAATAACCACATAACCATAAAATAGTAGTAACAGAAATAAATAAACATAATTTACAAAGTAAAAATATTAAATTATTTAAAAGGCCAACGACAGCAGGAACAAATTACTTTTTAAGTCTATCGCCCTTCAAACAAACAAACGATAGGGAGTGCCAAGAACACCTACGACAGAAAGTTACTAACAGTAGTTTTAAAAAACTCTGGCCATCTTGATCCTGTTTACATTTGATCACATGCATTTACACCTTGTGCACTGAGATCTTAATACTTCTTAAGTGCCTTATCTTCGCCCTGTATAATTTTGATCCCAACCCACTTGACAAAAGAGCCCAGAGAAACAAAAGAGGGACTCCATGTTACTGGAATGTAACAGGTGTGTAAGCATCACCACTGGCAACGTGGTCTAGTTAATCTAAGTTGTCTGGGCAATTGCAACAATTATGCTTAGTGTTTTGGAGTTTATACGTCCCTTTCTCTAACTAATACTGCTAGTAATTTGAATCTAGATGGGTAGATGAAATGTTTGAAGTACTTTACTTTATTAATTGTGGGATCTGTTCCATTATAGGATTCAATCAATTATAAAATCATCTATGTGATTAGCAATTTTTTTAATGATAGTTAATTTAATGGGACCCCACTTTGATTGAATTAGTAGCTAGGCCTATGCATTTATTATTGAATGTGGGATTTGAAGTCTGTGGATTAAATACTGTTCTTAGCTTGATTACAAATATAACTCAACATGTTTGAAATATTTACAAACAATTGTTCCTTTGTGTATTAAAAAGTCACAATAATTTTGAGATTTTATCCAAACCTAAAACCTTATGCAATTACTTTCTCAATAAGGCTTCTCACCTTTGGGAAAGCACATTATCTAGAGCAAATATTGTGTACCAGTCATGCCCTTCTCAAGTCAAACACACGATAATTTTTTATCACCACACCTTACTTTTATCAGAGATGGAGCCTTATAAATTGTGGATTTTTGGAGCAACACTTTCATTGGCAGTTGATTGCACCTGGCCATTGACTTTCTTCTTAACTATAATTCGCAAAACTCAGGTAAGGTGGGATGGTTAACAATCTAGAAATGATTGTAACTACCACAGTTCTATTTTAAAATTGTAATTCTAAGATATGTCAGTAGATGAATTGGAATGGTTTTGTGCTGTTGATTAAGGTATGACTGTTGTCTTGGGCATGGAAGTGATTCATTTACTGAGATACAGTTCCAAAACTTTTGTTTTGCCAGGATTTCTGCCTCTGAACTATGAAGATCAGTCAAAACTGTGTACCAGTGGTTCACATTGTGCTACTTTTTATGTGAGTATTGATCAGTTTAGCTTAGACAACTACAACCATGAATAAAAGGTGGTCCTCAAAGAAAGTCGGGTACTAAAACTAGACTAGATCGTACCTTTTAAATACTGAAACTAATTCAAAAAACAGCATTCATTTAAACCAATGAAACAAACCTTAAACAATTTGAAATAGCTTAATCTCTCACCTGAAGTGATATTATTAGATTGAACAGCATATTATAAGCCATCCATAAATTACACAAAACTAGACTTGGATAGTTGTTTGAAATTAATGTGCTGTCATTTTGGTTGAGCACTTAAGTATATGTAAGCATATAGGTTAATATAAACATTCAAGCCATTATTCATGTGAGATAAGTTATCGCTGTTTCTTTTCAGAGGTTTGTGTCATGGAAATGACTCTTTCTTCAATGATAATGGGAATCTCCAATTACCCAAGACCAACATAATTGGCTGGATGGAAGCCATTGAGGACTTCTACTTACTCAGTGGCATCACCATACCTGGGACCCATGACAGCATGGCCCTCTATGGCGGCCCAGTGGCAGAGTGCCAGGCATGGGACCTGAAGGACCAGCTCAGGGCCGGTATCCGCTACCTGGATCTCAGAGTCTTTGCATTGGAGGATACGCTCTATGTTATGCATGGGGTCATGTATCAGCACACCACTTTCAGCGAGGTCCTTCAGACCATTAGAGAATTTCTGTCTGAATTTGGAAGTGAGGTGGTTCTGGTTAGAGTGAAGCCTGATTTGTTTGATAAAGACAGAGTTGAGGGAATTGTTGAGAGTATGATTAGCAACGATAATGATGTCTGGGTGAGCTCTGAAATTCCATCTATTGGTCAGGTGAGAGGGAAATTGGTATTTGTGCAAAAGGAGGATTTCAAACTTGGAGTCCCTCTCTTGGAAACAGACACCAAAGGGGACTATGAAGTGACTGATGTTGCAGACAAGGAAAAGAAAATTGTGACACACTTGACCCAAGCTACTGAGTTTTGTGGAGGAGACAATTTAGTTCTTACCTACTCTAGTGGTACTGGTATTGGTACATTTTGGGGGATGTTTCTGACTCCCAAAAGGGTTGCTGAAAAGGTGAACCCCTGGTTGGATCAGTACTTGAGGCAGTTTTTTGCTGATCTTCCCAGACCATGTTTTGGTATAATTGCAATGGACTTCCCTGGTGTTGATCTCATTCAGACAGTTATAGGGTCCAACAAGTGGTGAAAATCTTCTTATCAATACAAATTAAGTATTTTGAATCATCAGTTAAAGCAAAACTAAATTATTAAAAAAAACATGTAATGTATTAAGTAATCAAGGTTTCACAATACCGTAATAAAATATAGTGTTATCTTACCATACATAACAAACGTAACATAACATACATTACAATGTTCTATCTGTTTTAATTGTCAATTATTGTCAAGTCAACTCTTTCCAATTAGCTTGACATCATTCCAATAAAAGTTTACCTATAAATTAAAGATGTACATGATTTCTTGGTAAGTTTGTTATTAGGTTGTACTCAAGTATTTATTTAAATTTTTTTAACCATACAAACCTGTGAGAATAGCTGTTTTTCATCAAGTCAATACCATATAAAAACATGGGTGAGTAGTTTATTAGAGCTTAGGGGAAGTATTGTAAATTACACAGTATATTATTGAAATATTTATGTGGGCCATCTTAACTTAATGTTAAGCATAACTTTACATTTTACTTTTTACTTGGTAATGCATAGCAATGAAATGAAATTTGCACTGAAAACAGTAGATCTGTAGAGGCGCGAGGTTTACTAATAACTGCAGCAGGTTAGACAATAAATGTGCATCGCAAAGGAGTTTCTTTAAGGTAACAAGAAGCCCCGGGGAAGGGCTTCTTGTTACCTTAAAGAAACTCCTTTGCGATGCACATTTACTGTGGATTGCTGTGGCACTGCCAGTAAGCAGTGTTACACATGGGCACAGCTTTCCCGCTCTGAACAACCCCCTCGCCCCCCTTCTCCCTCCCTCTCAGTATTACAAAACATAATATTAATAAACCATTGGAAGAACAAGTAGTGACAAAATGTTAGTGATATTCAAAAATGAAATATAAAGTTGATGGCTCCGCCCACTATCCACGTAGACAGCCAGTCTCATAGTGACAATGCTATTTCTGATCAAAGATATGGCAAGTATTTTATCATCCATTTTAAATATGAGATAGAGATATATGCTTTCAAATCATAAGCATTGACTACATGAGTGATATTCTGGCATTCAATTAATTTCGCAATCTTTGACCTGGTCCAAATTGGAAATGTTATGAAATTGCAATTGCAATATGCAATTTGTCTTACCTCCAAAACTAAAGTCCCACCTGTTATGATAATGCTATTTTATTCTCCTTAATTCGTATACAATACCATTGGAGTATGCAACACAATGAACCACAATTTAATCTCAGATAAAGCTACGGTTTTTAGAAAGACATGTCGTTTTTGCCATGTTTACCTTGTTTTTTAGATATATTAATTGGTGAACTCTCACCCATTCATCGAGTCATTCTTACTTTTCTCATTGCCCTTTGCACACACAACGTACATTCAGCCATTTAACAGCAAGAATTTCTTGTTTTACAGTCAACTTTGACCTGTGGGAGGAGTATGTTTACATTATTTTCCCGTGTGCAATGTATTCTCGCTTTGTTTGAGTGGTTGGAGGTATAAAAAGGCTGCACTTAGAGTTGAGCATAACATATAGGAGCATTGTTATTCTTAGCTCGCACTGAACATCTGATAAGAAGAAGGCCTAAGCAAAATGGCTACACCATTAATTCTACAGGGCATGACCAAATTACCAGATGCAAAGAATGTGAAGGACGAAGATAAACTGTACAAGTATGAGGGGATTCTCTATTCCTCCATCCTGAGTCCTACAGAAAATCTGAATGCTCTGAAGAATCTGGAGGCCAGGCCGGAAGATGTATTACTTGTAGCATATCCCAAATGTGGTAAAGACATGCATGCATCGTCTTTGTAATTATTATTTTATTATGCCATATGTTGTGTTATAAATTGTTAGGGTGTAAATGCAGCTCATAAAACGACTGCACAATTAAAAGTATACCATTATAAATGGAAAAAAAATATATATATATATAAAAAATACATAAGCATTAAGTCACAAATGTTATCGATGCAGTGTGAAACATATGTGTTAACAAGGCTTCAACTGGATGGTTGCTGTGCTCCGCAAGATCATTGACGCAGCCATTGGGCTAAAAGAAAAGATCAAGATGCCTCCACTGATAGAATTCTTCTCTCCTGATATTCAGAAGGTTCGTAGCCTAATGTCTACTTGGTCTCATGATGAATTAGTATTATTCATTGTTATAACACTACAGTAGGCCTAGTTACCTGCGATGGTGAACTTTTTTTTTTTTTTAGCTTACTATGCTTTTTTAATTGAAATTATTAAAATACCTTTCGCACACTCTATGATGAAAGAAAGACTTTTTGCGACTCAGATTAAGAAGCTGGTTTTGTAGGACCATCCTGCTATAAATTGCATGCACCATTGTAGCTTTACTCACGCATTGAAATTATTAAAATACCTTTGGCACACTCTATGATGAAAGAAAGACTTTTTGCGACTCAGATTAAGAAGCTGGTTTTGGAGGACCATCCTGCTATAAATTGCATGCACCATTGTAGCTTTACTCACGCAAGTGTCGGCCACTATGCCGCGGCTACAAAACTAACACTAATTAGTGTCTTTTCCTATTTTAAAATTAATACAAAATCACAAGACAATTTCTGACCTTTTAGTGGCTCTTGCTGTGGTCAAAACCTTAGCATCCTGGTTTTGATCATGGCACCCATATGTAAGGATCTCCATACTCTGCTCATTATGGACTAAACAACCATTTTTTCCCCTGGGTTTCGAGGAAGTCGGGAACTGTGACTCCTTTTTCCAAGCCAAAGGTTAAGTCCTAACTTGAAAAATACTAATACTACATATCGAAATATTCAGTCATTGTGGCTTTCAAGTGATAAAAGTTCTTAATTTTATTTAATTCAGCCCACGACATCTTCCAAAAGGCTCCATGGTGGGTTCTGATGTCTCATTGCCACTCCCTCTCCATATCTGCTTGCGGCACAGCCAGATGTTTACTGATTTATTTTTATATTTATCTATTTATGTTAATTATTCACACACAAACAACACAAGCACAGCATTACATATGTTACAAAATAAAAGTAAATAAAAGAAACAAATCCTGCACAAAAAGTCATCTTACATTATCCAATACCCTTATTTAATCAATGTTGATCAAAAGCAAATAATAATATAAGACCACAACTTTAAACTTATAACCAACTGCAAATGCCCTCTAATAATATCCCAAAGTCCAGGAAGTCCTATCAAATTCATGTTGACTGCTGCTCTTTCCATGTTCAGCTGATCCAAGAAATCCCCAATCCATGCCTCTGTATTAACATTTATGGACCTTCCAGTTCATTATGTTACTGGGCTTGCAGGTACAGTTTAATTTAAGATATTTTACAGCTTTTATAATACATAATCCAAAATAATTTGACAGACGGACAGTCCCGCATAAAATGCAATAGTGTGCCAACTTCTCCCCAATCATATCAATAGAGGTCATGGCAGATTGCTCCATTTTACTCATTTTAGATGGTGTAAAATATGCTCTGTCTAGTATTTTCATTTTTGATTATTTTATATCTTAAACAGGTAGATATTGCCATGGAGTTTTTCCAAATTGCATCCCTTTGACTTGTGGTGAGGCTGGCACCTATATCTTTTTCCCGTTGTAACTTTATAGGGATATTACAATCCAGGGACGAGAGGCCAAGGAGCTTCCCAAGCCTTTCCTAGCTGCTGTTGTCACCTTTTCATGTCCTCAGCAAAGAGGAAATCTATCATCATAGGACAGATAATACCAATGTATATTTGGCACATTTAGACCCCCCTCCAATCTAGACATGGAACATTTTTGTGGTTAATTATTATTATTATTATTATTTGATCTTTCTATGGAAAGCATGAAATAAAGTATTAATTTATTGAAACCTGCACTGTGGAATTTGTAGTGGTACGGTGGAAATCATGAATGTAATTCTAGTCTGTTTATTTATTTGCACTGCCTCTGCTCAATGACAGATTGAGGTAGAGCCTGCCATCTCTTTAAATCATCTCTGATCCCCTCCAAATTATCAGGGCCATTCAGATTGAACACCTTAGATATTTAACAATCCGAGCCTCCTGAATGATATAACTAAATATAAATATACGGCATTATTCAAATAGACCCTAATAACCTGTACCGCTGACATTTAAAGCAGAAATAAATGACTGAAGTAAAGCTGTGGGGTCAATCGATAGCCCTTGGCTATAAAAGCAGTTCAATCTTCAACTTGATTGTTGAATGTTTTATTTATCTTGCAGGGGCTGACAGATGCCCCCTCACCACGATTGCTGGGCACACATTTTCACAGAGATAACATACCTGCCTCTTTCATTACAAAGAAAACCAAAGTCAGTGTGAATTGGACTATTATGCTTCCAAATAGAGCATATTTTAACTTCTATTTCTGAAAACACAGTAGGGTGTGCCTGCTTTAATAATATACTTTGAAAACAAAATAACTGTTTGCAAAGACAACAAACATGTACATTCCCTGTAAAAGTCCCTCAATTCCAAAGATTTTTATAACATGTTCATTTTAATTTGAGTTGGAATAGATCTTATATAGTAAAATGATCTGGCTTTTAGGTGCTGGTGGTGTTTCGTAACCCTAAAGATACAGTTGTATCTTACTACCACTTCACCAACAACAACCCTTTCCTGCCAACTGCTAAGTCCTGGGATTCCTTTTTCGCTGACTTTATGTCAGGTGAAGGTGAGGAGGAGAGAGATAAGCTGAACGTGGCTGTGCATCCATTTTGAAAGACTGTAGTCATGATTGGAATTAGCTATAGACCTATTATAGTATTGTCTGTAGAATATACAGTAAGAGAGAAATTAAATTCCCCCCTCCAACTTTGTTTTAGTGGCTTGGGGCTCCTACTTTGACCATGCATTGGCTTGGGATAAACACATGGATGATCCAAACGTTATGATTGTGACGTTTGAGGAGCTAAAGGAGGTGATATTTTTAGGTTCAATGACAAAATATCTTCTTAATCTCTTTTCACAAGATGCCATTTCTGTACAGCACTGCAATTATTGAGAGATGCTTACATTATGCAGGTGTACTTTTTGTAGATAGACATTTTTCTTTCCATGAACTTTTTTTTAGAATCTAGCTGACGGAGTTCGCCAAATATCAACGTTTTTCGGCTTTGAGTTAACGAATGAGGAAATCCAGTCCATTGCAGATGAAAGTACCTTTAATGTTATGAAAGAAAGGTCCAAGGACACCCTTGGCCATATGAGCAATGTGATTTTCCGAAAAGGTAAGTTCCAAAATAATAACAAAGTTCATAGAATCCTCTATCACTTTTAAAATACTATGTTGTATCTTAAAAGTGATTGAGGATTCTATGGACGTTGTTATTTTTCAAGAACATACAAGGATGGAAGAACATACAAGGATATTTGATATTGCTAATTTTTAATACTGAATGTTGTTGTACATTTGCATAATCATAATGTTTCCCCTTTTATCACAGGTGACATAGGTGATTGGAAGAATCATTTCAATGATGCTCAAAGCAAGGAGATGGACAAAGAGTTTCAGAAGCACTTGGCTGACACTAAACTAGGGGCCAAACTTAATTATGATGTTTACTGCAAATAAGAGCATCCTTCCTAAGCCTGTGGATATGGGAAGGGAATCAAATGGGGTACTCTATGATATTATGGACTGTAACTATGGCTTGAATTTAAAGGTCTTGTTTTCTACCGATTTTGTGTGAATGTGTAGGACATTTTTTCTGAATAAGAACTGCGAGAGCAAGTTTATACTTAGCATTAACAGTTATATGCTTTACTAACAGCCACAAAGACTTATTGATCAATAAAAAAAAAATTATGATATATTTTGTTCTATTTAAGAAATAAAGTTGGCGATTGGCTGGCTTAGATATTCAAGTTTAAACCACCAAAATTATGATTTCAAAATTAGAGTAGAACTACTCCGGCTGTTTGACTAAAATTTGTTTTGATAAATGTGTTGTACTGTTCATTGTAAATGAATACAATATGGTAACTCAGTTTTATATTTATATACACACATATACAATATATATATATATACATTCCTTTTGCCACAAACTATGACTGATGTTTTTTAGTTTGTAATTGGTAACTGTAGCATGAGGATGATTTCATTCTCAACCTCCAAAAAATTATGATATTAATATCTATACTTTTCATAACACCAGATCCAGAGCTAAAATTTGAGATGACTGGGCCTAGTCATTGAAACAATAAAGAAGGATAAAACACGTTAATGGTATAGGCTGTTAGCATCCATCCAAAAAAACATTGAAAAATGATTGACAACACGTAGGCTATTTAATTGTGTGCTAAGTTAGTGGAATCAACACGTTTGGTCAGGAAAGAGTTAAGCCCTGTTCTAATGTAAGAAGGAGGACCTATACCAGGAAATAGTACAGGACCTGTTTGCTGGGAACCCATTTACCAAATTTGCGCAATAAACTGAACAGCGGACAGAAAATTGCAGAGGTTGATTTCAACCTTGTCCTTTACCATTCCCATTTTTTTGGTCTGCTTAACTGGTAAGAAAACCGAAAACCCAAAATTTGACATAACCTAGATAGCCCACGTTTTTTGTTAATTTAATTGTAGGTCTAACAGAAAAACCGCATAGGCTATTCTGAATACGTTTTGTGTGTTATAATTTAGCCTATTTATTGCCAAACTGCTAAAGGACTTTGCGGGAGAAACTAAAGAACTTTCAATCGGTGAATGTTAAACTTATTTGGACAGGTCTTAAGGTTGAAATGTCACAATGCCCTTAGTTCCGTGTTACGGTGATTTCCTGGATGTTTTGCATTCATGGGAATACAGAACTAGCCAACTGGCATGAGTCCTAGCTGGGAAATGTTTATCATCCGCCCTTTCTTTTCCCTGCATGGATGAATATTTGCTACGAAGAAAGTTTCTCCAGTATAGGCCTACTCTCGGCTGGGTATGCTCAGATTGGTCAATTTTGGTCAAATAAATTAACAATCTGGATTAATGTTGTCAATACAAAACGTAGGCCTATAGTAACTTGGCTATTGCAAGACTTTTTCTAGCCAAAGGATCATTTCCAGAATAATAACTGAGATAGAACGTGTATTTAACAGTTAGGTATATGCTATACGAACACTAAAGAATAAAGAATTCGTTTTGTCTCAATGTTAAATTAGCCTGCAATTAGCTAATCTTTAGCTGTAGGCTATCACAAACTGGAAGATTAGTATTAAAAAAACGTTTTCTTTTTGCTTGCTTATACAGTAATATACAAATACCAGAACTATTTCGCAGCAGTAACCCTTAATCATTAAGTAACCAATTGTATTTTTTGTTTATGGTATATTTCACATCCATAAGACATAAAATTGCATGGTAGTTGGACAGCTGTGATATTAGGTTTGAACGAAATGATCGTTGAGAAATTAGAACGCTCTTGCTGATTAAGGGTTCAAATACATTGTGAGAAAGGTGCACGTTGTCCCACATAGCTAGATATTAAGCCTACTAATGTTCCTTGTAGATTAAGTAGTAGCCTACATCGATGTAATGGATACCCTACATTTCTATGCCTCAAACCATGTCATAGTCTTTTTTTGTTATAATTAGGAACATTTAGGCCTGTAAAATGATTTTAACTACCATACAACTCAGTTGTAGGGCATAAAGAGTGTTAAGCCTAAGTGATCATGACACCTTGCAAATGTTAGGTCAAATATTTGTATCCACCACAGAGAGCATGATTGAATGGGTTTTAGGTTTGGGATTTAAAATAAGATTGGATAGCACTTTATGCTGTAGAGCAGCTTTCACATCACAATGCAAATTGGACCTAATTAACACGAAATATAAAATATGCTTTACTTTCAATAGACTCATCTAAAGGTAGCCATAGATGAAGAAAATAGGCCTATCATTTGACTTAACATATGAGCAAACATTATTGACAACTATTTACGTTCGTGAGAAGTAGGCAAGAGGGAAGTTAATACAATTGACCAGGAAAGAGTTAAGCCCTGCAAATATATTCGGAAAAATGTATCAGGAATGGACAATAAGGAAACTCGAAACCACAACATACCATAGGCGTACTTTCCCAATTGCGCAACAACTAAACAGCGGACAGACATTTGCGCATGTCAATTTCAACCTTGTCCTTGACAAATGCTGTGCTCTTAATATTTAAAAACGAGTACGAAAACACCAAACTTAAAATATGTTATAATGTGTACATGTTGTGTGAATTAGCCTACATTTTAACAACACCACAAATCTGAAGACATACATTTTGTGTGCTATATTCGAGAATTCTAGTCCAACTGCTAGCGTAGCCTTTAGCTCAATTAACTTATCCCATCGAATAATATTCCGTTGAAAATACATTTCACCGGTCATTCATCTATGGTCACCGGTGAAAAGACTTGCGAAACGAGTTAAAATTTGAACGTTTTTTTTCACCATCGGTGAAACTGTAAAGGTAGGTAGTTCTGGCTATAGGATGACAACTATCCAACCACCAGCACATTAAAAGTTACATAGCCGTGCTAACACATTAACAGTTTCCACTAAAAGTACATAAAAAGCCATGTGACACAGGCTACAATAGGTCTACATTTGTATTTATTAAGCAACAATTTACCTATCGTACATTAACAATATTCTTTGAATAAAATTACAATGAAATAGAAAAATAAAGAATTGTTGCAAGTCAAATAAAAACCAAAAGAACAATTGAAAGTGCAAACACTTCCAAAATCTCCCTTCCCATCCTTGAATGTTTTTTTTCCAAACCCTGGATTATGACCTCATGACAGCCGCTAGAATATCAGGGGAATAGCTAAATTAATTATATTACATCATGAAATGAGAGACTTGACTGTACAACCACCTATTAAATATAGGCGCCCCCTTTGGGCCGAACGGAGCCGGTGCAGAGGCCGGCGGACGCCTCCTTCAGGCGGACTGTGCAGATGCTAGAGGAGAGGCCCAGGACTGGGGCTCTCCTCCTGGAGAGGTACGGGCTCACTTCCCAGGGAGGCCTGGAGCAGGGGCTCGGTTGGAGCATGTACTCAGGAGCGTAGCATGGACTCGGGACCTGGGGACCGAGACCGGGGAGCAGACTCAGGAGCTGGGGACAGGGACCAGGACCAGGGAGAAGACTCAGGACGTGAGGACAGGGACACACTGGAGAGGGGACTCGGAAGCGGCCGAGACCACCAGACACTGGAGAGGGGACTCGGAATCAGCTGAGGCGGCTATGTCAGCCTGGAGAGAAGCCTCTGAAGTGGCTGGGGCAGCCTGGAGAGGGGCCTTGGAAGTGGCTGGGGCAGCCTGTAGAGGGGAACAGGCTCTTGGGCTTTAGGGGAGGCCGAAGGGTCAAACTGGCTCCTCAGCGCCTGGAGAAACCGGTGAGTGTTGGCGCAAGCAGGTGTCTGGGAACCCCAGTTGTGGCGTCCCCAGTCCAGAGCTGTGCCGCTTAGCCGCCTCAGGACGTAGAGTATCTTGGAGGGTTCCATCCTGTAGGTGGCGGTGGAAATCCCGAAGGCACTGCAGCCCAAACCTCTAATAGTCCTCCGGGTTCCCGTTATACCCATTTTGATCCTCCTCAAAAACGGATAAGGGGCTTCACCGGCTGGGTCCGGAAATAGTCTTTTCATTCTGTCACGAGCTAATGGGAATACGGACCTAAACACAGGTTACGGTAGCAGTAAGTATTTGTGCAGAACACAAAGAGACACAGGATGCAAAGACAGAACAAAACTAGGGCAGGACTGAAATACCAAAGAAAGGCAAACCAAAAACAATGAAAACCAGGTAAACCTATCAGAGATAACAGGGGGCAGGTGAAAACAATAAACAAATTAGGGGAACAAATGTCCAGGCCATGACTAGTCTGGCTGCATGGGTGTATATTTCGGGTATACGCCATTTTCTCATAGACTTCCATACAATCGCAATAATTTTTGCAACCAGTGGAGTTGCCCCCTGCTGGCTATTAGAAAGAATGCAGGTTTAAGGCGCTTCCGCATAGGCTTTATTTTTCAGAGCCAGAACTTCACCCTTGTGTGATATCCTTCTATGATTAACTGGCCGTGCCGAGAGCGGATATAGAGGGGGGTGGCTCTGTGACATCATTGCTCATCGTTAAGTCCTCTGGAGGTGTCGTGGGCTCAATTTAACAAAACATCCAGAACGGAAGGTGGCCACTTGAAAACCCCAATGACATATCTTCTCTCAACCCAAGTCCTTTCTGTATATTGTTTTTTAGAGTGCACATCTTAGATATAAGGCATATTAGATATTTTTAACACCGTATCCTGTGTATTAAGAATTCACCTTATTTTGAACTGAAGTATAGATGATCTCTAAGATCTGTTTCCATTTATAAAGAGTCAAAAATAAGGTGAATAGAACTGCTCCCATTACAATGTCCTTTAAACCTTTCAAATTCAGACCCCTCTTGTCTTTGATCATTTAACACTTGCAATGCAAAGAATTGTACTAGAAATTTTATCATTTACGTTTTTGAATACGCACTTTTGAATAACTAGAGTGATAGTAACTGAATTTGTTTAGACAATGGGATTTGTTTGTTTTGTTTCCACGATTTTCTCTGCTCAGATCTTCATAAAAATGTTGCCATATACTACGGAGGACTAAAGGATATGGAGCCCTTAAAGGGACATTGAAAAAATATATATAATTTCACGACAGAGTATCTTGTGCGCACGATATAGTATCTCATGCGCACCAGATAGTATCTCGTGAGCACGACATAGTATCTCGTGCGCAGGACATATAGTTCTTCTTTTTTTCAGTGGCCCTTTAGGGGCTGCGTAGGGCTCCGTACCTTTCACATAGTTCACAATTTATCAGACAAAAAGTTTTGACCAAAAACCTGGAGATACGCTAGTATCACTATTACTTCCTTAATGTTATTACAATACACATTTTCCTTCACACCAGAAACAGTTTTATTGATACAGTGCCCTTCCCTAGTTGTAATAATTTATAGCTACTGTTCACAAAATACAAGAGACATGACAAAGCAAGTAAAGATATAATTGTGATGAAATAACCCCAAAAAACACCTGAAATATAATAGTTCATTATAATAGTAAACTTTATTTCCATAGCACCTTTCAAAACAGGGATACAAGGTGCTTTACAATAAGAATAAAAATTACAGTAAAATAATAGCATGATGAGTGTATGAGTGAATGAAATATAATTGAGACAGTAAATGAAAGAAAATGATAAAGATAAAATATAAGAACAAAGAACCAGAGCTGAAATAACATGTGTATATATATATATATATATATATATATATATATATAATATACAAATAATAAAATAATAATGATATTGAGACAATAAATAAAATAAAATGCAGTGATTAGGAAAAAGCTTTAAGATAAAAGTGAATTTTTAAAAAGTGATTTAAAAGAGGATACTGAAGTAGCCTGCCTGAGATCACCAGGCAGGGAGTTCCAAAGCTTAGGGGCTGGGACAGCAAAGGCCGATCACCCTTATTGCGGAATTTGGATTTTGGAACTATTAAAAGGGCCCGCTGGATGATTGTTAGGTTTAACCACTAACACTTATCTGCTAACCTGCACAAAAGAGACACAGAGAATTAAGTAGTTTTACTTGCAAGGAGAGTGCCCGGAGACTGTTCAGTTACAATCCTCCAAACTCACTCTGAAACAGTCTCCGCTCTTCATGCCTTTTATTGTTTGAGGAACTCCCTAGTTACATATAGTTTTAACTGATAACGGGAGGGGATAAAGCTCCAGTTGAAACCAGTTTTTAGTTCTAGCATATTTGTTAGTAACAACAGTGTCTTCTTTTCTTCTTGACCTTGGCGTTATCAGCACCAGCTTGTGGTTATTTCTCCATTTCAGCTCGCTTGGTCACGTTTCCTGTTATGCCACTTCAAGCTCATACATGCACATTGTAAAATAACAGGTTTGCACAACACTTCTATAGTTAGTAGGAATATAGTAAGAGTAGAATAATCTTTATAATAAAACAATTCTCCAACATTTCCCTCCTGTTTATTCACTTTGTGCTATATTGCTACCTATCATTCGTTGACTACTTCTTTACAGATTTTCAGCCGCGAATTCATTCTGTAACACAAAGGGTACACTCAGAGGTTAGACTCATAAGCTTCTTCATATTCTCATGGATTTTTATACACGTCTGGGAAATGTAAAGATAGCTCATCACTATCCGAGTCAAGCTCATCATTCCCGCTGTCATTTCCATAGTCCTCTCGTGGGCCCCCGTCTGGTGCGAGGAGCGCGTACATTTCAGTTTTTACCGGTTGGATGGCGGTGGTTATCATTCTAGTGCAGAGAGCTCGAATGCAAGGAATGCAACAACATCCACACAATGTGAGAATTGCTGCAAACACGGCAATAGACATTAATATAGACAATACTAATTGTTTATATTTTCCAAACATTTCTCCAAACCCATCCCACATCGTCGTATCGACTCCAGAATGTTCTTTCATTTTATTGTTGAGTGACCTAAGCCCTTCTAATGCCTTGGTCAGGCTGCCGTCAGCTGCAGTGTTATTTGGAATAAAGGTACAACACTGGTCACCAAATATAGAACATACACCTCCTTTCTCTGCTAAGAGCATGTCCACGGCAATCGATTTGGAAAGCCATAAGGGAGGTAGCTGACAACTGTTCATGGACGGATGAGAAACCTTCTTCTGTCTTATTGCCCAGTCTCTGCACATTGTAATGGACATAATTGATTCTGTCTACATTTTTGTTAGTTGTGCACCACCAGCAGATGGAAGACTCGAAACCTGCCGCTACTTGGTCTGCTAATTTGTACTCATCATCAGTTTCCCACATATTCCTAAAATATGGCAATCTATATGGCCTGCCAAAAATGATTTCATATGGTGTCAACCCATTAGTGCTCGTAATGTTTATGTATAGTTTGACTAGATCCAAACATTTCGTCCATGGTCTGTTGGTTTCTTCCATACATTTCCTTAGTCTATTTTTTATTGTTCCATTCATTCTTTCTACTAGTCCTGCACTTTGTGGGTGGTATGCACAGTGATTTTTTAGTTCTATGTGAAAGGCCTGTCCTATTTTTGTTATTACCTGGTTCACAAAATGTGAGCCATTATCACTATAGAGTTTCTCTGGGATGCCATACCTAGGTATTATGTCTTTACATAATGCCTTTGCTACTGTTAATGCATCAGGATGTTTTGTTGGAAAAAGTTCTATCCATTTGGAGAATGAGTCGATTATCACTAAGCAATACTTTTTCCCTTCACTATTGTTTAGTTCTATGTAATCCATATGTATATGTTGGAATGGATAATCTGGTTTTGGAAATTGACCTCTTTTCGGTCTCATATTCCCTTGAGCATTATGTTTTGCGCATGTCAAACATGCTCTACAAAAATTTTTTGAATAAGAGTTAAAGCCATACGTTGTATAGATTTGGTTTACTAATCCTACCATCCCTCCTGTTGAGACATGCGATTTACCATGGCTCAATATAGCCGCCCATTTGTATAGATTTTTTGGTAGGATAGGTTTGTTTTCTGGTCACGTATAGATTCCCTCTTTTAATTGTGCTCCTTTTCTTTTCCATTGTTCTTGTTCCTGTTCAGGTGATTGTTGTTGCATTTCTTGTAATATATTGTCTTTAAGGTCACTCTCTGCTAAGTGTAGGGACTTTACTTCCTTTTGAGCTGCTTCTTTCGCTATTTTGTCAGCAAACGCATTCCCTCTAGAAACTGGGTCAGTTCCTGTAGTGTGGGCTGCGCATTTGCATATTGCTAGTTGTTTTGGCAGCTGTACTGCTTGCAGTAGTTCGGTTAGGAGTTTTGCATGCAACAATTCTCCAACAATGATCTCAGGCAGCAATCGGGTTTATAAGGTTAAAGCAGATTGCCGATATAGGCAGGTGCCAAAACATTCAAGGCTTTGAACACTAGCAGTGAAATCTTTCAATCTATTCTAAAACTCACAGGTAACCAATGAAGGGCTGCAAGGATTGGTGTAATGTGGTCTCTTCTTATTGTACGAGTTAAAAACCTAGCAGCAGCATTTTCAATTGCAATCTCTGGATATTTCGCTTGCTGATTCCAGAATAAAGTAGTAGTAATAAAGTATTACAATAACCGAGTCTGGAGGAGATAAAAGCATGTATGACCTATTCTAAATCTGCAGACGAAAGGAATGGCCTAATTTTGCTTAGATGTCTTAGTTGGAAAAAGCATGACCATATCATATTGGTCACCTGAGCATCAAAGGATAACTTAGAATCAAAGATAACACTAAGGTTGCGGGGCTCCTAAAGGACGTTATTTGATAAGATGCCCAGACTGGATGAGAGTTGGTTATGAAGCTAGGGTTATTACTATATAGGGTACTGACAATAACCTCTGATTTTGAGCCATGTTTAGACATTCAATCTTTCATTTCAGCAAGTTTAGTCATATTAGTCTTAACAGTGTTCATGATTCAAAGTAGAGATAAAAACTTCAACATCTTCAATTATTTTTCATTCATCTACCCAAGGCAGCCTAAAAGATGTCAGTAACCATGACTAAGGGAGGAGGTGTGACGGTATTGACTATTGCCTCCAACCCTAAAAGCTCCTGGCCTCCACTCTGTCAAATACTTGGGGCCCTGTGCTACAGTCCAGTATGCTGCTCCGTGTCCCAGAGAATAAGGAAATTCCAAGGCAGTTCTCTGTCAGCTTTGGGGGTGAGTATATTAGCAAAAAAAACAAAACGATAAGCTTTAATACTTGTCTTCTCTCTGCCTTCATTATGTATTCCCTATATAAATGGGATCATTCATGCTTATGTTTTACTTGTAGACTCTGCAGATCATGACTGGGCTGCTCAACATTGGCCTTGGGGCAATCGTTATGGGATTCACTCAAGTACTGTTCTGGTTTAACATACCGTATTTGCTCGGTAGTTTGGTAAGCAACCTCTGCTAAATAATTTTTGGTACATTATGTATTTGATATTAGATCCACCTCAAAAGTTTTTTTAAAGAGGCAAAATATATGCCTAACAATTGTCGGTGTCTGTTCCCTAGTTTATTGTATTTGGCATCCTATGTATTCTGGCTGAGAAGTTCCCCAGTCGCTGCTTGGTGAGTCTTTTTAATAGAGGCATTTATTAGTAGCCTTCTAAAACAGAAAACTATACTAAACAAAGATGGACTAAAGCATCAACCTTTTTAACTTGTCTCTTGTAGGTGGGCATCAATGTGTTGATGAACCTAGCAGGAGTTGCTCTCGCCATCACAGGCATTGTAATGTATGCCATAGACCTAGCTGATCAACAGTTATATTGGATGTGCAGAGGTGATGATGATTCCTACTACCGGGGTTATAACAGACGCTATGGATTTGAAACAACTACAGCATTCAACGAGCAGAAGGCCATCGAAAGAGAGAGCTACTTGGAGAAATGCATGGAGGGCAAACAGATGCTTTTGGTGAGTGTGAATTAGGGCTGAGCAATATGGCCTGTAGATAAAATCTAGATTTTATTACATTTAATTACATTTATGCACGATTAAGACCAGTACATATTTCCATTCGGCATTTTCTTAATTTGATAATACAATATATACAATTAAGACCAATACATATTTCCATTAAGTATTTTCTTATTTAAATAATACAATATAGGACTGTGTCACTTAGTGTGCAGTCCCCGAAAAAAAAACTAAAAGAATATTTATATTCATTAGCAAATGTTTCCTGGTTCAGGGTATGTAATCACGTAGTAGCCTTTTCTTTCGATTACTGAGTCATGCCTGGTGGAATGTTACCAACAAGAAAGGATAGAAGCCAACACTGCCATGTTCATACTACAACTAAATATAAACATACAATTCTGGACAACAGCGGAAACCAATGTTTAGTCCTGATCTAAGCAAGTGGCCCACTGATTTCCAGAGTTTTATAGGTATTGACCAAATAACACAAATCCACTACTTTACGAGCAGAGTGGAGTTGACTATAAGATTGGATATGCACTCAGCAAACAGATGTTTCCAGCTTAATTTTCAGCCGTTTAAAATATTCTTCATCATGCATATTAAGGCTAGTGTTGCAAAGCTAGACTTACTTTAACCTGTAGTCTAGCATAATGCACATTGGTGCTGGATAAAGTTTTAGACACTAAAGGCACAGTAACATGGATCACTTCCATGTAACCAACGACTCATGCACATGCAGGCTAGGCAAGCTTTTTATTTACAGCAGTGAGTTCAGATGCAAGTTTGTTTATGATGAGTCTAAACAGTTTCTACCACCACGGTGTATAAAACTTGATTTCTTAGCCATTTACACCATCATTCATTCGAAGAACCTACTACATTGATTTATCGGCCAGCCCCTGTGTGAGTGCATTGGCTGTAGAAGGAATGTAGCTATTGAATAACCAAATTAAATTCAAAATCTGAAAATCAATTGAGCTGTGATGACCACTTAAATTGTTGACTCTTTCATCTTTCAAATGATCAATTATGGCTTTCCTGTTGATCCAGATGATCGTGAGAGGCCTGGAAGGGGTGCTAATCATCCTGGCTGTCCTGCAACTCTGTGTCAACATCAGCTCAGCTATCCTGGGGATCAAGGCTTTGGTCAAGGCAAAGGAGGTATTTAGTTGCACAATAAGCCCTCTTGCAACATCTTTGCTCTGTTCTTCAAATTCTAAATATAAGTTATTGTTTTTCATTGCCTACAGTTGTATTACAGGATTATCGCTCAACCGTCCACTCATTATACTCCCCTCTGAGATGCAGTTGTCTGTATTAGTACTCTTATGTTGCAGGACATGAAGCACCCAGAGGATTACAAGCCACTGTTGGAGGAGGTCACCTGTAAGCCTACTGCTTAAAGGTATAATGATGCAGCTTCGAAAATTGTGGTGACAAATAGGGTGTATAGCGACTAGAAAGGGGATTGAGGTTAATCTTTCACCCAGCATAGCTTTAGACGCAAATAATCTGTTTTTATATACCTGTTGAAAACATAAATAATGTCAGCATTCTATTTGAAACTTTATCAATACCTTAAGCTTTAACTGATAATTGTACTCTTGTTATACTTTCTTAAATTGCTTAAAATTGTATTCGGATGTGCAGGTAAAATCATAATGTCAGTTTTTGGGGTAGTTTATGGATATGTTAGGCAATATTTTTATACTGCATGATGATTATGTAACGACATCACTCTTCTTCCGATTGATGCATTTTGATTTAATTATTTTGGATTTATACCTTCTATTTCCAAACAATTTTGTCTATCTAAACTGGGATGTGCATGTCAACATACTGCTTAATTGATAGCTCTTATATTGACAGCATATTTTACCCATAAAGTAAATAAAGTTTTTGCCAATTATTAATTACAACATCTAACAGTCTTGTTTGTTTTTTGTGGACACAATGTGCATGAAAGTTGGTTTGACATCAATAGGTCAAAAGGTCATTGACTTTAATAGGTTTATATATTTTCATATTCAAAATTAGTATACAATCAATTAAAATTAAAGACAATTTCCAGAAATAAGCCAGGATGTAAGGAACTTTTGTCGGTGTGCATGAAAGTTGGTTTGACATCATGAGGTGAAAAGGTAATTGACGTAAATAGATTTATATATTTTCATATCAAAGATTTATATACAATCAATTAAAATGTATATAAAGTCATAAACAAACCTTGTAGTAGATGTGAGGGATCCTTCATCTGTGTGGATGAAAGTTGGTTTGACATCATTAGGTCAAAAGGTCATTGACTTTAATATAATTATTCATTTGGCATACAACAAATAAAATGTACATTTGCAAAAATGATACATGTAACAATTTTTTCATACATATACACACTAGAGCAGTGGTTCTTAACCTTGTTGGAGGTACTGACCCCCACCAGTTTCATATGCGCATTCACCGAACCCTTCTTAATTGGAAAAATAAAATTCAAAACATTCATTTTGTTCATTTTGTGCACCGGTATATATTTTACTGGTGCACAAAATGAACCGTGCATCAACATCAGTGTTCAAAGAACAAAACCATTAAAACATGATTTTCACCCAAAAACAAAACATAATAATGAATATTTACTGCAAATCAGTGTGACTTCTGCTGTTGCCTTTCAGAGACCAGTTCAGAAATGCGCGGCTTCACCTTGGCAAGTGCCACTCTCATGTCATTTTCACGAATCATATGAGTCGGGTGTGTGTCTTGACCTCCGCCGAACCCCTGGGGTTCGATCGAACCCAGGTTAAGAACCACTGCACTAGAGATATCATTACCTCGCGTGTTTTGTGCACGCTTATGTAGATTCCGGTAGTTTTACAACGGTCCCTAACTCGGAAGCGGTAGCGCAAGTAAGTACTGTGAAAGAGGGTTTGTTCTTGCTTAATCTTTATCAAATAAAATAATTTAAGCTGGGAGTTTGGTAAAAACTTGACATTGTAAGCTATTGTGTTCTTTCTTCTGTTCTTGAAACTTATTCTTGTGAGCATCATACGTTTCAGCAACTCGTGGTTTATCACAGTGATAAAACTCACTATAAATTCATGTGCATCTAACAACTTCAGATGCCAGCAGCAGTATTGCTAATGTGCTTCTACAACTTCATAACATGTCTTTCATTAACCTGTTTTTTAAATTATCAAATGTGTGTTTAAGAGTCATGCATTATGATAACCCCTAATGTTGTACACCGTTAACGACAAAGGGACAGTAATGAAGAATTTGGCACTAGATGCAGTGTACGTAGCAGATAAATAGCACTGCTTCTTATGTTTTCTAGCTTGCTTAGCTTGCTGCTTGACTACACCAGCAGCAGATGTTTCCGTTATATGTTCTTACAGAAAACGTATTAAGTTACAAGCTAGAAAAAACCCTTATATGCTGGCTATGTATGTGGATCTGAAGTCGTTAGAGCCGCATATGGATAGGCTGCAGTAAATTATCTTGTAGATAGATAATAAGTTGTGCGCACAAAATAAAATAGCAATCAGATTTCGGGACTTAAGAGGCTCCATAGTTACGCACAAAGCCTACAAATTTTTCGTCAAATGTAGTAATAGTATGTGGGATGCATGGTAGGCGATTCCGAACACAGCCAAGTCACATCCGCTAGAGCAGTGGTTTCAGACATTAGCAAACGAGTACTGATAGTTAAAGCTATTTGGGCAGTACCATTGACAGTGCTCCATCAAGCGTCAGAGGAATCAACAACTATCTCATGTCATGATGTTGAAGAAAAGTAATACATCGTCGTTGATCATGAAATAAGGGGTTCATGCTGTCTCTCTCGTGATCACTTCTATTTTCATTGTATCGAATTGTCGGGTCTGAATGTGCTGCCAAATGTTTTCGGTTTAGCATCAACAATTCATGACAAGTTATGTCAAAGAAAGACACCAGACAGGTAAATCGCGTTATTTATCATTAGCAAAAAGACAGGTACTGGTGTTTAAAACTTTTCGATCACATATGTTGTATTTCGGCGAGAGATGGTTTTATAGTGCTTGCCTAACTTACATAAGAGCCTAGACTAGGCTAGGAACCTATCCTTTCATTTAGACTTGGCTAACCAGTTTACGTTGGAAAGTTGCGGTAAATCAGCTAGCTAGCTAGTGTTAGCAGTTTTGTCTATTTATGAACTGTTATGTTTTCATTTTGTCTTTGCAGAATATTTCCGTGGCAACGTTTGGGAACGTAAGCTAGATTGTTAATTATACTTTGCCGTTAGCTTAACATGGTAAGTTAGCTACCCAGCTAACATGCCAAAACCTGCCAGGTAGTTAGCCTAATCATGCGGCTACGCTAGCCTCCTGCGCTAACTGAGCTTTGACAGTCAGAGTCTGTGGTCACACACTGGTCTCGTGACCAAAAGACTGTTGTTAATGTTACGTGAATAGTGATTGATGCATTTGAGCCTGTCATTTTTCTCCTATTCCGTAATGTTACCTTGCTGAGATGACATGCATTGCTAACTCGAACTCAGTTTCCTTCAATAAAGGGTAAGAGTTTCGACCACTTCTTATACAATATTTCCGAATTATTAGTGCACTCTAATGAAATGACTACAGTACGGGAGAGAGTACAACGAGTGAGACTTATCCTGATGTATATTTATGTTGGAATACTCATTCAGGACGTCAATTTAAACGTGCAAGACCGTGTTTTCTAACTGATAAAGGGTTATTGAGCAGATTATTTGACAATCATCGTTAGGCCCTCAGGTTTCGAAAGGAGGTGAAGAGGCACGTAAATCACCATGTTTGATAGTGTATAATGCCCTCCAGAAATATATTTCACTCCCAATACACAAATCTCGCCTTTAATTACATTCAAAGGGTCGTTTTTTCTCAGTAACACGTGTGAAACAATTATTGGTGCTCTTTGAGATACTTATGATCGATCCAATATTCCATACTATATATTTATTAAATTCAACTTGGTCTATAGAAGCACCTAAGTGGCCAGTGATGACTTCATGTTTCACAAAAATATAAATACTTGGTGGCACACAGGCCAGATTTGCTCAGGAAAGACACAAGAACACAGTTACGGTATGCAGGGCCGGATTAAGAACACATAGGGCCCTGGGGCTGGACGTAATCAAAGGCCCCCTCAAAATTATAATGCAATATTTTCAGGCTATCTAAGGTCTTGGCTTTTCAAATGGACAACAAACAAAGAGGCTCGGACCGAGCCATATACTATTCTAGCCAATCAAGGCGGTGCTTCAGGAGCACAGGAGGGGTGCCATTTGATTGATTTAAACAACCAACTAAGAATATTGAGAAAGATGAGTAGGTATGATTATTAGTAAACAATTTATTTTGTGCAAACAATTATTTCTAACCTGAGACAAGGACAAAGTTAAGGCTAAATGTACAGGAAACCACGGCATAACTATAACAGAGGGCTATATACATATACACAACACAAATAAAGTCCTCTCAACACAACACTTGCACACACATTTTACACTAACAGTATCCTAAAGAAAGGAAAATTGGCCAAAAAGTGCAGAACACATCGCATCGCTCTTTCATTAAGTTTATACAACTTTGTTAAGCCATTTGATTCAATCGAAATATACAATATCAAGGTCTTTGAAGTGTGTGTGACTGTGAGTGTAAGTAGGCTACTATACTCTATACTAGAGAGAATCAATTAAAAGGTCTTCTTCCCTGCTTTGCGTAAAGAGAAATATTGTACAATGTGTGTGCAATCTATTGCTCTAACTATGTCAGACTCACTGGACATGTATAGTGGGGGTGCTGAGGGTACTGCAGCACCCCCTGCTTTTTCTGTATTGTTTAACTGCAATTAGAAAATATAGATAACAATATTTAGTTATACTGGGATATTTTGGGCTTAGTGTAACCCTATGATCAGAGCAAAGAGGGTGAAGATTTTACTTGTGTATTTGATTGAGGCTACTTATTTTTGATATGTGAAGGCCTATTAACCATTATCAGATTTGTCTTTGCCGATTGCGATTGACTGACCCACAATGGGATGAAGTCGGTATGCAGTAAAAGACGGGTGTTGAGCCTTAGGCCTACGCAAATCAGGAAATGGGTGATGGCTAAACTTTTTAAAATGCCCATTTCCTCTGTCAGAGTAAATTAGTAAGTTTTAATTAACTAGAGATGTCAGAAATCTAGAGATGTTAGAAATCCACCATGAAAGTTACCAAAGAATCAAAGTCAGAGAATTGCAGACGTTAGTTGAATCTTGAACGGATCAGAAAGCCTCCAAAATAGCCATCAGATGCCACCTCAAGATTTGGGAGCGTTGCCAGAACAGAAACTCTGACATTATCATAAATCAATCAAAGATTCAGTTTGCCACTGCTACTTTCAGTGCGACTGGGTTCTGAGATCACACCAAAATAAAGCTTTTTGGGGAAAAACACAAGAGGTAGGCCTGACAAAGAGATGGCCAAAAAGGGTGCAAAAAGTAGCTTGCGAAAAGAAGCGGTGAAATAGTAGGTTTTCCTTGCTTATTCAAGTTTTGAAGCTGAGGAGTATAGTAGGTGGTCGTCTTGCGGTTTGGAAATTGGAGAGCTTCTCAAAACTCTCTCTCCACAGGAAACACATTGTCAAGCTGGACTCCCTTTGTTGAAATAGTCAAACCTGGAGTAGAATATGCAACTCATAATTTAAAAAAGACATTGTGGCCTTATGAAGAACTGTTCAAAGTCAAAATCATGTTTGTTCTATGATGATTATGACCAGTCGAGTCAGTGTCACTACGTTTAACTCCATACAACTAAATGTAAAACTATTATGCGCTAGCCCATAATAAGGTAAGAAAAGGTAGGCCTATTTTTCCTTTACATGGACAGCACTAGGTCCTTGGCAGTAGACACCAATGTACATTTTTTTATTCGATGCATGAAGCTTAGCTATATAGCCTACTTTCTAACGATGCTGTCAGTTCTTTATTTTCCATTTTGAAAAACAATAATATCAAACAGAAGTGGCTGCAGTGCATTCCAACAGGCTTAAGAACATTTCAAGGAAGTGAAATTCTTCACCTTTGTAGTGCACCCTCATAATGTCTTCTTGTGCAGCAACTAATCAAGTGATTGATTGAACATTGCATTCTCGCTCCTTACAAGGTGTAGCCGTAACATGGCTACAGACGACAAGTCCCCCTCGTCCTCAACGGATTGTAGTGTGGAGCCGCCTGTTATCTCGCCTGTCAGCCCCTCCCACCTGACACACTTCAAGCCGCTGACCCCCGAGCAGGACGAGCCGCCGCTCCGCTCTGCCTACAGCTCTTTTGTCAACCTGTTTCGCTTTAACAACAAAGGTGAGATTTGGAGCAAACCCACACTGTCATATACACACACACAAAGGAGGCTTAGGTCCACACAGAAGCGTCCTATTCTTTTTTACACACAACGCATCCCAACTATACCTGGACATCAACTCCTATGTGTCAAACACCATATCCCAACCAAATTTGCTTTTTATGATTACTGGTGGGTAATATTTTAGACACAAAGACACAAAGTGT
>CM030172.1:34869861-34909951 GCA_017639675.1 Aplochiton taeniatus | reverse complement strand
TCCAGCTGGCCAACAGTGAGTCCTGGATTACACCTCACAGCCCTCCGCTGTTTCACATAGCGCTGTACCCTGACCTCTCCCCTCTGACCTCCAGGCGAACCCAAGACCCTTATGTTCTTCGAGGGCTGCCCGCCCCAGTTGGGCTGCACCATCAAGCTGCGCGGTGCCTCGGAGTACGAGCTGGCGCGCGTCAAGGAGATCATCATGCTGATGGTGTGCGTAGCCTACCACTCCCAGCTGGAGATATCCTTCCTCATGGATGAGTTTGCCATGCCGCCCAGCCTGGTCAAGAGCACCTCCTTCCCCTGCCTGCTGGAGAGCACCACCGTGGAGGAGGAGGAGGAAGAGGAGGAGGAGGAGGGAGAGGGAAAGGAGGAGGAGGAGGAGGAGGAGGAGGAGGAGGAGGAGGAGGAGGAGGAGGAGGAGGAGGAGGAGGAGGAGGGGGGAAGTGGCCAGAAGAGAGACGGGCCGGTAGAAAACGGTCATTTTTCCCAGCCGGCAGAGACCATGGTGGGGCTACTGCAGGGGGAGAAGCCCATGTTGGAGACGGCCTGTAAGGACGGAGACAAAGAAAGTCCCACGGTCAAATCCAACCCCCAGACCGTGTCCTGCCTGACCCCAGTCCTGTTGGGATTAGAGGGGGCAGGCAGAGACACCTTCACCTCCACTCCCATCTACTGCCAGCCTACACCGTGCCCTCTGGTCTCCCCTCCCTTCCTCATTGAAGACGAAGAGATTGAGGCAGGCTCAGAAACACCGGCGAGAGACCTCCTAGACGAGGAGGTGGCCGGGGGTAGGGGGAACTCTGTCGGCGGTGAGGAGGAGAGCGAGGGGTCGGGTTCGCCCGCTCCCCGCCTGTTCCGCGACCCGCTCCAGGACGACACGGGACTGTTTGTGATGGAGCCGGTGACGTCGTCGGAGGACCGCCTCAAGTCCATCTCAGCTGGCTTCAAGCAGGAGCTGAAGGACATCCTCCTGTCTATTTCGCCCTTCATCACCTACAAAGAGCCTTTCCTCCTCACGCCCGTTGGCCTGCGCTGCCCAAGCAGGGACTACTTCCCTGAGCAGGTACGACCCCCAGTGAGAGATAAACAGTTAGCAGGTTTGTGCAGCAGGAGCATCCAAATGGGCGAACCATTGCAATAGAAATATAATTTATAAAACCTGCCTATTTTAAGCTAAATTAACAGGACTTCATCTCTTGGGCTGTATGGTTTTGCGGATTGTGTAATTGGAAACAATGGCTTCTTTTGTAAAGACCAAGCAGACAGTGACTCTTGTGCTTGCTAAGTAGCGGGTTAGTATTTCTCCTGTTCCTTCCCTCCTCTGCAGGTCTATCTGTCCCCGCTCCTCAACAAGGACTTCAAGGAGCTCGACGGGCGCAGGAAGAGGCAGCTCCTCAAAGACTCCGCCCCTTCCTCCTTGGCCACCAGTGGGGGTGTGGCCAACGGAGGGCCCCCACCCCGCCCCATTGAAATCCTCCCCTCCCACCCGCTCACGGGCGTCCGCATCGCCAACCCGCTGGCCAGTAGCCAGGAGCTGGCCAGGATGCTGGCCGACTACCGAGCCAAAGGAGGGCGTCTCCACCCGCGGGGGGGCGCCGAGCCCTTCGGCTCCGCCGGCCCAGGGGCTGTCCTGCCCAGGGAGCCACCGCCAAAGGCTGTTCTGAAAGCCGACAGCGAGGAGGAGAAGCAACCCGGACAGAACGATGCAGTCTGGGCCTCCAAGGTGAGACCGGTGAAACTAATCAAACCCTGGAGTCCTAGACCCCAGGTGGTATGTACTGTGTTAGTCTAGTGTGGCGTTGTTGCTGCAGCACCAACCTGATGTTGTGGACTGGTTGATCCTCCACAATGGGAGTAACGTTGCAGCTCAAACTGAAATAGTCCAGGTTAGCAGCACAGGACGGGGAATAGGTCAGGATTGCAATGTGAAAAGGCCCTGTATGTAAGTGTGGATTTGACCTCTGACAGACAAGGCGTCTGAAGCATGCTTAAGGCCTCACGTCTGCCTGTATCGTCTCATTCAGCTGGCGCTGGTCTCAGACCAGTGCGGCCTATTGCTGGCGAACGGAGCCCACCACCTCATCCCTGATCTGAGATCTGTGAGCCAGACCGTGAGTGGCATGGTGTGCGGTGCTCTCATGTCATCCTTTTGGCGTTGTGCGGCTCACGGTGGCTGACTCGTCGTTTGTTTGTTGTTTTCAGCTGGACTGTCTGAACCCGGTCAACCACCAGAGGCTGTGTGTGCTCTTCAGCAGCTCCTCAGCCCAGTCCAGCAATGCCCCCAACCCCTGTGTCAGTCCCTGGTAAGTCACACATCCTTCAGCGTTTTAGTAGATCCGTAATATGCATTTTTTTTCTCCGCTTTTTTGCATCCATTCCAAGACTAATTCACAGGTAACTGTTTTTTCCCTTTCTATAGGATTGTAACAATGGAATTCTATGGCAAGAATGACCTTACGTTAGGCATATTTCTGGAGCGTTACTGTTTTAGGTGAGCAAAATAGATTTTGTGAATATTTACTATTTACATACATTTGGAAAACATCAGCTCATTTTGGTTGTTAAAAAATTATCCTTAGATTAACAGTTTGTCTTTCGATTGTCCCCTCCCCCCCTGTGTGTGAGTGTGTAGCTAATGAAGCCTCTCTCTGTTCTTTAGGCCGTCTTACCAGTGCCCTAGTATGTATTGTGAGACTCCCATGGTGCACCATATCCGTCGGTTTGTCCACGGCAGTGGCTGTGTCCAGATCGTGCTTAAGGAGCTCGACTCTCCCGTGCCGGGCTACCAACACACCATCCTAAACTACTCCTGGTGCCGCATATGCAAACAGGTGGACATGGGGGGCGGGGGGGGGCAGGAAGGTTGTGTGGCTCCCTTGTCTGGTGACATTCCTTTCCTTTGTTACGGCGCCTTTGTAGAAATGAAAAGGAGGCAACGATAGGGAATTTAGATTTAGACGGCAGCCGATTTAAGGACATGCTACTCATTATCCAGCAGTCTATTTGAGAGACGGCTCAATATGCTCATACTGAATTGTTGATCGGCAAAGTAGCATAGATTCAAACAATGCCGTGCGTTTAGCATGGGACGTGTGTGCCAGCGGCGCTGTTTCCCTGACCTTCTCCTTAGGTGACCCCCGTGGTGCCGCTGTCCAACGACTCCTGGTCCATGTCCTTCGCCAAGTACCTGGAGCTGCGTTTCTACGGCCACCAGTACACGCGGAGGGCCAACGCTGAGCCCTGCGGACACTCCATCCACAAGGACTACCACCAGTACTTCTCCTACAACCAGATGGTGGCCTCCTTCAGGTACGACATGCCACCACCTGTTTCCTCAATTCACATGCGTCCATCGGTTCAAATGGAGGATTTACCGGTAGAGTTTGTGTTCACGCATGTGTAATTGTTAAGGAACACTTCCTTTATCCTGTGACCACTGGCCCCTCTTTCTTAGCTACATCTCCGTGAGGCTGCTGGAGATCTGCCTTCCTCCTCCTAAGATCTTAATCAGGAGTCAGGGCCCCTCCAAAGCCACTCTTCAGCAGGACCTCAAGGACTTCTCGCTCAAGTAACTGTCTACCGTGGGAAAAACCTCCCACGTTTCCTTGTACATGGACAGTATATGCCGACAGAATGGCAGCCAACACAACAATCCAGTGTTCTGACGGTGCCATTTAGTGGTTCTTTATATTCTAACCAGGTCTTTGGCTGTCTGTTTCTCAGGGTGAGTCAGGTTTACCTGGCTGTAGACGACCGTCTCACCTCCCTAAAGACGGATACCTTCAGCAAGTCCCGCGAGGAGAAGATGGAGGACCTGTTTGCACAGAAAGATGTAGGTCTCCCCTCCTGCTTGGTGTGTGTGTGTGATTCTGCTGGTTGAAGTAATACCATTTTGTATGATCTTAATTGTGAAATAATGACATCCAGTTGATTCCATTTTTCTGGAACTATTGAAAATGGTCTGAGGGTGTAGTTAATTCATATTTAGCATCAAGAATGAACCATGCTACTTGTACTGGATATAGACGCTTCTTTAGGAAGCCTCAACTGAGAACTCCAAAAGTCCTCTTCTGTTTTGTATGCGAGGTTGCTGGTGTGTTTGTTTACATATTCCGTGTGTCTCCTTGTAGATGGAGGAGGCGGAGTTGCGTAACTGGATAGAGAAGCTGCAGGGTCGTCTCCAGACAGCATCCGGCCTGGAAAGCCCTCAGCAGCTGCAGGCTGTGCTGGAGTCTGTGGTGGTGAAGAAACAGGGCCTGTGTGAGACACTCCAGTCCTGGAACACCAGGTATAACACACATACACACACACACTCACACACATTCACCGTGCAGATACAAGTGTATAAGGGAACAAGTGCTGATTTCATATTAGTGTTGAAGAGATTGACTTCCTGGCTTCATGGTCTTAAAGCCCAAACGATACAAAGGTCCGTCCAGTGAGCCTGTCTGTAGTGAGTGTGTCCTGTCCAACCACCAGACTCCAGGACCTGTTCCAGCAGGAGAAGGGCAGGAAGCGTCTGTCTGTCCCTCCCAGTCCAGGGAGACACAGACAGACTGACGACAGCAAGGTCAGTAAGATTTGTCAGCCTAGCTCTCTACCACACTTATTCATCTAATACTAAATGCAACATATGCCTCTTGATGGAAAAATCAAGGTTGTGTTTAGTCATCTGGTGTGTTTCTTTTTGGATTCACAGACTAGTACCCTGGAGTCCTCACCACGGAACCCCTCCCCTCTGGTACAGAATGGAGAGAAGGGTGAGTCATTTTGTCCCAGCCCCAGTCTTAGCGTCTGTATTTAACACGGAAATAGTGCTGTCATTATTGGGATTGTAATGGGCAATAATGTGTGTTTGATTGACAGAGGACCGCCTCCTCAACACCATCCCGTCAAACTCCTCCTCACTGCTGCCGTCGCCAGGGGAACCGGGATCAGAAACGGTCACTTCTGGGCCCTCCTTCCCCGAACAGGATTCTGTCAACATCCTTGAAGGTAAACACACCCCCACCCACCTCCCACACACACACACACACACACACACACACACAAACATACACACTTTTATGAGTAAACGTTGGTGATATCTCTCTTGTATGTGTCTGTGAATAAAACAACTTATATGGAGGGAAAGTCCAAAGCTAAAGCTATGTTGTCCATGATTTTGGGCCTACCCCAGCTGATGTAGCCATTTACAGCATTTGATATACACAGTTCAAAAGACTTGAAAGAAGGACTAGATATTCTGTTAGAAAATAGCCAGGGGCACTCCAATTTCCTAATGGCCAAACCAATAGCGTGCTGCAGGAAGGAGTCCTAAAACCCGGAAATTAGTTTGCATTTTTGCACTATGGGTTCCCTCGTTTTGAAGGCAATGCGTTTTTTTGAATGGGTTTTTGGTTAGATGCCTGAAATATGGTCTGTGGTTAACACAAGCTTAAGATTTTAGAAAAAATCCCTTTGGCTTTTTGTCGAGGGAACCCAAGGGGAGGCTGCCTTCCGGGTTGGCCTACAAACTCTGACCCACTCTATTCTGGTAAAACAGTTTAGACTGGCAGTGGAAGGGTTTAGATTTTATATTCGTCTCTAAGGTGCTCACCTGGTTTATTGCGTAATGGATACACTGCAATAAATGCTTCACAAGAAATGAGAAAAAACTTGTGGAATTGAATAGATAAACGCAAACAAACAAGCTAAATGATCTGCCAATAGAAAGAGACAATTATCTTGATAACTGTCTTGAAATAAGTAAAATAATCCAACATCCACAATTCTGAGGAAGATAGTTTATCTAATATTAAGATATAATAGAAATATTGACTTGATATAAGATATTTGGTCTTTCATTTGTCTCTGTGTAGTGAAAGATTAGAAATATCTCTTGTATAAAAATGAACTGAAACTGTGGTACGTTGGCAACGTGCGTTCTTATTTAGCTCTCCTCTTCCCATGACAGACGTGTTTGACGGCCACCTGCAGGGCTCCGTTGACAGCCAGGTGAAAGAGAAGTCCACCATGAAGGCCATCCTGGCCAACCTCCTGCCCGGCAACAGCTACAACTCCATCCCATTCCCGTTGTGAGTAGACTTTACTGGACCAGTAGCTCTAACCTCATTTTTTATGGACATGGGGCTGTAACCTCACCTTTAATGGGTCTAGGGATCACTCTGTTGATCTATCCTGTTGCTACCGTTACAAATGTGGCAAGGGCCCTCCTCTGCTTATCCTGCACATTTAAGGCCAATGTCATGCTGAGACTTGCATATTGACTGTGTTGTATCACTTTCTGTGTTTTCTCAGCGACCCAGACAAGCACTACCTGATGTATGAGCACGAGCGCGTGCCCATTGCTGTGTGCGAGAGGGAGCCCAGCTCCATCATAGCCTTCGCTCTGAGGTGACGACCTCTTCCTCTCAGCCTCCATCTCATCATGGCACTCCTCTTTTTCAAAATGTTTTTTAAAATAATGGTATAAAATTCAAGCCTGGGATATTCTTTTCCCTAATATGTCATTGCGTTGACCTCTCTATTCATAGTGGAGCGTTAGGATGCTCTTGGCCTTTTATGGCACTGCTCTTTATGAGTTACGGGGTTGTTCCAACATTGCTAGCATCTTGAACTTAATGTTGTTTCTGTTGTCTATACGTGTAGCTGCAAGGAATACAAGACAGCCCTGGATGATTTATCCAAGACAACAATAAAGGCCGGAGGAGACGAAACCACGCAGACGTTAATGTAAAGGCTCCGCTTCTCCTCTAGAGTAAAACTAAATGGGATCCTTTTTTTATCCGAATAAAACCTCTGTTCCTCCAATGTACATCCCACAAACGCTGTTCATTGTTTTACTCAGTATGGGAGAGAGCCGGAGTAAGAGCAGCCCAGCCAAGCCCAACGACACAGGCTCATCCCAGACGGGGCGCAGTGTGGACTCTGACCCTCTCAGTAGGTGGTCCCCCTTTGGGTTTAAGGTCTAATGCACCTTGAGCTTTATTCAGGAAGAAAAATGTATACATGTAACCTACATTTACTGTAGCAGCCCAAGCACCTTTTCTGTAGAGCCCATTTAAGTCTGTACTATATGTCAAAGTTTACTGCCCTGAACTAACACTGGAAGAATGTAGAACGCACATCACGATTCTTGTTTGCTTTGTTTTGTGCAGAAGACTTGGATTCAGGAGACAAGCAGAAGAAGCAGGCTGGAAATCCGCACATTGAACTACGTTAGTGTTCCTGTTTTTACTAAAGATGGCCCTTGATGTTCCTGTGGAAACTAACTCCTTATGTTGTACAGCAGTTCTTTTCTTTTTATTCGTGAGGTAAAGAGTTTTTCAGCTAGCTCCCCTAGGTCACCTAAACAGTCTGCTTTCTCTCTCCTGGGATCTGTAGAGTTCTCGGATGCCAACGCCAAGTTTTACTGCAGGATCTACTATGCCGAGGAGTTCCACAAGAAGCGTGAGGAAATCATGGAGAGCAGCGAGGATGACTTTGTCCGCTCGCTGTCCCACTGTGTCAACTGGCAGGCCCGTGGCGGCAAGTCAGGAGCCGTCTTCTACGCCACGGAAGGTGACAGAGATTGTTACTCAATTTAAATCCTTTTTCCATACACCATCCTTTTCACTTAACCCCTAAAGTGAACCATTCACGTTGAACTACAGTATTGATAGGGTGATATTCTATGTCGAGCGACTCTTCTGCAAAAATACATCCCAACAAGTATATGCAACTACAGTATGTGCCTCCCAGTGTTGAGAATGTTGACCGGGCCAGCCCTGCGTTGTTCCTCAGATGACCGTTTTATCCTGAAGCAGATGCCCCGGCTGGAGGTCCAGTC
This sequence comes from Aplochiton taeniatus, assembly GCA_017639675.1. Taxonomy (NCBI): domain Eukaryota; kingdom Metazoa; phylum Chordata; class Actinopteri; order Galaxiiformes; family Galaxiidae; genus Aplochiton; species Aplochiton taeniatus. The sequence goes on along the minus strand of CM030172.1, from coordinate 34,902,115 downwards.
CTTCCTGGACTTTGCTCCCCACTATTTCACCTACATCACCGGGGCAGTGCAGCAGAAGGTACGCCGTCCTACCTCCTGCTTTACAGGATGGACTGTTTGTGGTTGTGGAGGGAACGTGTGCCATAAGATAAGAAAAACATCTTAGTAGCTAAAAACTGAATCAGCTGTTGCCATTCAAAGGACTAGGTGTGTGCCTGCCTGGTGTAGGCACTAGGCTTTATAAATATGACATTGTTAAACCTGTTGTATGTAAAGACATTGAACCCTGTTGTGTATTGTCTCTCTGCCCCCCAGCGCCCTACTGCACTGGCTAAGATCCTGGGTGTGTACAGGATTGGCTACAAGAACTCCCAGAACAACATGGAGAAGAAACTGGACCTGCTGGTGATGGAGAACCTGTTCTATGGACGCAAGATGGCCCAGGTTGAGCAGATTACGGAGGATGTTCTTTAATGTGACACTATAAAACGACCCAAAATATACAATAGCAAAAAAAATGTATATGGATGTTTTATTAAGGGCGGAATTTTTTTGTTTGTTTTGTTAATCTTGTTCATTTTCTGTCCTTCAGGTATTTGACCTGAAGGGTTCCCTGAGGAACCGTAACGTGAAGACCGACTCTGGGAAGGAGAGCTGTGAGGTGGTTCTGCTGGACGAGAACCTGCTGAAGTTGGTCCACGACAACCCGCTGTACATCCGGGCCCATTGCAAGGCCATCCTCCGGGCGGCCATCCACAGTGACGCCTACTTCCTCTCCAGCCACCTCATCATCGACTACTCCCTGCTGGTGGGGCGCGACGACACCAACGATCAGCTGGTGGTGGGCATCATAGGTGAGGGGAATATGTATGTATAGTATGTGTGGCTCTGTAGATACATAGATTCATCATAGGTGAGGGGAATATGTATGTATAGTATGTGTGGCTCTGTAGATGTATAGATTCATCATAGGTGAGGGGAATATGTATGTATAGTATGTGTGGCTCTGTAGATACATAGATTCATCATAGGTGAGGGGAATATGTATATATAGTATGTGTGGCTCTGTAGATACATAGATTCATCATAGGTGAGGGGAATATGTATGTATAGTATGTGTGGCTCTGTAGATACATAGATTCATCATAGGTGAGGGGAATATGTATATATAGTATGTGTGGCTCTGTAGATACATAGATTCATCATAAGTGAATATGTATATATGTGTGGATGTAGATACATAGATTCAATATAGGAAGTTGTACACAACTGAGCATGCGACATGAATACACAATCATGAATACTCAACGGTCTATTTCAAGGTTCAGTGAATGATGTTATACAATGATATTATATACTGTATATGTTCATTATATGTTGGTGATTTAAAAAAATATATGTTGTCCTCCAGACTACATCCGAACCTTCACATGGGACAAGAAACTGGAAATGGTGGTCAAGTCGACTGGGATCCTTGGCGGACAAGGTAACTTTATCCACCACTTTTTCCTCTCCTTGGTGTTAGACTATATTTCCATGTGTTACTGAAATATTGCATCTAACCCAACTAATTGTTCGGAAATGAGCTGCCTCTGATGTGTGTATAAATATCTTCTGACATACTAACAGCTAAGATAAAAGTTTAACTAAAACGTGCTTGTTCCGTTGCTGTTCCCAGGAAAGATGCCCACAGTGGTGTCTCCTGAACTGTACAGAGCTCGCTTCTGCGAGGCCATGGACAAGTACTTCCTCATGGTGCCAGACCACTGGACAGGTCTTGGGGTGAATTGCTAAGGGTTGCCATCTCCTCCACTGACACACACACACACACACACACACACAAATATATATATTCCTTCTAAAGTTTAGAGACAAATTAGTCTCTTGAACTCATACTCAAATAAGATCATATATTGAACAGAGGCCCTAATGGTGGAGATTTATTTGTCCTGTTGGAGAACAATGATTGTTGTTTGTATTCTATACAAACCACAGCAAGGCCAGTGTACCTTATTGTCCATAGCATTCCAGAGTATCACTACCCCTCTTGCATCATGTGATATTAGCAGTAAATATCAGTTATCTTTTGGACCCTGCAGTATTATAGAAACCAATCACTGCTCTCGGAAATTAGCATATATTCCACAAAGGATACTTGAAAGTGCCAAGGAAATATGTAACTGTTTAAAGAGGACAGAAATAGCACTGAAAATAATTAACATTTATTAATCTTGTGTTGGGAGATAAACTAATCTATTTGATGTAAAAGTTTGTATATGTACAGAGATAATGTAATTATTCAAATATTAAAACCTTGTCATGGTTTAACACCTGTTGTGTTCCTTGTTTACTGAATAGAATTGATCATAATAGTATATAATTCAGCATATATATATATATATATATGCTGAATTATATACTATTATGATCAATTCTATTATAATTAATTAATTCTAAATATATATATATATATATATGTATATTCTTTATATATATATTCTTTATTGAAGCAATAACTAAGATTCAGGAATGCAACATTTTAGTGTGGGAATAACAAAATGCAGGCATTCAATTCAAACAGATTTTTATATTATAATTGTACAATTTATAAAAACAAAGGTAGTTGACAAACAAACCTTCAGTAATTTATACTGCATAAGGAACTGGTATGAAAAAAAAGTCCTCAGACACAATGATGGCGATTGTCATGACAGGAGATGCTCTTTCTCTCGTAACATTGCAATATTATACTAATACTGACTGGACTGATCAAGTGGTCTCAGCTCTTGACAACAATTTAGCTTAGGGGCATTAGAAGTAGTTCTTTAACAAGGTGAGTGCTTAACCAAGTTAGGCTCAAATCCCATTTTAGGCCAGTATAGTTCAGCTAGTCATGGCCAACAAAATGGGATACCTTGCAGCATTACATACATTTCACAAACAGATCCTTGGATACATGCATAACATGGTAGGATTTACTATTGACATGGGACGTGAACCTAACTTAGGCTGTGCTTTACAAACTTAACTGTACAAAAGCTGCTAACTTTATATTGTTAGACAATGATTAACACGCATGCACAAAGGCACACCCTTCTGATGATAGATGATAGGTTGGAACATTGTACGGTTTGGCAGGGTTTAGGTCTAATTACTTCACGTAACTGCATTATCCTTCATTTAGAACTGTTAATCTTTTCCATTCAATGCATCATACGCTATCTAACAACACAGCTTTAAACACTCACGCATTAGCATCCTAATTGAGAGAATACACTTCTTTTTTTTTTTTAAATACACAAATTACATAAAAGACTTGTAACAAGGCACTGGACAAGTATTAGACACTGGCACATAGTTGGTAGGGAGACTCAGTGGAAGGAAAGGGCAGCAAAAAGATGGAAAGTGGTCTAGACCCTGTGTTGTTTTACATTTGAGGTGCTAGCAGTATTTGTACCATCGTCGTAGTTTATAAATAGCATAGTATTGACGCGACCCTTCTGATACCAAAAGGAGTTTTAATCATTTCACTGGGGAATCAAATAATAAAACACAATGCAGAACTACTTGATGGAAACATTGATAACTGTGCACATCAAGCCAGGTACCTTATTAGCATATATTTTGCTCCATAAAGTAAGATCAATTGCAGTAATTTAATACAATTTGACTAGTTTTAGTAGGAGTCTCACTGTAGGTCTCGACACCTTATTTGCGTAGACACAGCAAACAACTAATATTGAAGTCTTTCAGCTAATCAGAAAAACTAAGAGCTTTATTTCTGTTATTTAGAATCTGTTAAACATTGTTTTGTAAACCAAGTTCCAGAGTTAAAACCTTGTGAAGAAGGAACTATCCTGCCCAGTTATTCTCAATCAAAAGCCTCAACTCATGACATGTTGACAAATATAACTCAAAATGGTGGTTTTTAAAACCTACAGTTTCTGCTCGTTGTATAATGATAAATAACATCTAGATTTGTGCTTCAGTTGAATTTTGTGCTAAAAAGAACCTTGCTTAGGTACCTTGGCCACAAGGAAAAAAACATACTTTCTCTCACATTTTGGTGAAACCAACCACATAAAAAAGTTATAAATTATACGTTTCTCTAGTACTGTATAATAGTCATCTCTTAACTTTTACAAAACATTTTAAAAATTGCCTTTGGAGAAAAGTCTGTAGCTAGTTTAATATTTCTGCTGCAACTGAGTACCGAGGTTGGTCTGGATTTGAGCACCGGTGGTGAGACATCGTACTGTGTTGGAATAGATCTTTTTTCACATTATAAATCCAAGCACATTTTCAAATAGCAAAGACCATTGCTGGTTGCAGCTTCACGTTCCATTTTCAATTAGAAGAGTAAAGGAAAGATTCCCATTCTTGGGGACTTAAAATCGGAAAGGTCCTGTGTATATTCCCCATGCTGTGATACAGATCTGTGGAAGGGCTAATGGTTGTTGGGGAAAGTGCAAAGGGTGTAGACAGACAAGCATACGTCCCTACAAACTCTCAACCTCAAGTGTACAATTGTGTTCTACAAAAACAAGCACTTTCTAGACTCATGCGAGCTTAGACACTACAAACTGGCTTGAGTTACCAATCTGCTCAAAATAATAACTGTAGACATTTGCGCACTTAAATGAGTGAGACTGAAGACTGTTCAGACGAACCGTGGATGTTGGCTGGTCAAGAAGGGGTCAGAAGGTTTCTGAATCTGAGTCATTTTCAGTAGTCCCCTCGCTGGAGGGGCCAGAGGGGTCCTTGGGGCTGCGCTGTGGCCCCCGTGGGCCTGGGCCCTTGGCCCTCTTTTGGGGAAGCTGCCTTAAGAGGGAGCCTGGGGAGGGAGCCCCGGAGCTGCAAGGGGAGCAGAAAGGCATCATGGTAGCCAGAATAAGAGCCAGACAGTCAGCCACCTCCCTGCTGGGAGCGCAAGCCAGAGCAGGGGTCAGACCTACAAAAGAGTGAGAGACAGCGAGAGAGAGGGAGAAAGAGACAAAGGGGAGACGGAAGGAGAGGAAAGAGACAGAAAATAGGACAGAGAGGAAAGAGGTGGGAAGGAGACAGCAATGGAGAAGGAAAAGGGGGTTTGGGGTGGAAACAAAGACATGGGAAGAGAAAGAAAGAGATAGAGAGACAAAGGGATGGCGAGGAGAGGGACATGTAAGGACAGCATGGAGGGTGAAGCAGAGGAACAGATAGTGACAGATAGACAATGGAAGGATAAAGCAGCATTCCATTAGTTCACAGCCAGAAAATATCGTTGTGCAGACCCACAGACATATTCCAGTTTGTACAGTAGCAACACGGAGGACTTCCTTTCAAGTATAATTCTAAACAATAAGGAAGAAGATCCAAAACAAGACAGGACTTTGAGCAGCAACTTAGCAAAGACTAGAATCAAGCGCTACAATGCAAAACAATAAGCTGCGAACACACATCCACTAATGCTAGTTTACATACAACGAGGGGGGAGGGATACATTTGACTGACAGACGGCCAAGCCAACCCATCGCAGGTGAATCTAGCAGCGTGCACTTGATCTCATCCTGCTAGGCCTGACCAGACCCAGGTCACACCCGTCTGACCTGAATCAAACCTTACCATTCTCGTCCAGTGTCTGGACACTGGCTCCTCTGGCCAGCAGCTCTTGGACGGCCTGCTTCAGACCCTTGCGAGCAGCCAAGTGGAGGGGACTGGGAGGAAGACAGGGGACGGAGAACACAACCAGAAATTAGAAGGCTTCCGTCTTGGAGCGGAGTGGCACCTTTAAGGCCCGACAAAAGCAGCCAGAGGGACAGTCACACTCACGTCTGCAGTGCTGCATTAGTGGCGTTTATCAGATAAGGATCACAGAGGTTCTGTAGGATGAGTAAGACGCAGTTCTCCTTTCCCTGGGGAAATAAAATAACATTGAGGTGGTACGGACAGAGACTAATTTCGCTGGGGCACAGTATATCAAGGTGGTGACGGGAGACTCTGGTTCCCCCTGTGGAGGCTTACGTTACTGCACGCCAGGTGCAGGGCAGTGTTGCCGTTCTTGTCTGTCAGACTCAGGTTGGCTTTGGCACTGGTCAACAGCAACTCTGGAGGAGACACAGAGGGACCCGTCAATATGTTCAGTCCAGCTTCAGAGAACCCTTAATAACCTGAGCTGACCCATGGTTCAGCACCTTAAATAACCAACTCCTACCCTTCAACACTCTTCCGGTTCTTTATGTGTAGGCTCAACTAAGAAAACATGTGGGTAAGGATGGCACATAGGTCTGAGTATGGATGAGGAATTCATTATTCTATAGATTATCTAGGAGGGGCATTGTGTAACGTGTTTACGTAATATTTGCTTGAACAAATTAATGTTTTTGAAACACTGTTTTTAACTTATGAGAATGGCCTCTCCTACTAGCTGTACACGTACAGTGGCTAAAAGTTTGCTCTCGTACGATGTTCAGAACATTTGCATATTTTCAACTTGATAGTCTCAGCCTCCCACAAAACTTTGTTTTGGATAAAAGGGAACCACAGTTGATAAAATAAGATTTGCTTTATGATTTGTTTAATGCCACAAAGCTTCCCCATACCATGACAATAGCGCCGTTATGCAACTAAATACAGATAGGGGTTCAAAACGAAAAGGGAATGACAAGACTATGATCCATAGAAATGCATATAAATATTAATTTCAGTTATGTTTACACAAAGTATGTTCATGTATGAACCATATCTGAAATCTTCAGTCAGTATCAGACAAAGACCTACATCTTCTCTCATCTTATCTAGTTTCTAAAAGAACGTCTCTAAAAGTAGAACACTGCGTACCAACAGCCCCGACTCCGCCTCTTTCTGCCGCCATCATTAAAGCAGTGCGACCCGATTGGTCCACGGAGTCCACACATGGATCATGGGAGAGGAGAAGCAGTAAACAGTCGACGTGACCGGAGAAGGCTGCAGCATGGAGAGGAGTCCTATGTAGAGAGAAGAGGGTAAAGATACACACACAGCCCATCTTCCCCACACAGCCCATCTTCCCCACACAGACAGAGACAGAGACAGAGACAGAGACAGAGACAGAGACAGAGACAGAGACAGAGACAGAGACAGAGACAGAGACAGACACAGACACAGACACAGACACAGACACAGACACAGACACAGACACAGACACAGACACAGACACAGACACACACCTCTCCTGGGCATCCTTGCAGCTGGCAATGTCTGAGCCCATGGCCTCGAGGAGTAGGGCAGCGCAGGGCTCATGGTCGTTGACTCTGGAGGGGGAATGTCATAGCGAGAGAAAAATGTTTTCCAATTGTAAGAGTGCAGCATCCTTATGAGGGAACTGTATGATTGGTTTAGGTTTCTGGAGGGAGGCCATGTTTAATAGTGGGATTGTAATGGCCTTTGGTAAGCAGTGCTGCTTCACTTACACAGCACAGTGCAGGGGAGTGAAGGGGTTTCCATCAATACACCGGCACCCCTTCTGCTCCAGCAGGACCTCCACACAGCCCTCGTGACCTGGAAACACAAACGTAAGTAATGTTGCATTATTATAATAACCAAACTACAGAGAATAAGTGGCTCACACACACACACACACGCACATGTAAGCAATGTTGTGATAACAACCACACTAAAAAGAATATGCAGCGCACGCACACACGCACACACCATTGTAGCAGGCCCAGTGCAGGGGTGTGTATCCGTAGTTGTCTCGTAGCGGAGGCAGAGAGGGAGGCTCAGAGCAGGCGATGCTTAGCAGCTCACTGAGCCAGGAGGCATGGCCTCGCGCCGCCGCCAGATGGATGGAGGTACGCCCTCGTCCGTCGCCTAGCAACACAGACGCTTCCTGCTCCAGTAGACACTGGACACACTCCTCCTGACCACATAGTAACTGACGGGAGGGATGGAGGGATACGGAATAGCAGAGAAAAAGAGAGAGGTATCAAAGGAGCATTATCCCACGGAGCATTGTTATCTTGCCACATCCACATTAGAGGGAGGCAGACTATTAGTGTTTGCGTGTGTGCCTTTACACACGTGCACATAAGCACATGTGCGCGCACACACACACACACACACACACACCCGTGCGTACACAGTCTTACCCCCAGGTGCAGCGCGGTGAGGCCGTGTTTGTCAGCTGTGTCCACGCTGGCCTCTCTCTCCAGCAGCAGCGACACAGCATCAACATGGCCTCCTGCTACTGCCAGCATCAGAGGGGTCCTGGGGAGAGGCGAGAGGCAGATGGTATTACTCAAGAGCCCAACGAAATGGAAATGGGTTCAGGTGAACGAGGAAGAAGGGGCTTGAGGCGGCATTTCAGGACGTGCTGAATGTCGACTGATGCTGAAGTGAGAAAGTGGGGGAAAGCAATACTGAAACGCACAGAAGCGGAATGGACACTCTAAGCCTCTTGCCAGGCCGTCATTGTAAATAGGAGTCGGTTCTTAATTGACTTGCCTGGTTAAATAAAATAAATGAAAAATAAAGATAAAGGTTATTATTATTATTATTATTATTATAATACGCGGCTCGATGGAAAGTCATTTCTAGAAGAAGAAAGATACTCACTGTCCCTGAGAGTCTGCAGCTTCCACCAGGTCTGCACTTTCTGAGTCGTCAAGCAGGAGGCGAACACACGACGTGTGCCCATTCATGACTGACCGAGATGACGAATACATTGAGAACGACAAACGACAATTTGAGCAAAAACAAGCAGATTCATGGGTAAGAAAGAGAGAGGTGGTTTAAATGAAGACTCTAACCTGCTAGGTGCACGGCGTTGCGTCCGTGCTGTGTGTCGGTGGTGCGCGGCGAGGCCCCCTGGCTGAGGAGGGTGTGGACACAGTCAGTGTGTCCCCGGAGGGCGGCCAGGGCCAGGGCGGTCCTCCCCGCCTCATCCCCCTGGTCCACCTCCCTCTCCCCCTGGAGCAGCACCTCCAAGGCCTGGCTATGGCCGTGGTAAGCCTGGGACAGGGGGAACGAGAGAGAGCAAAAGAGAGAGTGAGAGAGAGAGAGAGAAAGAGAGAGAGAGAAGCAAATAAAAATGTATAACTCCAGATTAGACAATTGGCATCAGTATGTAAAGGAATATAACTTCACTGTGTGTGTGTGTGTGTGTGTGTGTGTGTGTGTGTGTGTGTGTGTGTGTGTGCGTATATGTGTGTGTCTGTGAGACAAAGAGCGAAAGAGAGACTCACAGCCAGATGAAGGGGGCTCTGGGGTCCAGGGGAGTTGGTGTCACCCACGTGATTCTCGTCAGGGTCTAACAGCTGCACATCACCAAAATCACAACAACTTACTTACAAACACACATTTAGGTCATTGTATTAACTACGTTACTAAATAGTACAAACACATTCACTACGGTACATAATGTGAAATCATAACACTGCAATAAACATAAGACTATTCAGTTTTATCACTCATTAAACTAAAGCCATTCTTCTCCAAAACAAGGGCAAATGTCTTACCTCCCCCTGAAGCTAAAACCACAATTTACTGTTTGTATCTTCAGATGCACTGCACGCACAGTATGTACACTATGTGTGTGTGTGTATGTGTGTGTGTGTGTGTGTGTGTGTGTGTGTGTGTGTGTGTGTCTGTGTGTGTAAAAGAGAGAGAGAGAAACTGACCAGTTCCAGACAGTGCCTGTGTCCATAAGCAGCAGCATAGTGGACCGGGCTGTAGCCCTGTTTGTCTTTCAGGGAGCTGGTGGCACCGCTCTGTAATAGCAACTCTAAACACCTGCAACATAAACACACACAGCCAGGTCAGGAGGAGCAATGTGTACTGATTTTGATTATTATTCCATCTATTTCGCATTAGACAATATAAGATAAATGCTTTAGTGAAGGTTTCATTTAAGCCACGTCATAAAAAAATATTCAGACAGAAAACAGGTGACATGAATTTACAATGGGCACATTTACAGGTTCTTATTCAAACAGAGGAAGTGGTAGAAAATATGCATGTACACTGTGTGTGTGTGTGTGTGTGTGTGTCTGTATTTGTATGGGTGATCATGAGATGTGAATACAAAGCCCGGGAGAGAGAGGGGGGCCATTTTCAAACAGACGGCTTAATTAACTAGTGTGTATACACAATGCCATAGACAGCCTGGAAAGCCTGCATGCATGCAGCTTGGCAGCTTGTCTAACACAGTGGACTGGCTCAATGGTATGAATAATCAACCATCTAACAGAGTAGGACAAATGACAGACTGGAATAACAACTATGGCACTAAAATAGAATATTCACTTCTGCTGACAGAAGGGGGCATGTTTGTATGCATTTGAATTTAAAGTTTCACTGCTTGAATGTTGCAGTTGGTTTAATGAACAAAATATACAAACTTAAAAAGCTGTATAGATACATATTCATCTTTCCCTGGATTCAAAGTCATTGCCTTTTAGACATTGTTCCCCCCATTTCTCAAATTGTAAGCACCAGGGCCAAAGTTCATCCAAAAGCAACTGTACATTTACACATTGTAGATTTAGAAACCAGAACATCGGCCCTCCAAAATGCATGTATAAAACATAGTGACATACTCTCTGACATGTTAGAGTTACAAGTTAGAAGCCTAACAAAAGGGATATTTAATTTTGCCACAATTGCTTGATAGGGTCTGTAAACATTTTTAATCGTTTACTTGTACCATACAGCTAATTTCACGTACAAACCAAAAAAGTGAAAATAAACAACCAGAGAGAGAGAGACTGAGACAACCAGAGAGAGCGAAAGAGAGAGAGCGAGAGAGAGAGAGAGAGAGAGAGAGAGAGAGCGAGAGAGAGTGAGAGAGAGCGAGAGAGAGCGAGAGAGAGCGAGAGAGAGCGAGAGAGAGCGAGAGAGAGATGTGGATAGCGACTCACAGTGCGGCTTCCTTCTCCTTCTCAGCCTGCACCCCGTCACTCTCCGGCTCCAGAGCCACGCGGCGCCTGGGAAAAGCACATATGCAAAACCGTTGTTCAATAACACTCCCTGTAGTGCTTTATGGAGTCACACCACATCTCACATTACCTTAATATACCCTAAGCATTACCTTACATTTTAAGGAGGAGGAGGTTCTTTTAAGGCTTAAAAGGCTTAAAAGAACCTCCTGTTATGGAAACGTCTAATGAATACTGCTGATGAAGGTGTCAGTTGTCGAACAATATCCTAAGAGTCTACAATTGGTGATGTATTACTACAGCTACGCTATTATACTAAACTTATCGTGTCAAAAGCAGGTTTTGAATTACTTCTATGGCTTTATGGTCTTGGAAAAACACCTAAAATAATGGCTTAGTCACAGGATAGGTGGACATCCCAGCTCTGGTTTGTTTCTCCTGAATTGCCCCACTACACCAAGGCCTATGTCTTGCATAGTCAATGAGTTTTAGTTACACCAGTAGGTAATAGATCAGGATTAGTTGTGGTCATTATGATGGAAGGAGCTAAGGGTCTCTCACCTCCTGTCCAGATCAGAGGCCGCTGCATAGTGCAGCACTGAGCGCCCCCACTGGTCAGTGGCATTAATGCAGGTCCCGCACGCCACCAGGGTCTCCAGGCACTGATAGTGACGACTGGCAGCCGCGTAGTGGAGGGGCGTCCTGGGGCGAGGGAGACAAGAGACGAGAGAGAAGCATACGTTAAAGAACACTGGAAATGACTTGTGCACCTATTCTACACGTTCAGAACTGTGTTTGCAATTTGTTTGCGATTTGTGGGTTGTTGTCGCACTTGGTTGTGATAAAAAAAAAAAGTGCTGTATCGAGAAGCTGAGTCAAAGAGGAAACGGCTCTGACCACACAAACCTGCCCACACAGGAACTGGAGAGCAAAACAGAGAGAGGAACTGACTAAAATAGTCTCTGACACATACAAAACCGACCTGACAGACACTTCTTGAAAATCGGCTCACTCTCCGTCCGTTGTGTGTTAGCCTACCCCTTGACTTCATCGTTTACTTTCTGTCCCAACATACCGGCCACAATTGTCCCTCCGGTTGTGGTCTCCACCATTGCTCAGTGTCAACTTCACACACTCCACGTTACTGCAGAAAATAAATGAAAGAAATGGATTGAGAAAAAGAACACTTATAAACACAATTGGATATAGACTCTAACACAACAAACTAATTAACAAAAACAAAGTATAGAGAGACTCACCCTCCAGCAGCTGCAGCATGAAGACAGGTTCTCCCCAGGCTGTCAGGGGTGTCTATCTGGAAGCCTACAGACAGGACCGAGGTGTTACACACAAGGCTAAACCTTAGGGGGCAGCACCACACACACACACACACACACACACACACACAACAACCACACAGGCAGACCAAGATGAAGAGATGGCGAGACAAAGAGGGAGAAGGAAGTGGAGGCAAGTGTTAGAACAAAGGGGAAAACAGACAGGACAACAACGTTGCATGGGAGAGACATGCATGCATAAGCACAAACAAGTGTGTATGCAAGAAACATAAGGTGGATTTGTGTATATCCTGTACACAGAGGAAGCAGTACAGAACAGAAGTTTGTTAGCCCACAGACACAGTCAAAAAAAAGGCATGTTGAATAACAGACAAAGGAGTGTTTTCATGCAACATGTCGATTAGAATCCCCATGACATTATCAGCCCTTTTTGGGCGTATGCCTAGAATCTGAGCACCCTGGGTCCAACTATCAAACACAGAGTGGGTGTCTGTTAAAGGCTAAGAATAATGAATGCGATACATGCAAGGCCCAAACAAAGCCCTGTGAGACCAGTGAGACCAGTAAAGACTGTCGGCACTCTGGGAATACATAAAACTGCAGCTGCATACGTAGAGCCCCAGCCCATGTAAACCAATCCATTTGCTGTTCACTAGTCAAGTCTCAAAGCAGAGCAATGAGCAACAAGTTCCACAACGCTCTGAAAGTGAAACTGTCAGTGTATGCATCAAAAGATGGGATCCGAAGCATAAATGGTTTTCCCATGTCTTTCAAGCAATGTATAAATCCCTGAGGGATTTTGCTGTTAACTTATGGGCTTCAACAAAGATCATACATTAAACCTTACGGCCAACTCCAAAATGTAATGGTAATCGAATCTCACTAAAAGACTGTCAGGCCACTGGTGCGCGCTCCATTGCAGACTGCCCCTATTTGCAATAAAATATCTGTCTACCGCTAGCGGAAAATATTATTATGTACTAGCGGGTAGCTGTCTTACAAGGTCAATGATGTAAAATCCTTTCTTATCAAATAGTGGTCATCGTAACACTGCAATATAATCACATTTTCCGTTAAGAGATAAGATATAACTTAAATATAAAACGTATGTTAATTGTCTAACTAGTAACACAAGACCTCATAAGAGGTCATAATCATCTGAATATAAAATGCCTAACAAATCACACAAATAGAGTAAAGATGGAGTGGTTACGAAGGAGCATTCATGTCTACATTTATTACATCCAAATATTATATGCTTAATCATAATGAATGTATGTATATCATCCATTTCAGAAAAGTTAAGTCAGCCTACTTAGCCACACTTTACTGCAGGTTACCATAACACTACCCACATTCATTGTTATTATTTAGTTTTAAAGTGTTCTTGTTAGCTTTATGCATAACAAACATCTAGCAATCTGCAAGCAAGACATTTTTTTATTATCACAACATAAGCTAAATTTGATGCCACCATGGCACCAGTAACTGAAAGATTCCATGGCACCAGTGCCAGATTAGGGAAAGATGACAGTCTGGAGCCCTACAATTGTATCACTTGGTGACTTTCTAAATGCCAATAGATGGGGGTTTTGCCTGCCCATTCCAACTACGGGCCAATCGGCAACACGTGGGCAGCAGCGGTTCATGTTTGACTGCTACAGACAAGGAGCCACGCCCAAACTTAGAATCACCCAACCACTGGGTAAAGGCATGAGCACTGGGATTATCAGAGCCTGGCCAGACTGACAAATGAAGTGAAACAAAAAGGAAGAACCAGGGCGTCTGTCTGTTTCGACAGGCAAAGCGTTTCGGCAACAGCGCACTAGAGCCCATCAGAATGTCGGCCGTGAATTGTCACCTGAGGAAAGCAGCTTCCGGCAGCAGTCTGCATGTGCGTTTAGGACAGCTAGGTGCAGTGGGAACATTCCGTGCACCCCTCGTCTGCAGAGAAAAGGACGGGATCAGATTGGACGGCGCTGACACAATGAGAACAGCTGACACTGAACCGCCGTCGTCTACCTGGTGCAGTCTGCTCCGCTGGTGATGAGTGTGTTGATGAGGAGTTCATGGCCGTAGCGAGCAGCGATGTGGAGAGGGGTGTTCCCATCCTTATCCACACTGTCAATCTCCCCGCCTGGACAATCAATCAGGAAGAGAACGAGTCAACGAGGCCAACTAAATCAAAACGTGCTCTCATTTTGTGCGGGAGACATGAAAGTAGTCTTACCGTTCTGGATGAGGGTCTGGGAGCGAGTGAAGCGCCCGTGAACCGCTGTCATGTGAAGCGGGCTCTTCCCATCCCGACTCTGAGAAAGAAAGAGATTTCAGACATTATTGTTCACGTTTGCTAAAATGGCAAAAATGAAACCCCACTGTAAAAAAAAAATTGGGGTTTTATTCATGTCTTGATGGTGATTGACAGGCAAAGAAGCACGCGCGCACACACACACACACACACACACACACAGACACACACACACACACACACACACTCTCACACACGCACAGCAATCCAGCCAGACTGACCTGAACGTTGACGTCAGCCCCACTGTTGACCAGGAACTCCAGACAGAGGGCTCCATGGGTGGAGGCAGCGGCGAAGTGCAGCGGGGTGAAGCCCTTGTTGTTGGGCTGGCTGACACTGGCGCCATAGTCGATCAGCTCGCTGACCACGGCATCCTGGCCGTTGAAGCACGCAATGTGGAGCGCCGTGTTCCCAAATGCATTAGACTCATCGATCTGGAGGTAAACGACTTGTCTCTGTTAGTTGATGCAAAGAAGGACTAAGCATGCACCATTGTGATGAGGATGTGTGAGGAAGCATCAGTGTGTGAGAGCATATGAAACAGAGGGGGTTACGTAGAGCTGAGCAGTGTTTGAACACCCTACCTCCACAGACAGGTTGAGCAGGTGCTTGACCACAGAGATCTGACCACTGGAGGCGGCCGTGTGCAGGGGCGTGTAGCCTCGCTTGTCCTTGCAGCTAATCTCTGCCCCCTGACTGACCAGCAGACACACTACATCCAGGTGACCTGCAGGTGACGCAAGAGAGCACAGCACTCAAACATAACGCATAGTAGACTACGCAGTTCCATGCAGTAATGAGAGGCAAACACAGAAGAGAGCTGTTCAATGAGACAGACATGAATCGGACTCCTTCTATGGCGGTTTCGTGACTCAAAGTATTCGATGTTTCTTAATCAGAAGTTAAAAACAATTACAAAAGGTTTGTGACCATTAGCCTCAAATTAACATGTTGCTTTAAAAGTACAGTAGCTAACTCCTATTAAAATAAATGATGTATGTGAGGTCAGCCTGTTTTGTTCATGGACACTCACCCATGAAAGCTGCCCAGTGCAGCGCTCTGCCATCTTTCTTGTCAAATGCATTGATGTTGGCTCCCTTTGACAGAAGGAGGTTTACCATCTAAAGTAGAGAGCGCAAGGGAGAGAAAAATTTAATTTGAGAGGAGAGCAACCAGGAAGTGTGAACAGTGGATCATTGTCAGCAGCAGGCAATGGGTGGGGAATCGGGTTGAGAATCGGGTGGTGCATTTCTGATTTTCTCTCAGTGGAGCTGTGTGTGTGGGCAATACTATGACAATATTCTAAATAAATTTTATTTTACTTGCGTAGGAACAAGAGTTAAAAAAAAACAAGTCTGGAAATCTACATGGCTTCATTTTGGATCATGGAGAGAAAATCTAATCATATTGGCTAGCTAGCTTTAGCGGTAATCAGTGAACAGTGTCTGAATGTCATTTGCATAAAAGAGGCTGGTGTTCTGGAGGCCTTGCTTTTGCATTCTTCCAAAGCGCAGGCGACCAGATAGGACGCAGTGAACCTGCCTCAGCTATACTGTAGGCCAACAGTAATGCGGTTGTGGCCGCAGTACCTCAGTGTGCCCATTGAGGGCGGCGTGGTGTAGAGCTGTGCGCCCCCCGCGGTCCGACACATTGACACTGCTCAGCAGAGGAATGATGACCTCAGCACAGCGTAGGGCGTTATTGGCGGCAGCCACATGCAGGGGCGTTTGCCAGTTTTTGTCACGGGCGTTCACGTCAGCCGAATGGCGGATCAACACCCGCACTGCCTCCTGTTCATCAGAGGGAAGGAGCGTGTCATGGTGTGTGCAGTCTCACTTCAACTAACATGAATATTAACAGGAAATGTGTTAACACTGCATACCATGAGCTGCAAATATATAGAGATTTTCTTTATATAGTTAGACGGTATAGAGACCCCTTCTCCGTTTCAAAACCTAGTGTAAATAAAGCATAAACCCAAATGCGTATAAAGTACACCATTATTTATTCCAAGACACATCAAAATAGGCAATAACTACCATCACAGTAGTGAGTCTTCAGCTATTATAAACCTATATGCTTACAGCTTGTACGCTCTTGTACCTATTGAAATCATTCTAAAGAAGAACCAGTTACTCTTTAGCAGGACGCGATGATCAGTTACAGGGTGTGTGTGTGTGTGTCTCGCGATGTGTGTGTGTATTTAACAGCTTTGGTCCATACCACCTGTGTCACTACGGTATAGAGGCCTGGGGTGTATGCGACTGTGAGAAAGAGGGCCCACCACTCACTTCACTCCGTGATGCCACTGCGCGGTGGAGAGGGGTGAGCCACATGTTGTCTTTGGCGTTGACCCGCGCCCCTGCCAAGCCAGGGAGATAATAACAGGAGAATTAGATGCAATGTGCCTTTAGGGGCAGGAAAAGGTGAGGGCGAGATGAAAGAAGTGAGTTTACCAGAAAGGATGAGGAGCTCAGTGATCTCAGCATCCCCCAGGAAGGCTGCGGCGTGGAGGGGCGTACGTTTCTCTGCATCCTGAGGCACAGTGAAAAATCATAATGGTTACTGGCTGGAGAAAAACATTAAGCCAATCACTGGGTGCTATAGAGTCTCTACAACCTTCCCACCATATTTTAAAAAGTTCCCTACTATAATACATTTTATTGATTCATTTTAAAGTAAGACATGGATTTGCCTGTTTACATAACTTGTCTAGAAGAGCAGCCTTAGCTAAATGATTGATTGATTGTGAAAAGAACATTTTAAAACATTATTAAAAATTGAAACAGTGTCAGCTAGTCCTTTACTTTCCAGTAAACTGTCCTAGCTCTAGGTGTGCTGAGAGCAAAAGCTTTGCTAAGCTTTGTTTTTGTTCTAGACTTGTATACTAGATAATGTATCAGTGCTTTACAAAAAGATTTAAGACTGGGTCTAAACTGTGACTTGCTTTAAAAACAAATAATGCATTTTTAAAATAAATTCTTAAACTTTCTCATTATTTATTATATTTTCATTGAATTTGAGAAAATTGGGACATCAGGCATTGAGTCCAAATTCATAGGATTTTGGGACATTGTGATGTACAGGCAAATCAGAAAAGCAATGTAAGGACACATTACTTGCATGGATGTTATGACCAAGAGAGAGCATATCATAGAGAATAGAACTGGACCTGGAATTCAACCTTGAGGAACTCGATAATTTACTAGTGTCATAGAGCTAACTGAACTACCTTACCCAGCAACAATTTAACGTCAATAGATACAGTATTGTGCAAAAGTTTTAGGCAGGTGGGTTGGGGGTGCTGTAAAGTAAGAATGCTTTCAAAAGTAGAAATGTAAATCATTTTGTTTCCATCAATTAACAAAACACAAAGTGAATGAAAAAAATAAATCTAGATCTAATCTATATTACGTGTGACCACCCTTTGCCTTCAAAACAGCATCACCTGCCTAAAATGTTTGCACGGTACTGTATAATAAAAGGTTTTGACTTTTTGACTTTTCTAAGCGGTTTCAATATGTGGTTTCGTCACAATTTTCTTTTTGATTGCTTCACTTATTTTACATAAGTGTATCAACCGTTTTAATTTGTTTTACTTACGTGTATGGTATTTAATGCACAAACTTTTGTTAAAGTAACAGAATCTTGGTCAAATTCATTTTGAAAGTGCTGGGCAAAAATTATTATTTCTACTAATACTACGAGGATGGGCTGTTTGTAAAAACAAATCCAAAGCATATTTGAGTCGGCATTGTGCTTCTTATGGCCGCCAAGGAAAGGAGCCTAAATACAGGAGAAACAAAAGGGGAGACTAAATACTGGAAAAATAAAAATGGGAAAATAGCCCATGTCCTGCCCCTGTTTTACAAGCTATCTATTCTACAAAATAAACAAACCACTGGCCTTTCCGCTGACTTGACCTTTGCCTGTTTAACTCATGACCTTTCAGTTGAGCCTACCCGCAAAGTATATCAGAGAAAAGAGGTGGTCTGATCCAGCAACCAAGGATGGTAATTGGATGTATTGCTAACCATGTTTTTCTTTCATTGGTATCTCAATTAATACTTTTTTATCGCCTCAGTTTAACATCAACAAAGGCTGAACTTAATTTAATTTATAGGTGAGGGAAGTCAAGTGAACAGACAGTAAAGTTTACTGGAGTTTGGGCAGTGACCTGTAGTCTTACCAAAGCATTGATGTCCTCTGACTTGTAAATGAGCATGCGGATCTCCTCAGGGTCTCCGTTAAATATGGCCTGAACGAGAGGGGGCTGAGGACGGAGAAAACAAGATTAGTGGTATACACAGCTAGTCACTGGTAGCTTCTCACCAAATGACTGGATGTCAGACATGTCTATTTAGTCTTTGAGATCGGTCCAGACAACGTCACATGCTACCTACAATCTACTTATAGAAGGAATTTACATCGGAAAGTAAAAAAGGAAACATCAAACCATTCTCATTGAACTACGCCAGTCCCACTGTGGGCAGTGCGGGCTTGGTTAAACCCACATGATTACTCTACTTACGGTCTACTTGTGTTAATGCAAAGTACCCTAAAGCAAAGTCCCTGACTGAATTGAAAGGTGAACAAAATCTAGACAGTGAAAAACAGAGCAGTGTGTCAAGAATAAATATATGCTATAAGTTTAGGGCCAATTCAAACACACAACGAAGATTTGTATGTTCATTTCTCCAAAACTAACATTCTAGCTCTAGTGAAGTGGGGTCCTTGCAGGCCCTAAACAAACACACACAAAGACATGAAACTAAATCCAACCATAATGATGAATCCTTAGAGTACGGACATCATTCTTGTTCTAATAATGAATCAGATTACTCTACCGCCGCATTCTATGGCATCTTTACTTCCTGTGTTGATCTTTCAGCTCCAGCCTGACTTCCTGTTGCACAGTACTGCCTTTTCAACTGTCTCAAAACTTCTTGCCTCCACTAAATAACCCACCCAAGAAGCATCACGGGTATACATCCACGCACATGTTGAAAGACACCTAAACACTCAAGGCACCCGTCTTAACATTTGCATCATGACTTCCATCAACCCTCCTAGCTCAATGGAGAGGGGTTCCTGCCCATCAGGCCCTGCGCTACAGGTCTAGCTGCTGGAAGTACCATTAGTCAAACAAGCCTTGTCTTACACCCCAACAATCTTTAATTCATTTTAGCAACAGAAAAAACACCTGAAGCTGATTCTATGGATTATATAGCAGTTCAGATAACAAAGGCACTGCAGGTTTGCTTTGCTATGGAGTAAAGGCTATGGCCTTGTGACAAAAACTTAAAAGTTGAAAGCTTAATAATGAGGACCTCAGTGCCACATATACTGATGATTTGACATCAATAATGTATAAAATAAAACGTAATGATTGTGACCCAACTACATGATGAGCGAGAACACATTAGTTAAGTATGGAACGAGGACCAAACAGGAGAGAAAAGCTGTGACTTTAAACTGCGGGACAGAGGAGAAGGCTTGGCATTAGCTTGGCATTTCTTGCCGGTAAGCTCTCTCACATTTGCACTAAGGCACACAAACACACAGATACTGCTGGCATTGCCGACTAGTAGCGGTGCTGTTGTCTGTATAATTGGCATGGGGAAGAGGAGGAAGGCCAGTGTTACCAAGCATGGGGATAAAATAGCCAGGTGGGTGAGGCGGAAAGAGGAGGGGTGGCTGACTAGCTGCCGACCTGAATAAGGATATTTATACAAACATAAATAGCACCACCCCTCAGGTTCAACCAAAACCCCTCAAAACCTCTGCTTATTGTACATGGACCATAGAGAATGTCATAACTTCCTTGTCACATTTGGAAACCACAACAGTGTTTTTCTGAAGCAGAAGTGTACCGTCTTTGCAAAATGACTACGAATGTTTCGAAACCAACATCTTCCTTTTCTAGATCTTGCTCGCTCTCTATAACCCAATCGTAGGAAACCCTCTTTCTTGATAAACTAGGCCTACTTGTATTATTTATATTTTTCTCACTATCAGACTCACAACATAAGAGTTAAAGAGAGATGTGTGTATTGGGTGACTGTGTGTGCTGTGTGCATGCAAAATCACAGAGCTTCAATTTATAAAGTGAAAACAAATTCAACTAAAATAACAAAAGAAAGGTGGGGGAGGAATGTCATGAAGACTTAACTTCCTTCTTCTACTTTTTAATTTTGTCCAACTGCTCATATCAGCACTGGACACAAATGTGCGCACACACACACACGCACACACACACACACACACACACACACACACACACACACACAGTACAAACCAGCACCGAAGCTTGCCTTTATTTCTTTGTCACTGAAAACTATAAAAACGTAACAAAGTGGGAACAACTAAAGATCCATGCAGGGTTTGTTCTAGGATGAGTTTTGGTGGGACAACAAAGAATTACACGCTTCAATTTCAAGGAATGGCTGTGCAACAAGGTCAGGTGCAATAAAAGAGAAAAGGGGGCATTTGGACCCATATTTGACTTTAAATAATTTATCATGTCAATCTTGAAAATAATGTAAAGATAAGCCTCTGTATTAGTTTGAGTGATGCACCCCCCCACCACCACCACCTCCTCCTCTTCTTCCTCCTCCTCCTCCTCCTCCTACAGCTGGCCCTCCGTCTGTGTCTCTACCAGACAAACCATACCCTTAGATTGCTTGATATTGCGTTGCATGTGTGAGTTTGGCTTCATTCACCCTGTCAGCCCTTTTAGAGACAGAAAATAAAACTTCCCTATATGGTCAACAACACCTCCATCACAGACTTATCAGGAAAGACAACTGCATGCTTGATGTGTTGCTGTCATGTTCTTTATCGCAAACCACAAAAGAAAGAGGCTCGTGGTTTGAATGACAGCCACTTTGCATGTGGGTGTTAACTCAAGAACTTCAGTTTACACATACTACTCAAAACATTCAATTTCAAGACCTGCTTGTGTGACTTCTAGTATGTAAATATATACAACACAATGAGCCTCCATCCAGTACAAAAAGTACATTTTAGTGTAAAATAGGCTTGAGGCTACAGCCTTGAAAAGCAAGAATTGCAGCCATAAAACTCCTGATCTTTGATCATATGTGGTTTTGGTCCACAATTGTTTCCACAATGACTACATATCTTCTAAAACTGTGATCTTGATAAAGCTGGCCTTGGACTGATGCAAAACCATTTGTTCTCTGTAGTGGTTTATTGATCGAAACAACAGGAAATGTTTTCTATTTTCTTTAAGTTCATTATTTATCAGTATCTAAAACTATTTTTATGTTGTTTATTTAGACAATAAAATATTGTCTGATACACTCTTAGATTAAGTCATGTAATTCCTCTGTCACAGAACAGAGGAATGAAGATGTTATTTTTGGATTATAATCATGCCATGGCCAGAACTGTATACTTTCTCAACTTGTGACATGCCATGGTATTAACAGTGCGTAATTTTTGTAGAATACTAGGCAAATCAACTGGATGAAGCAAGCCTTTAAGATGTGAATAAAACAGAACTTTGAAATGATACAAAAAGTGTCTTTCTAAGGGATTCTTCAGCTACAGCAGAGTTACAGGGGAGCTGAGGCAAAAACAGAAAGCCCGGAAGCCGACAAAATCAGCTGCCTTAGTTTTTCAAAAAAAACAAAGAATAAAGTGCAAACTATTCGGCAATATTACCAAGATCCAAGAATGAGCTTGACACCCACATATCGTGCTGAAAGTAGCGGTACATTCCGAGCACCACTGGACACCTATCTCGCTAGTTTCAGACGATGCATGAAAATATTCTCACTTGTGCTATAACTAGACCTAATTTGGTTTAACGTTTTCCCACCCATGTTATTTGTCTGAATCTATAAAAAGGCCGCAACGACAAGAGAGAACACAATACTTCATACTGGCTAACACGGGCTAGAAAAACTAAGCTAGCTAACATAAACGGGTCGTTACCTGGTCGACGAGTTTTAGGACAGCCATATCTTGGTCAGCTTGGAGTGCACATCCACTCTCCCTCGCAAATCAGATCATGCAAATACAATTCTTGATGTTGCAAAGGAGAGCCTTTCTGTCTCTTTGCATATGTTGTTGCAGAAGCTAAATACAGCGGATCAAGCTAAGCTAAGTGCATTCAAGTTCTTTTTTGACGCTATCTGTAGCAATGTGTGTTGAGGCAGCCCAGCTATGCCGAGCTCGGAAGGGGGGTGGGGAAGGAGGAACGGGTTTTCCAACTGATGTAAAAAGAGCACTTTTACGGTTGCTGCGCATAACAATCTTCTCAAGATCCAAATCCTCACTCTGTGTTTGTACAACTAGAAACCATTCTATATCGGCAACCTATACGACTGATCTGAACATAGCATTTTGATTTCACAGGAAGTTGAATATTTTCCTGTCAAATTCTGAGTCGGAGGAGAGTCATCTGCTCGTGCAGCATCAACAACTCCATATCCCTGGCTTCACATTGCTGCTGCCATCCTCTGGCGACAATAATATAACCCCCTCAAACTGCGTCTTTTCATGTTGTATAATGAGAACAAAAATGCACCCCTCTTCTGTACACCCTCTCCGTATACAATGGTTAAAAAGTTGGATTCCTGATTTCTAAGATGATAAGAGACATCTCCATTTCTCATAAAACCACTGGGCAGCTAAACCTAACGGAGGGAGCATCACCTAATTAAAGCCCAGTTTTTATAACCCTTAGTTAAACACAGGTTTTATGTGACGAGTGATACACACTGGTTCCCCTTAAAATACAGATTTACAACTGCATAATCCTTGCTCTGGACTAACACAATTGTCCTGATAATAAAATAAAAAAAGACTAGTATTCACTTAAAGACACACACATATCCTGCATACTATAGACATTAAGTCCTCCCCCACTCTGGGTATGGGAATTGGAGCTGAGCTCACATACAGCCAGTCCTCTGAGTCCCGTTCAGACTTGCGGAGCATGAATGATATCCTCCTGGAATTCTAGGTCAAAGCGCTAAGGATTCAATATATGTAGAGCAGTCGGGCGCTGAATGGAAGTGAATAGTGTGGGGGAGTTTTTTTTCCTCCCGATAATTTTGGTGTGTGGCGGTGTTACAAGGCGAGGGGGCATGGCAGAGAACAATGGTCAACGGCTAAGCTCTTTCTGCTTGGCGTGCTCTTGAGTTGTAGCTCTCCATTCAAAGAACTAGATGACTGTGACCTGACCTCATCACATCAAGGAAAACAGGCAGAAGCCGGTGGAGAAGGAATGGGGGTGGTGCATGGGGCCAAATAGATAAATAAATGTAAAGGATGTGCAGATGTAGAGACAGAGCAGGTGGAATGGAAACATGATAGAAGCGCTTCACTTCTGGGTGAATTACTATATATATATATATATATATATATATAATATATGTACCTATCGAACCCTTTTTCCTTTGGGCTGATTTGGTCCCCCCAAATCCACAAATATCTTGCACGATGTTGTCCCTCAGCAGTCTACAGTATGTTGATGCTACAGAAACACGCTACAGACATGAGGAAGCCCACTGCTCTTACTGCACTGGGCTGAGCTCTGTGGGGTTGTTGTGTCTCAGCAGTACAAATATGGGTCTGATAAGGAGAACAGAAGGCCCATTATTCCTGGTCCTTTATCAAAACATCCTAAGGCCAGAAGTTCCAAAGGCAGGCAAGGACATGCTATCTGGATGGTACAAACAACCTTTGACAAATCATTTTATTCAAATATGGAGTGTACTTCAACTTTATTTGCCAAACAAAATGAAAACTACACTATTATTATGCCCATGCTCAATGTGGTCAAAGTCCACAGACCTACAGTTCTCCCTTCCAGAAGACAATTAGAACTTCTATGGGGTGAAGTGAACCAACCCTAACACTAAATTAACCGTCGTGCCTATATACTACACTGATGTCTAAGAGTCATTAATGGTGACTTTGAATGTGATCCATGTTCAGCGGTAGGAGTGTAGAGAATTATAGTTTCCTTAAGGTCCCCCAGACACCAGGTGAATGACTGACAAGACAGGGTCCACCTAACCTACGATACTTTTCTGTTAGAAGCATATTCTGTTTTACTTGGTATTCCATGGCTTTTATTTATAAAAAAAAAAAAATGTATCCATTTACACGTGCAGAAATTAAACTACAGACAATTTTTATACACAAGTGATTTATTTAATCAAAAACGCAACATTCTGAGTGGGTGTTCAATGATAGGTGAGTGTTGTGAAGGAAAAACCAGTTCAGAGGACTTTTGATACAGGGAATAGTTTGACATTTCGTTAAAATAATTGAACTTGAATGCTTCTTGTTTCTTTAAACAGGGAGAAACTGACCTCACATTGTCATTCCATAAAGGAAACAATTACCAAAAGTAGACTGCTAACAAAAACAAAAAACATACATACTACATTGTTTAATTGTATACTTCTAATTACACCATTTCTTCAGGATAAAAATGCATCTGCAGAGCCAACAAGCGCTGAATGTTGTTGGATTGTTTGGACACTAGCCACAAAAGGCTGAGCTTCCCCAACTAAAAAAAAATTAAATGGACTGAATCCTATACCAGGAAATAGGACAAAGGGAGACGAGAAAAATAGAAAGAAGACAGAACAGGGTTGGTATTCAGAGGACATACTCCAGCTCACAGCGGACGTAGGGGTTCTTCTCGTCATTGTAGACCTGGGGGTAGTGGGCAATGAGCGCGTCCTGGGAGCCAATGTAGATGGAGTTGTAAATCTTCCAGTAGACATCCCTAACCTTCCTGGCTGGATGGAAAAGACCCTGGGGACACAAAGACAAAAAAGAACACATGGTAAGGAAATACCACCTCCAACTTCTGCCACTACACCAAGAAAAAGGTACAAACCATTCACGAAGTATTCAGACCCTCATTTTTCACCAATTTTCTAACTTTCAGCCTTATTCTAAAATATAGAATAGATTTTGTTTCTCGTCTATCCAAGTTTTGCATTAACTCAAATTAGGGGGCAGTTAAAACACACAATGCAATTCAATTTCACAAATCATTCCCTTTAGTAGTTTTAAGATGTGATCATATCAAAAAGGTCCAGCGTGACCGTAGGTTCATTTAACATTTGCAGCCAAACGGGGCTACACTTCTTAGTTTGATGCAACATTTAAAACATTTGACCTGCCTGCTCACAGTACGGCATCTGTTGACATTCTCCCATGGGTCACTTTTTTTCCAATGGCTGTTGTCATTAACACAAGGGGTGTTTAAAATCTTACTACGCTAGACATTTCTGTTTTTCACAGATATCAAGAGAAGATCTTCTGGGCATTTTTCCTCTTGGCACAGTCATTCCATGAGTATTTTTGCATTTCAACCCTTTGCCCCCGTGGAATTCCATCCCTGGCACATTTCCCTTCCCCCCCTTATGTTTCTAATTCAACCCTGTTTTGATAATACAATATTGGCCCATAACGATAAACAATATGTTGTGCATCCCAAGCTTTACCTGTAAGCAGTACTGCAGCATTCTGCAAGGTCCAATGGCCACTCGAAGGCCCTCTAGAGCTCCCATGACCGCCTGGATGACGTGAGGCGACGTCTCAAACACGTTGGGCCACACGTAGTTGAGCAGATGATTGAGGGAGTCCTCACACCCAAAGCCGTAGACTCCAAGGGACATGTGTTGAACCACTGCACTGGCTGTCTGCCTGTGGACCAGGTCTCTGCAAGACGGCATAGTAATAGTTAGAGGGGATGAATTAATGTAGGATTTAACCAACATCAAGACATGACAACCAATATATGAAGCCTTGGGATGGTGTGCATGTTTCAAAGCTCCCTTTTTCCAATCAGACTACTTTCATTTCAGGAACAAAACATGCTTAGGACACAGAAAGGCCTTCTTGATAAAACAATACAATTTGCCATGGATAAGGGCAAGGGGGGAATTTCTTAAACGGCTTAGGTAACTACATTCAGTGGGCATCTCTATTCATGTGCTAAAAAGGACAAGGAATTAGATTAGATCAGATCAACCTCTTCGCATCCAAATTTCAAACTGCTAGGCAGCTAAGGTTGGAAATGAGCATTAGGATTACGCTTGTAGTCGCAAGTGAAACCAACATTTTTCTTTGGGGCCCCAAGCTGACAACAGGTCAACAACGCCTGTCTTACAGGAACAACAGACAAGCATCCCTCAGACTCACCTGTCCATGAGTGCGTCCTCCAGCAGTGGCGTAACAGCATAGATGTAGTCCTTGCCCATCTCGCCAATGTACTCGAACAGGAAGGAGAGGGACTTGAGCACGCCGTTCTGTACGTTAAGCTCGGGCACGCGATACTCGTTCATGAGTGCGGGGAGCACAGTAAATGGCGAGCACGTCTCGGCAACGATAGCGATGGCCACGGTGGTACACACACGGTTCTGTCGCTCCTGCACTTTCAGGTTGTTGAGGAGAGTGGCAAGCACGTCGTGAGGGCTGGGTAGGGAACAGGCAAACACACGTTACAACATACGTCTACCTCTACAATAAGCACGGGGACATCCATAGCTTCATTTTTTTATTTTAAAGATGCAATGAAGTGTGAAAACAAAAGAGCCTAGGATAATCCAATTTCCTTGGAGGGATTTAAGATATACATATTTCCCAGCATTGACAGACTCACCCGATGGCCTTGGCAATGTAACCAAATGTGTTGACGGTGGCTCTGCGGATGGCCTTCTTGTGGGCCTTGAGGAGCTCCAGCAGCTCGAAGCAGATCCTCATCCATTCCCTGGCTGACACATACTCTGCTCCCCTAGACACACACAACAACAGGTGGTTAGGGCAAAGTAGAGGAGAACACATCGGCCCAGGACTAAGACATATCATTAGCATGCATTAAGTCTTATCTGTCCATTTTCCCACACCAAGCTGGCACAAGCACAAAGGCTTAGCAAAACTCTTCCACAGCTGCTTTTCCCCCCACACTAACCTGTCAGCGATCCTGCCCACCAGGTCAATGCAGTTCTCCTGCACCTTCTCATGCCTGTTCTTCAAGATGGGCGTCAGTCGAGGGAGCAGGTCTTTGATTGGTGGAGTCATCTTGTGCATACCTTAAAAAGGGACAGCCAATGAGTTTGGGGTTTCATGCCCACTGGGTGTGACCTGCTTGTGGTCATATTCCAGAAATATTTGCTTTATTCACATTTAATCTCTGTTTATGAGAAGACTGCCATACCGATGACGTTGACAATCGCCTTGAGAGCTCCCAGGATGCTGCCCAGAACTTCAGGGTACTCTTCTCCTAGGTACTCATATAGCACCACCCCCAAGTGACCCATCAACTTCTCCTACACACAGCAAGGACATTTAGAAAAGGTGTTACTTACATCGATTCGTTATATCCCAATAACAGCAATTTAGCCAAGTATAAGAATTATTCACACAAAAACTAAGCACGGGACAAAGCTTAGTTCATGCAGACGTGGTTTTTGGTTATTTTATTGTGTGTTTAGTCGTAATAGTAGTGCGGAACGGTTACCTCCTGGCAGGTCTTCATGACCACAGCAGTGCGTGAGATAAGGTCGGCAGCCTGCTGGCGGACCTTGGCAGACTTGTTGTTGAGTCGCCACAAGACCGTACCACAGATCTGGGGCAGGTAGGGCTTCACTCGCTTTCCCAGGGCATTGACCACTGTGCCAAAGCCATTCAACATCACCGAGTCCTGGGGGAGGGAGCACATTGGTAGATAAGCTTTCGAATGTATGCTCCAGGTAGGAAATCAGTTTGACATGCAGACTCAGATTTGAATTATAGGCAGACTCAGATTTCAATATATAAAGAGTTCAGTTTTTCTACAGTAGACATCAGTGACAACAGAAAGTCTTGAACAGTCAGCACCACTTGTTCTCATGTTGGTCTTCGTGTTATTATATTATTTGATCAGACCATGTAAACCATTTTTTTAAAGAGGCAATGTTGCTAGATATGCACCTTTGGAATTTGGATAGCGAACAATGAACTAAGACAGCTAAGGACAAAGATACAGTAACAGCTCTGAGGTAACCTGGAATAATACAAAATCATGTGGCCAGTTTTTTTGTCCACCGATTGGTTCATCTCCTTAATTTCCTTCCTCACCTCTGTGGTCTGCTCCTGGAAGGCATAGAGGATGCCGTCGATGAGCTGCTCCTCCAGCTTGTGGTCTATGTCAGCCGCCCCCAGGTTGCCCATGATCTTCTCAATGGTCTCCATCACCATCTTACGGTACTGCTCCGCCTCGTCTTTCAGGTCATCAACGATGCGGGAGATGATTTCCGCAGCACCCACCTTGTTGGCCAGCTCCACCGTGGTGTCCACCAGCTACAAGGAGAACAATGAGATCGGACTCAATATGGGCAACAACCTGGAGTGTGTCTCTCTGCGTGTGTAATACTAAGAGGTAGGCGTGGCCGCCTGCATACCTGTCTGTAGTTGCGTCTGTCCAGGGCCATCCTGTGCTGCCAGAAGTGCTTGAAGAAGGGGGGCAGAATCTCTGTCTTGATGTAATTGGCCTCCACACCATCAGTCCCGCAGCACTGCTTCACCACCTGACCAAAGGGGAAAAGCAACAGTGATTACATTGACTGCATCTGACAGAATCAAGTAGACCTGATGCCGTTAAACAAAGTAACGTTTTTACATGAAGTTCTCCTTTTTAAGATTATGATTGGTAAGCCTACGGTGGTCAGTAGCACAACATCCCAACGCCTGAACATTATAAACCCTGCACACTATTTGACCGTCCGCGTACCTTGAGTACAATCTTTTTCATCTCCTCGTCAGGAGACTGGAACTCTCGGATCAGGATCAACATCACCTCCCTGGTGTAGTAGTTGGCGTACTCAGCATCCATCAGGGGGATCAGGTAGCCAATGGCCTTCAGGAAGGCAGCCAGACCCTTGAGAGAAACAGAGTTAAGGAAGGTCAACCCCTGTCTTTTTCCTAACTGGGAGAAATTCTAAGATCTTTATTTTTCCTTTTCCGTTCTCTTACCTTTCCTCTGTGCTGCCTGATACCCTTCCAGAGGGGTTTGAGGACTGAGTCAAACGACTCGATACCGTAGGGTGTGGCGGCCTCGGCCAGGGCAGCGATAGCGAGGGCACTGATGGTCCTGACCTTCTGCTGCTCGTCCACCAGACCTGGGGTGAGAGAGAACCAGGTCAGTCAAATGGGGCTCGGAATAATATGCCGAAACTAAACACGCTTTTTAAGATGGTAAATTCACATTGTGTGTGTGTGTGTGTGTGTGTGTGTGTGTGTGTGTGTGTAGCCCCCTACTCACCGTGCTCGATAATCTCCACCAGGCTGCGCAAATGGGGCAGGATGGCACAGCCCATGAGGATGGCAATCTGCTGGACGATCTTGATGCCCGTGTGGCGGGCCTGCCACGACTTCTTGCTCTTGCACACGGCCTTGAGGAAGGGCAGCAGCGAGGGGATGCCCAGGGCAGAGGCCACCACGGCAAAGGCCCTGGCGGTGGTGTTACGCACATACTCGTCCATGTTGTCAATGTCGGGACGCATGGTGGAAATCATGGTGGCAAGGCCAGCAGCCTACAGGGAAATAACAGGGAGAGGCTCCTGTGATATGGGATACTGTGGATTTACCTAACATAATGCAGATGTGCCTGGTAGAAACCCAAGGAAAGTGGCATGTTGTAACCAACGGGAGCAGGGTGAGAACAGAGAGTCATGGAGGAAGTCATCTTTGCTAGTTCTCGTGTTGGTTTTAATCTAGCGAAGTACTAGCCCTGATGTGACCATTGAGAGGTCAAACAGGCGAGAATGATTCGCAGAAGCTGATGCCAGAACAGCCTATACAATGAAATGACAAATCTTAACCTAGAGGTGAAATAAGCATTATAATAGTTTCTGTGTCAATGTTTTCCCTGGAAAGTTCTGTCACACGTTCAGCCTAGCGTGGGAGAACAGCCTACCTTGGCCAAGTTGGAGATGATCTCTCTGCCCTCTACTCTGGCGTAGTAGTCTTCATCAATCAGCAGCGGCTCAATCACCACCAAGATCTGGGGGCAGAGGAAAACGCTCAGAAACATACACAGGAAAAATGATCGGGCAAATGTACCCTTATCTCAACACACCCTAATAGCCACAGACAGTCTCAAACTAATTTCACATAATTTGGTTAACCCCACAGTCCAGCAGAACCAGCGCACACAGAGACGTAGAAAGACAGGAAGCCAAGTATAGTCAATTAGGAATGTGTGGCCTACCTTGTGTACGTATGGGCGGACCAAGTCGTCCAGTTTGTAGAGGATGCGGTCAATGACCTTGACCAACAGATGGCGCTCCTGGTCCTCCAGAGTTGGGGACATGAGCAGTGGCAGGATCTGGTTGAACAGAGGGCCAGCACCAAACTCGCGGGCCTTGTCTGTGATCTGTCGCAAGGCAGCCTAACAGGGACAAGGAGGAGAGGGAGTCAGAAACAGTGAACATCTCCCAGAATCAAGATATGAGGGTGTGGAACTGCGTTTTGTCTTGTCATTCATGCCCATCTCATGGGAAGTGCTTTGTGTTTGGAAAACACAGGAACAGTGAACAGCTCCCAGAATCGAGATAGGAACATGGACTGACAGTGAGGTTGTGAGTATCCATACCTTTCTCATGGGCGGTGTTCCGTTCTTGATCTTAAGCAGCAGCTTCATGATCTTCCTCTCCTTTTGCTCCTCAGGGCTCAGTGTGGATTCATCCACCTCCACCTGGACAACACAAAAAATCAAATGCTCAGGGTCTCACTTGAAATGTTTTCATGGACTGAATATTAAAGTGAAATGGGTTTTGCTGGGTTTTGTGAGAGTAAACCGTATTGAGTAGCACGGCGTGCATTTCTCACCAGCAGTTTGTCAAAGTACTGGATGTCGTCGGGCTTGAGGAAGGGCAGGTTGCCAGAGGGCTGGTCGTTGACCTGCTTCATGGAGCGATCCTCCTGCTGCATGTGGAAACCGGTCATGCCCCCGATGGGAGTGGGCGTGGCAGACAGCTTGCGTGCTGGGGTGCGAATTGGCACATACCCTGCTGGGGGAGGCAAGACCTGAGGAAGAGAGACAAGTGGGAGACGGGGGGGGGGGGGGGGGGGGAAACAAAGAGGTCAGATATGATTGGTAACATTGCAGAACACGCATTTGTGCTAGGAAAAGAAAAACAGAAAAGGGGAGGGTTAGGGCATCATCACCACTATACCTTGTAACCCTCTGGGAACATGGCGTCCAGTTCATCGTCTGTGAGTGGCCGGTTCCTCTCGTCGATCTCCCTCTCCCACCTCCATGCCTGCAGCTGCTCTGGAGTCATGCTCATCAGGTGACCTGGAGAAGACAAGGGAAACGAGGTCACACACCGCTCGGCTTACGAAGGGGGTAACTGATGAGCCAAATATTTGGTTTGATTCATATCTGAATGCTGAGAGTTGCAAAGAGTTGACATCGACCAAAGAGATGACGCTGGTAGGTTACCTGGGGTGGGTGTGGCCATGTTCATGGCTGGGGTTCCTATTGGGGTCTTTCCAGGTGTTAGCAGGGGCGTGGACGAGCCCATCTGACTGGCTGGAGTCTCATCCCAACGGGACTTCCTCTTACTTGCCCCAGGGGTGGGGGTCTCGCCCTGCGACTCGTCTCCCCTGTCTGTGCGCGGGGTCTCAGCCCAACCACTACCATGCCCAGGGGTCTCCCTCTCTGTTTTGGGAGTCTCGTCCCAGCGGTTCTTCCGAACACTGCCTGTGGCGCCGCCGTGTCCCGGGGTGGCGTG